>JAQFVV010012724.1:410638-918260 GCA_028023455.1 Epiperipatus broadwayi | reverse complement strand
TGTGTGTATGTGCATGTATAGAAAAAAATACGTTTAACCAATAATAAAAATAAATGTAAAACTAACGGATCGCTAATTGTGTTTTGTAAATAATTAAATGATATTAGCGCTAAACTATAAAGTAATTTATCAAGAAGGATTGGATAATGTAAACAAAGCTATTGCTTAGAATAGACAATGTTAAAGGCGTGACATTATCTAATCAGGGATCCTATAAGAACTAAAGAGATGACCACCACGTGGACAGCGGATGGCCAATGAAGGGAGGCTACTCCAAAATAAAGGCGTGACAAGTAATGGATCTAATATTGAACTGAGAGAGGACACTTGCTAAGTGAAGCGCTTGAAAGGTAGATGTGCCATTTCCTCGGGTGCTCCAGTCAGCTCCTTTGCTTCACCTAGCCTTGCAGGAGAGGTTTACCTCCGGACGTGCCAAAGTAAACCTAGGGAACTATAACAGGTCGTACCGATCTCTTTATTATTTTACTCTGCCTTCGGGCCCTTATTTATATATAATAATATTAGCGTGTATATATTATTCGTACTTTGTATATATTAATAGTGATTAACATATATATAAACCTTTTAAATAAATCTTCGTTATTTAAACCTACTTGCCGGTCTGCCTCATTAATTATTTTATATTGTGTTATTGATAGTTGCAATCCAGCGAGCAATAGAGTGCCGCTGGACACTGAATTGGCGCAGTTACAGTTGATTACGAACCTCAACGGTGTAATTCTCAGTAATAACAATCAACGCATCGACAGCCGAATACGTTGGCGTCTAATTATTTGATTTCGTGAGGAGATAAAACTACTAAGAAAAATATTTTTATATTTCGTTAAATTGACTAAGTTATCGTAAAATTTTTATATTTTTGTTAAATTGACTAAGTACCGTAATGCAGCCGGCAATATCCGAATTTGACGTCAGAGAGGCAAGTGAGTGGCCCCTGTACGTTCAACAAATTGAAAAACTGTTAATTATTAACAGAGTAAAAGACGATAAAAGCAAAACAGCGACCTTATTGTGTTTCGCTGGAAAAGGAGTAATCCAGATCGCAAATAGGCTCTGTGAACCTAAAACCCCGGAAGAATTAACATTTGAACAGGTCAAAGATCGTTTGACCGACTATTTTAATCCTCGTGAGTCTAGACACATTGCCAGACTCCACTTTAGAAATCGCCGCCAAGGCAAGAACGAGCGGACACAAGATTATGATACTGCCCTGCGAGAACTCGCAAAAAACTGCGTCTACGATTCATACCTGGAGGAAGCCCTCCTCGAACAATTTTTATGTGGAATGAGCAGTGATAGTCTGAGACAGCAGTTATTGGCAGATATGGATATTAACTATAAAGTAGCTATCAAACGTGGTATAGCTCACGAACTCGTGTTGCAGCAATCAAAGGAATTTGCGGCCATGAAAATAGCGGACAACGATCCTTATGAAGTCCACAAAGTAGACAAACCAGATAGAAGGGTGCCTGATCAAAGTGGAATGACAGACATTAAGAAAAGTCGAATTAAGTGTTTTTGCTGCGGAAAACTAGGTCACATGGCACGTGACTGTTTTTATAAAGACCAACGCTGTAAACACTGCAATAAATTCGGCCACTGGGAAAAAATGTGCAGAAATAAAAAATACGATAATTATACAAAGAATAACAGCCAAGAGAGCGTTACGAGAAAATATAAACAAGAGGAATTTTCGCCAATTAATAATGTGTCTTCGGACCAATCACAGAAATTTGAAATAACTGTCAAAATTTACGGAAAACCCCTATCGATGGAAATTGACAGCGGTAGTGGGGTGTCGTTACTGTCCATTAAAGATTGGAAAACCATTGTGGCAGATATGAGACAGCCACCTAGACTGATGCGTACGAATCTGAAGGCTCGAGACGTCAATGGTAACGCTATAAAAATTAAAGGAGTAATTGAGGCTCCAATTACTTCAAACAATGCGAAAAAAATAGTTACATTGCCGTTATATATAGTACACGCCCCTATAAATCCTCTAATTGGCCGTGATTGGTTTCAGCAACTGGGAATAAAAATTGCTTGGGTCAAGAATATTGACATTGAAAAAAACATCAGACAGTGTTTTCCTAAACTTTTCGATGGAGAACCGGGAAGGATAAAAACAAAACCAGTTTCATTAGAATTATCACCCGAAGCAGTGCCTATAATTTGTAGACCACGAAAGATTCCGTATGCTCAGAAAGAAAAAATAGCGGAGGAAATAAAGCAATTGGTTAAAGATGGCGTGCTTGAAGCAATAGAAGAAGCCGAGTGGGCTACCCCACTGGTTGTAATAACAAAGCCAAATGGACAAATACGTTTGTGCGGCGATTACCGTGTATCAGTCAATAAAGCACTAAACAAACACGCATACCCCGTTCCTAACTCAAGAGAAATCATAGCGTCGCTCCAAAAGTCTAAATATTTTTCAAAATTAGACCTCAACTCGGCCTTCCACCAAATCCCGGTGACCAACAAAGCTGCGAACATTCTAACACTTACTACACACATAGGTTTATTTAGATGCAAACGTCTACCATTCGGAATAGCTTCAGCACCAAGTATATTCCAAGCAAAAGTGGAGACTCTTCTAAACGGACTCGAAGGCGTCATCCCCTACTTTGACGATATATTGGTCACTGCTAATTCAGAAAATGAATTGAGCACTCGTATCTCAAAAGTTTGCCAAAGACTGGAGGAATTTGGAGCAAAATTAAATGCGAAAAAATGTATTTGGAAGGCTACTGAAATAAAATTCCTGGGTCACATAGTGTCAAACTCAGGAATAAGCCCCTCCCCTGAAAAAGTCAAAGCAGTATCTGACGCCAGAAGACCGAATAACGTAAAACAACTACAGGCCTTTTTGGGCCTGGTGAACTATTTTGAAAACTTCCTGAATGGCAAAGCACACATAGCGACGCCGCTGTACGAATTATTAAAAAAAAACCAGAAATGGAATTGGGAAGCAGCACAAGAGCAAGCATTTCTCCACACCAAAGCCCTTCTCACATCAAATAAACTACTGGTCCATTATGACAGCGAGCGTGAGGTAACCGTGACAACTGATGCATCAGAAAATGGCGTGGGGGCAGTGATATGCCATCCATCCCACTCTGGAGAACGTCCTATAGCATACGCGTCACGCACCTTGTCCAAGGCGGAAAAGAACTACAGCCAGCTAGACAAGGAAGCCCTCGCCATAGTGTTCGGAATTCGTAAATTCCACCAATATCTATATGGACGTCCTTTCCAATTAATAACCGACCATAAGCCACTCTTGGGAATTCTAGGCACGAAACAGATGCCTGAACATTTAAGCCCTCGTATGTTGAGATGGCTTAACATACTAGCAGGTTACAATTATAACCTCGAATACAAAAAAGGCACGAAAATCGGTCATGCCGACGCGTTATCGCGAATGCCAGATCAGCTCGAGAAAGAAGTAAACGAAGTAGAAATTAATTATATCGACGCACTAAACAGCCAGACACTTAACAGCGCAAAGGTAGCCGCTTGGACCAGAGAAGACGCTGGCTACAGATGGATCATGGAAAAAATCAGCAAAGGTTGGCCAAAACAAAGACCATCTTTCTTGCATATAGAGCTATGGAAAGCTCGAGAACAACTGTCCATTTGCAAAGACTGTATACTCAGAGGCGACCAAGTACTAATCCCCGTAAGCGGCAGGTCGCAAATACTTAATTTATTGCACGAAGGTCATCCGGGCATTGTAAGGGCGAAAGCGTTAGCTCGTAGTTATGTCTGGTGGCCGAAAATTAACAGTGACATAGAACAGTGCATAAAAAACTGCACAAACTGCCAGTCGTGTGCAAATGCACCCTCAGCCAAATTCGAGTCCTGGCAAGAAGCAGACAAGCCATGGCAGAGAATTCATATAGATCACTGCGGTCCTATTCAAGGACAATTATTTCTAGTAGCAGTGGATGCTTATTCAGGATGGGCCGAATATAAAATAGTTAAAAACACAGGTTCGGATGAAGCCATCGACAAACTGTTGGAAATGTTCGCACACCACGGTCTCCCAGAAACCCTAGTATCCGACAACGGCACAGGTTTTACATCAGAAAAGTTCGCTTACTCGATGCACGAATGGGGAATTAACCACATATTTACTCCACCTTACCACCCCCAATCAAATGGACTGGCTGAAAAAACTGTACAGAATTTAAAATCCGCCATCAATAAAATGGGAAAACAAAGTCTGCACGAAGCCGTCTTTAACGCGCTTCTTTACCAACACTCTACGCCTACAGCTAAGTCGGGTAAATCACCCGCAGAGAAATATCTAGGTCGTAGACTGCGAACAAAGCTTGACAAAATTATACCAACGAAGGACACCGAAGTACCTTCAGGCAGAAATTATAAATTCTCACCACAAGACCGCGTATGGGTTAGAAATAATCAGGATAGATTCTGGATTAAAGCGGAAATTGTGCGACATTTAAGTAAGCAAGTGGTTGCTGTACGAATGGAGAACGGAAGAGAGTTACGCAAACACATAAATCAATTGCGTAAAGACGAAAGTATACAACAAATGCCGCAGCCATTTCCGAGAAAAGATGACGCTCCAGACGCGGAATTGGACATCCCCCAACGTTCTAAGAGGGAAAGTAAAATTCCCTCCCACCTCAGTGATTATGTGCTAAGTTCAGAAAAAAAAAATCAACAAACTAAAACGCTATCTCTGAACTTGGGGGAGGTATGCTACATGTGTGTGTATGTGCATGTATAGAAAAAAATACGTTTAACCAATAATAAAAATAAATGTAAAACTAACGGATCGCTAATTGTGTTTTGTAAATAATTAAATGATATATTAGCGCTAAACTATAAAGTAATTTATCAAGAAGGATTGGATAATGTAAACAAAGCCATTGCTTAGAATAGACAATGTTAAAGGCGTGACATTATCTAATCAGGGATCCTATAAGAACTAAAGAGATGACCACCACGTGGACAGCGGATGGCCAATGAAGGGAGGCTACTCCAAAATAAAGGCGTGACAAGTAATGGATCTAATATTGAACTGAGAGAGGACACTTGCTAAGTGAAGCGCTTGAAAGGTAGATGTGCCATTTCCTCGGGTGCTCCAGTCAGCTCCTTTGCTTCACCTAGCCTTGCGGAGAGGTTTACCTCCGGACGTGCCAAAGTAAACCTAGGGAACTATAACAGGTCGTACCGATCTCTTTATTATTTTACTCTGCCTTCGGGCCCCTTATTTATATATAATAATATTAGCGTGTATATATTATTCGTACTTTGTATATATTAATAGTGATTAACATATATATAAACCTTTTAAATAAATCTTCGTTATTTAAACCTACTTGCCGGTCTGCCTCATTAATTATTTTATATTGTGTTATTGATAGTTGCAATCCAGCGAGCAATCTAGTGCCGTAGTAGTAGTAGTAGTAGTAGTAGTAGTAGTAGTAGTAGTAGTAGTAGTAGTAGTAGTAGTAGTAATAATAAACATATTAAAAGAAAAATAGACCAAATAATTTACATTTCAGTAAACATGAACTTACCAGGTCATGTCAAAATTCTAATTTTTGTTTCAAATCTTTCTCACTAGAGTGTTTCTTGTTGAATTACTGTCCATTGTAGTTTTTGCTTATACAAAAGATAAAATTCACAAAGCAAATTCCTATAGGTAGGATTGGAATAAAGTATTGCTGGTAGTGTGGAAAATATGTGGATGAGAGCTAAATGCAAGCTCAAACATCAGTGTGGCTCCAGCAGTACTTTATTCGAATCCTATCTACAGGAATTTGCTTTTAGGAATCTCTACATGACTGATGCCATCTTTGTGAATTTTATTGCTATTATAAGTGAAAACTACAATGGACAGTAATTATGAACTTATTAATTATGAATGAATTTATTAATTATGAATGAACTTATTAAACTGCAATGGACAGTAATTATGAATGAACTTATTAATTATGAATGAATTTATTAAACTACAATGGACGGTAATTATGAATGAACTTATTATGGAATATGCATAAAATGTTGACTGCATAATATCTGGGCTGTTTATTTTGTTATTATTTTAATAAATTATTTTTTATAATATAATTATTTGTTATTAATTATTTAATTTTATGCCACCGTGTATTTGATATTTTACAACAAATTTTTAAATAATTCGACAAGAAACACTCTGGTGAAAAAAATTTGAACTACAAACTTTTATCATGACCTGGTAAGTTCATGTTTACCTAAATTTCTGCTTAGTCAGATAAGAGGCTTTATGAGTTAGGTACCATTTAGGCTTAAGTATTTGAAAAGTTCTTAGATTATTAAAGTTCATACTTTCTGTGGTTGTAGGTTTATTTGAAATCCATCTTCGCGGTCCATGATGCATCGCATAACTCCAATCAAAGTCCATTTAGTATTAATATTGTTTTCAGGAAGATCAATCCATTGTTTGCTGCTTTTCGGGAACTATAACTCTGGAGATTGCCTCAGTTGGTGCAAATATGGGAAACTAATTTATTGCATGATCCTTATATTTTTGAGGTCCACAATACACATAAATATACTTAAATTACATAATCAACAAGAGCAATATCAAAGAACAAAACTCCACTTAGCCAAAGTTTTCTTTACTTCACTTTTATATTGTTTATTCCATATCATCAAATTGCAGGATCAATCTTACCTGGCTTCATGCTGATCTTATTAGTGATGATGATTTTCTCTGTGGACCGTGTGTTCATTCACATTGGTTATTGGGCAATTTACTTTTGAGTAGGAACATCAGATTTTATTACTAGGAATTTTTTAATTGATTTCTTATCTGACCAATTGGTTAAATGCCCTCAAGGGTCTGTTTGCTATTATGTCAAAATCAAATTACAAATGGGTGGTCGAGAGGTCAGTGCGACTGCCTTGCACTTGCAGGCAGTTGCCTGGGTTGTGGGTTTGTGTCATGTCAAAATCAAATTACAAATAATTTGTAAATAATTAACAGCTTTTATTTTCTTTTACATTCCTTTAAACTAAACTTTTTATCTTTAGATTTTAACTTACTTTTAAGTAATTATTTAATAGTTTTCCGTCTGTGCAATTATATAACTTGGTTTAAATAAAGTTTTTATTAATATTTTTACAATTCTACTTTAGATCGATCTTATTTATCGTACTTTTTACTTTTTTATTGAGAGTGATGTAAAAGTATATATGTATACTGTTACAATATATATATATTATACAAATGAAATTGACTTTTGTGCGTGTGTGCTGTCAATATAAAAAAAATCAGTTCCATTTCTAATAAAGTTGATTTAATAGCGCTGTATTACTAAATATATATATATAATTAACCTATTAATTCAATATATTGAATGTTCACTACGGTAAATAGAGGGATTTGAACTTAGGATTTTCAGTTTATAGACATCCTCCATTTCATCTCAAACAATCAATAAAAATGTCCACACACATGTAAAAAAGATAAATAATCCCAATATATATATATATATTTCATGCAAAACTAGTGCACATCAGTTGGGCCAGACCATAATCTCCCATCCATATACACAATCAGTGCTCAGCTTATATTAAGATAGCAATTGAAATAAATTAGATTGTTGCATTTTTCATTGAATTGGTAAATGAGATTATAAAATTAATTCTAGAATACTGTGAATAAATTTGATTGGTTACATATTTTCTTCCAGCAAAATGCTTAATCATTAGATGCATATTCTTTAAAGAGTGGTGCATAGTATTTTCAGATGAACATCAATGATCTCCTTCCATTGTAAAAAGTTTATAATTTACATTAAAAAGTTTACAACATCAATGATCTCCTTCCATTGTAAAAAGTTTATAATTTACATTAAAAAGTTTGCTACTATATAAATATGCGGTTGATCATAAATGTTTTCAAGCTTTAAGACCAACCAACTAGTAAAACTATCATGATATTTTAATAGGTCAGATTATTGTTTCTGATGAAAGATCTCTAACACCTGATGATTAAAGAATTTTCCAATACATATTATAGTGAAAGATGTCAGTTTTCTTATCTTTTTCAAGAATTCAAGAGCTTAAAAGACTATCGATTGTAATTTAGAAATTTTAGAATTAATTTGCATGATTGTATATATAATATGCATATGTTTTTTTGTTACTGTTGTTAATATCTAATGAGTAAACTGCATAATTTAAAATTTTGGGTCATAAGATATGTGCATGCATGTGTTAAAAATTTATTGATTGAAAGCATATATGCATTGAACAAAGCAGCATAAATACTGTGGTGCCACTGTACCGAAACATGAATATATTGATTTCTATTATCTTACTACTTATATATATCATTAAAAACCAGTTAACACTTAGACAATCCCAATATCTATAACAATCAACATTTTCAGACTGTTGTTAAGGCAACCTGATCATTACACTTATATATATATATATATATATATATATTGGTGCATTATAGTTTTTGTTGATAAATCAATCTTGTCATACTGTAAAATTATATTATTCCATAATTTCTTCCTTTCACATATATGCTAAAAGCTACATCGGTCAATATAATAAACAAAGTACATCTATTTTCAATTAAATCATTAGTCAAAATCAGATTTAAAACGTCACTACCAATGGTTTTCCTGCCAAGACAGATATTTCAAGCATTATATTTATTTGAGAAGTCTGCCTTGGCAAGGAAATCATTAGTAAAGAATTTTTTAAATTTAATTTTGATAGTAATTTAATTTAGAATTAAGTACTTGGTTTACACACACACACACACACATATATATATATATATATATAATTAGAAACCAACCAGTATTCCACCTAACATTCACAATAAAGATAGTAATCAATATTTCTCACTGCTGTTAAGCAACCTTCTCACCTTTTAATAGCAAGAATGGAATTATGTTATTATGTATTAAATGAAAAAATTACACCTAGAACATTCAACCTGTGTGGTTTAGTGCAGCGGTTATTTGTCAGACTCTGGAATTTAAGGCTCCGTTGACTGTAGTTTTGGTATTTCTGGTACTTGAATTTCCTAAGAACTCTCAAGTAAACATCACATGATCACCATTTCTTATGCCTGCTTATAACTGTTATTAAAACAGGCAAAAACTCACTATACATATTGCCACACAGCAAGCTAGAGTAATCAATGGATGCCAGAAGGCTTGTGCAAAAAATCCCCATCTAGTGCCTACTCATCCAATATCCCCAAACTAGTTTCTGGCTTGTGGCCTTCATCAGTGAGGAGCCTTGGATCTGAGAGTACTGCACCTAGATCTTAAGATCTAATGCAACCTTCCAGCAGCCACCTTTTATCTCTACTTAACTACAAAACTATGAGTCTTAAATTGAACACACCTTAATATTTTCAATCCAAGCCCATCAGCTTATATAGTTATATAGGTCTGAACTCAGTTCAGTACCCATATATTTTGGTGTTTTTGGTTCTTTAATAACCATAGCCACCAATATCCTATTAGATAGGATTGGTTTTAAGCCAATAAATATCACATGATCACAGGCCACAAGCCAGAAACTAGTCTGGGGATATTGGATGAATAGGCACTAGATGGGAATTTTATGCACAAGCCTTCTGGCATCCATTGATTACTCTAGCTTGTTGTGTGAGAATACGTATAGTGAGTTTTTGCCTGTTTTAAATCTCAAGTAACAAAACCATATGATTATTTACTTTATTTATGATATATTGGAAATGTTTAATTGATTAATACATTCTTGAATTTTTTTTTTTTTTTGTAATCTTGTTACAATTCAGTTTGAAAAAAATATACAAATTTAAGCTATAAATCAAAATCCAGAATCTATAATACAATTATATATTAATGTTAATCCCATCAGTTGGATCGTAAAAAAAATGCAGACCGTTAAGTGAAACACATTATCAATGGCACAAGTTGATCTAAAGCATTGAAAGGTTTTCTATTTTATTTCAACAAGTAATCTCAATGCCAGTCATATACATCTGCAATTTTGAAACTCATTGTTTGTAGAATTTAAAAGTATTTTGACTTGAATTCTTCACAATGTTCTATTATTTAAATGAGCCAACTTAATGTGTATCAATATATAGATATGCTTTGCATGATAATGTATTAAAAGTAGAGTAGAAAAAAGTTATACTGCCTGATGTGGAAAATTATATATATGTAAAATCTTAATTATCTTTTTTGTGTATTGTGACAATCGCAAATCGTGTCACAACATCGATATAAATTTAAAATTAAAGTAGTACGAAAAGTTGCAAGGATTTAACTTAGGGAAATAATTTAAAAATAAAGCTTTCGATCTTACGGCATTACTGTCAGGAAAAGATTGATTAAAATGTAGATAAAATAAATAAATATACATGCATGCATGTAAAAATATATATCTTAATAAATATATAAGTATTAGAGATAAATTTAGGATTGAGTAATTTCCATTGCTGTTTATTTAATTCTTTAAAGCGTTTTAATACTTAAGAAAAACTGAAAGTATCTTTCGGAAATATTAAAAACTGGGATTGAAATCATTTTTATATTTCATATTTATGCAAGCTAGTGTGTAGTAATCATAACTATTTAAATTCCAGTTTTCATTACAGTGAATAGAAGACAGCCTTATTTTGTAAAAGTAAATTTGATCAGTTAAAAAATATAAATTGCCAAAGATTTATGATTAAAGACTTAATTATGGTGAAAATAATTTGTAGCCGAATTTATTGTAGAACATTCATTTTATCAAGCTATAATATATATACCCTTAAATTATTAATTTATGTAAAATTAAAAATAGTAAAAACTACAATTTGGAAATCAATCTATTGTCCATAAAAGTCAATAATTATTAGGATTTGGAAATTTATATAATAATGACAGATATGCTTTTCAAAAAAATTATATGAGATGGTCGACTAGTTTCTGAATTTTGGAAAAGTGAGATATTGATATAGAAAAATTATAAAAGCCATACCAAAAAGAGATATTTTCAGAGACAAGACTTCGGATTTCAAAGAGAATTTGGCACTAGTCATTTAATAGTTGTTGGGGGTAGAAAAGTCACCACAGGTTAAAAAAAGACTATCAATGATTGATGTTCATCACCTCATTCTAACAGTAATCCCTGACTGCATCAACAAAAAAAATCTTACATATCACTACAAAGAAGAAGGCAAATAATCAGTGTGAAATATTACTTTTCACTAAATGCAATCACAATAATGTTAAACCACATTCATACTTATATCTTTCTCAAGATGACTGACCATGAATCATCAGTTCTAGACATTTAATGTCTAGAAAAAATAGCTAAATTGTCAAGACCTAGTATAAAGTGTTAAGTTGTATTTTATGGCTTGCTGTACCAAATGGTTACAATTAAGCTCCTTTGAAGCCATGATACTTGATATTAATTCAGACTGAAAAATACCAGATTAGGAAAAACTAGCTGCAATGATACTGATCAATATATAACATATGGATTTAGAGAGAATTATATTATAAAATGGAATTCTATTGCAAATTAAGAATGGACTTTCTGATTCAATATTTAATATATATATATATATATGGGTACCTAATAAGAATCATACAGTTGAAGAGCATCTCAATAAATAGTAATTGTAAAAAATTTAATTATTTCAAAATTTGAAAAGAACTGGATTTGAAATATATATAATTTATAAATGTTTAAGGGATTTATTCCTTTATAGATATAACATAGTTTCTTTTCCCACTTTTAATTTTGACATTTAGAAGAGAATACTCTCCCTACTTGCATGAAAGTGGTTATAATAATTTCCCCCCTTTTTTGCTAATATTTTTTCTTATATATTAACATTAAAGTTGTAATTATTAATAAGTAATATATATTAAGACTATAACCTTGAAATCCTTACTATCACATCTAGGTGCATAGTCTTAAGGTTATAGCCTTAATATATATTACTAACATTAATGTTGTAAGATAAATGAGTCTGAAGTACTAGTCAGATATTGTCAAATCGGTATTACAATTAATTAGTACTAATTCCACATATATTGACAGATAATAGTAAAATAAAAATAAACTTAGGGTTTAACTAGAGAATGAATATATTTATATGTGACAAAATTATGCAGTCAAACCACCTAATGTATACACATATAAACATGATATAGTTATATCAATTTCTTTATTTAATTTGCATTAATGAATATGTAAACAATTTACAGTTTATTCTTATTTTCCTATATGTGTATATATTAGTAAAGAGTAATTATTAAAAAAAGGAAAATTATTAATTGTTGGGAATATTATTAAGTATTAAATGATCTTGATGATAAAAATAAACAAATGACTTATTGCTAGGAATTGAAAAGTTTGAGAACTAGAAATGATGAGTTCAATGATGATTCATGGACCTTAGGCTCTAGAGTCTGCTACCCTCTCACTGCATCAAACTAGACAGGGTAATAAAATAATGACTAGCAGTAAAGCATTAATGAAGCCAGACCTTTTATAATTTCATTACTGGAAGTCCCAATCATTGAAATCATGACCCTCTCTAACCATATTTTATTATGTAGCTATTTGATTATTAATTTTAATAAAAAATGAGCATTAAAAGATACATCATGTGCTAAATGACATAATCAATAATGTCATATATATATATATATATAAGTATTTGAACATCTACTTTTAACATTAGTATATGTGTAAAGATCATAAGACCAGAAGATATTTTAGTACATTCTAATGGAAATATATACAGTATATAACATAATTTTAGTAATACACTGCAACCTAAAGGCATCTCCAGTATTTATCCATAAAAATATATGAACATGTATATTTACAAATGCCAGGGAAAGCTAGTATTGTTATATAATATATTTACAGAATTTAAATTTAAATGGATTAAACTAAGACATATATTATTATTATTATTATTATTATTATTATTATTATTATTATTATTATTATTATTATTATTATAGCTAAAATATTTTCATATGATTAAAACTCGTGGGTGAGTATAATTAATAAAATTAATACAATATTTATTACTAACATTGTAATTAGGCAAGCAGACAAATACATATTATAAAGTTAATGTTAGTTGCTTAAATTTGTTATTACAATTGGATCTTAAGATTTATGTACAACTATCCAAATATATAAGTTATATTTATAATTATTATTTATTTTCAAACACCTAAGAGAGCCTTTTAATTATAGACATTTTATATCTTTACAAATTGGTATCTTTTCCTCTCACTCATTATTTTATACAATATTTACAATATATATTGTAGGGTATTGAGTTCAAACCCTACATAAAAAATTCCCAAATACCTCAGAATGCTGAAGAAATATCTCTTTGTTTAATTGATTTATTAATCAGAGAGAAGACAAACTATATTTTGAATATCTAGTAATTAGAATTGTAAAACCCATATAAACAGTTGTCTGTAGACACAGACTCAATAAATAATTTTTCTAATTTTACTTATTAAGCTTCCTTAAAGCTAATTTATGCTTACTAGATTATATTTTTCTTTAATCTTTGATTCTAATAATTGCCTTATTGATTTTATGAATTTTAATTTATAGTTTTTAAATCATTCAGAGTATTTTTAATAAGAAAGTTTTGTATGTCTGAACAGAGATGAGTGTTTTCCTGTATTTACAGACATAGTCTTAAAACATTTACAGACAAATTTAAAGAAAAGGGATTTATCTAAATCATTTTATAACTTTTCTATAAAAAAGCTATATTGTTAAAAAACAGTTATATATTATTTAAGATCCATTTATCTTATTATGTCTGGAAAATTAAAGTTTTACTTAACCTTTTCAGACTGAGATCAAGGGTTAATAAGATATTGAGAAAGATCAATTTCAGACTTGAGAAGAGGCCATGTGGTAGGATAGAGAGAAAGAAATATTAATTGATCAGCTGTGAGATAACAAGATCAAGACATTTTTAGATTTCTTGCTAACAATAAATTTTAAAAAAAATATCACTTCACAGAAAAGATATAAAACAGACCACTAGTAGAACAGTTATGACTGTCCGGGTATTTCTAGTAACAAAAATATGTGAGTTCATGAGACAGACTAACTTATATAAAAAGCTAAAAATAAGTCTGAAAGAGAGGAGAGTAAACTAATTTGTTGGGAAAAAATAAACTAGATTGCTTTGGAGAACTCAGACTTTGTTTTTAAAAAAAGTTTTCTACAGCCCAATGCAGGATATATATATCATTAAGGTCACCATTGATCATCCAGAAAATGCACATCTGAAGAGTTTGAATCCACAATATTTTAAACATCTTATAGCTGATTGTCAAATAAAAAAGAAAAAACTGCTTTCTTACTGATGCTTTTATATCTAAATGAAGCTAAAAAATAAAATGCTGAAATTTGTGAAACCATGCTATTTTATTTATTCCATTTGCTGAGTTTAAACACAAAGCAGAATGCTAAAATATATGGAAAGCAGCAAATATCTATGATCTATTAAAAGTAGTTATATTTAGAAATGAAGAAACATTTCTAGTGCCAAATGATCTCTATGGAAGCAAGTTATTTCACCACCATCATCAGAGTAAAAAGAATTGCAAGCCCAAGCCAAGAAAAGAATAGGACTGTTCCAGTAAACCACTGTAATTGGTAAATATACATGTTTTACATATTGGTGTGTGGTTGCTGTCAAATTTTAAACTTTCAACAAGCTGACTTTAAACTCAATGGCAACTGTCTGTGCTTCAAAGTAAAAGAACTGGTAATATGAATTTTAATTATATATTTTTTATCAATGACTATTAACAAATCTTTTTAATAACAAATCCATTTATCTCTTTTTTTAAATCTCTGAATCTTAAATGAAAATCAATTATAGATTTTCAGTAATAATAGCTATTGCATTATTGATAAATTATGTATTCTCAAATTATTATGGGTAACCATGTATGAGTGTATTTTATTTTTATAAAATGTGTTTATTGTATATTGATTTAAATATTATAAAATGTTGATTTATATTGCATGTCAAAAGGGTTTTTATTCATAATGGGAGTTAATATATATATATACACACATGTAGTAATATAATTATGCTTGCTTACATGTATATTTGTTGAGCCTTAATGTTAAAAATTGGTAGAAATTTAGCAATAGGGGAGATAGATTTTTTTAAAAGTAATTAATGACCTAGATTGATGGACAATCAGATAGGTAAGTTGAAGCTAGTTTCCTTAAATGCTCTAATCTCTATAATCTGACTAATGCTTTTGTACTGAATTCACTTTCTTAATATTATGTTTAAATTTATAAAGGTAAAAATATATATGTTATATGCAATAGCTGAGTATGTGCGTGCATAGTGTTTATTTTTTTTAATGAAATGTTTTTTTTTTTGGATATAAAATTTTTATGTATTCACTATAGAAATTGATGCATACACATTTTACTATAATATAAACATTGAGTATGCGTCATTAAGGAGAAGGGATAAGATCAATAATATTATTAAAATGTAAACAATTTATCATTATTAATTATATAAATGTTTTATCTGTATTATTAATGATCAATCGGTAATAAATGTTAATTTGTTTTTATTAAAAAAGACTATATCTTTCTTAAGAGTTACTCATTGTTTTGTTAATTATGACCATCATCATCACTGATGAATATCAATCATTAAATCATAACTTAAATATATTTTAAGTAAATAATTATAGGTTTATAAAAGATGAAATTTTAATGTTGTGGATTAGTTCTAAAGCTGTGGCTGGAAGTATCATCATCATCTTATTAATCAATAGCTTAAATAAATGGATTTAATGGCCATATGAATAATGATTTTCACTGTATTTATTATTTGTGAGCCATTATTAGAAATAATGACTACCATCATACTTAAACTGAGATGGTAATACCTGTGAGAATATTACGTGTGAATTATATGATATTAAAATCTTATAATTTTTATTTGCACAATGAAAGTATAAGAATGTTGTTTTCCATTCATACAAGTGCATGTGTCATAAATATTGTACGAATTGGGTTTGAACCAGGTACACATATAAATAAGCATATGATATAACTTTATCTAGGTTTAGACAGCCTAGTGGTGCCAGATAAAACATATTCACAAAGTAGGTAAAACTGAATAAAAGAGAAATAAATTTTTTTTTTCAGCTGGATGAGATTTATTATTTTATTTATTGATATTTTTAATTAGTTACAAATAGCACCAGCATGCGATTACGAGTTGAATGGTGTTTATATATGTGGAAAGAAGCAAAGGGATGATTCTTTGTTGAAAGAATCTATTATTAGAGATAAGTGTAATATCACTATATTGATTTCATTGTCATTCCTTATTCAGTGATAAACTATATATTTATATTAGTTACAATGGCTATATATTTATTATATTCATTACAATGGCTAGTATACACTACTATATCAATATTTTTAATAGTTATAATATATATATATATATATATATATATATATATATATATATATATATATATATCATTAAAATCAATCAACACTTAGACAAGCCTAATATCAATGACAATTAAAAATCTCAACCTATTGTTAGGGCAACCTACAATTAACAATATAGATTTAATACTACCTTTATTTATTGTCCAATATATTTAAATAGACACTAAAGATTGTAAGAGATCGAAATTATTGACACAAGAAGTTTAAATACATCTCCTTAAACAGATAAATATAACCTAATCTGAATACAGAGTAATAAATAGTCAATTACAACACTACAAACTACAATTACATTTTCAACTTGCACCCAAAATATTACTTACATAATAAGCATAATAATGCTGAAAATTAAAAGCACTTATAGATAATCATTAAAACTAGACAACACTTAGACTATCTATCTGCCTGCCTGCCGCGCCTGCCGGCCATGCCTGCCTGCCTGCCCGCTCGTCTATCTGTCTATCTAAAGTATATATGCCATATTTCATAGAACTAGAGATAATTATTATAAATAAATGACAAAAGGATATTTCTTTCCATTTACCTTATGAGGTCTTATAAATAGACTGCAATTAGTTCACTGTAATAATTACATTGTGATAATTTCAGACTTTTATAAGATCTCAGATTCTATTTCTAGTCAAAATTGTAAGGCTGGGAGACATATCAGATATAGATTCAAGTTAGTTGTATTTTTCTTTGTATTAAGATTGTCTGCCTAGTGATAAATTTTTATGTTCACATATATTTATGTATATGACAGTTTTACATGGTTTCGTGCAATGGTAGAGTGGCAGACTTTAGAGTTCACAGATCCAGAGAACCCAATCTATCTCTATAACTTCTGGTGCTCAAATTTCTTATGAACATATTAACAATGAAGCCATTTTACTATTTTTCTATGTAAATAATAATTTATCATACAAGCTAAGACACAATTCATATTTTCTCCTCTTAAATGCAAGCATTTCCATTTTTTCTAAATCATTATTAATTTAAAAATAGTATTTTATTTACTTTGAATATAACAATCCATTATCAAAAGAATTAATACTCTTCAATGGTTATCAGATGAATTTTAAATATATTCTAAATATTTCTATTGTTGAAAAAAATGTTCTATTAGTTAGAACATCAAACCACTATTGCCATCGATAGGAGATTCATATATTGACAAGATAAAATTTCAATTTCTTTTTTCAAGTAATAATCTGTCATAAGATTTTTTATTTGATTATGTCATTGTTAGCCAATTGAACTAATCATCCAATTATTGCAATGTAAACGAATATCTAACTATTTTTAACTTGAGGATAAAAAATTACTAATCCATGATGAAGTTGTAGTTGAAAAGTCTGGCTAAAAAAGACTATTTAAGAAATTTTGCCTTGTAGTGGCTTAAGTAAAAATTTTTTTTTTCTCATGTGTCATAGCATCAGCTGGGAAGCAAACCCACCAACCCAGGACAACCACTTGTAAAGCGTCTGTCGCTGACCTCTCGGCCACCAATGCTTGACAAAAACTGCTTTTTTAAATCAAATTTTTACTGATTTTTTAAAAAAAATATTTTGCCTTTAAATTTTTCTTAAAATTAAATTGTTTAAACTAATTATTGGTGATGTATACTATATGTAAGATTAATCCTGGATGATGAATTAATTACTAAACACTATTAGTAACTTATCAAGCAGTAATTAATGCACTGCTAAGATTAAAGTTATAAAAACTTTCATATAGCAGTCTGTTTTATTTAGATAATTGATTCTTTCAGTAAGATAAACAAATACATATATTTGCTTCAGTGAGATTACATTCTGCACTTCCTCAAGTATTTTAAACCAATCCTTGAATTATATATCTTTACTGCAATCAGTAATACATTAACTTACAATAATTTAAGAAGTTACTGCATATTTCTCACTTAATGTCAGTTTCCCAAATAGTTTTCATAATTCATCTCATATTAACCCACTGGTGAATAAATGAATATCTGTAGTGAAACATAATCTAAATTCTAAAAAAAAAATCAATTGGTCAGACATGTTTTAATTCTGTACATATAAAGAATAAACACAGCTGAACCCTTTGATTCCACTGATAGTAAACAATGTCATTAATACACCCGAAAGCAGTTTTTGAAGGATTTGTTCTTAACTTTCTGCCCTTGATTTATAGTAATCATATAAAAAACAATAATAAAATCTGCACTATTTGCTGTAAAAAATGAATTTACATTGATTGTTATATTAATAAGTTATAAAAAATTAATTAACTAAAAATGAAAATAAACACATTTGATTCACATTCACTTCAGATTATTCAATTGCTGTTTAAGTGTTAAACAATATTTTAAGAATTCATAAGAACAGTAAGTAACTTGTTTAAATGTGATTATTTTTTAACTTACTTCCCCATGCAGTTTAGTGTTATGTTACAATAGCAGACTCTCAAACTCAACATCGATGTCTTGTGGCCACAGTTCTGTCACTACCAGTGTACAAACTTCTTATAAATTCCCAAGCAAAAAGTCATTTACCTATTTTATTCCAGGATCAGTTTTCAGCAGAGTTAACATAAAAAATCCTTACTTAAGACAAAATGAGTGGAATTGTTAAATGAATAAGAAATCATACCAGTGTTCAAACGTCACATAAAAATTGAATGGTTTGCTGCTTAGAAGGAAGTTTCATGCGAAAATCACGACGTTTGAACAGGATTGATGTGATCAATGGATTTTGAGCTCTAGAGTATGCCATTATACCACTCCTCTCAACCAATCAGAGCAAAAATAACTAAATAATTTATTACTGATATGAATAAAATAATATAAGTGGTCTTTGAGCTTCCGTTTCTTTAGCACTGCGCTAAATCATCACTGCGCAAACATTGCATAACTTCCGGAAAAATAAATCTAGAATTATATATACACCCCATTTCCTGTTTACAATATAGTATCCAACATCATTTCATTTTGAAAATAATTCTTTTAAGATAAAAATATTTTTTTTATATTAGGGAAAAAAAGATTAATTAGTTGTTTTGATTTGCTATTCTATTTAAAGTTTTTAATAATAGGATGAAAAAAAACCTACTATTCATTAAAGAAATAAATATCCATTAGTCGAAAAAAGCTTTTATAAATAAAAAAAAACAAAACATTGATTACTTCAGTCATTAGAAATGTACCTAAAAGCCGTTAAATTGGATTCAAATTCACTCAATATTACAATTACTGTTTATAATGATTTTATCACTTCCAATAAAACTTCTTTGTAAGGTTGAATCAATTTTTTGTTAATAATTTAAAAGAAATATATGTATATTCAATTTAAAAATTATTTTGATATTATATTTAGATTTAATAATAAATGTTTTCAAATGTTTTGCATCTATGTATTAGTTTATAAGACTATTTTCCAATATCTTTCATTTTCAATGATCTATAAATAAATTTTGAAAAAGTCGATATATTGATATAATTTACACGTGATTAAAAAAAAAACACATGAAATTTTTTATATATATTAATAGCACATTCACAAAAAGTGAATACTTCAAAATTTATCCTTTTGCAGCGATCCCTCCTTGTATGTTCGCGATTGCAAAATTACACAAACCTGACCGCCCGCTCAGGTTAATAATAGATTTCGGACAAACCTACTACTACAGTGCTACCAAAATGATAAACCAGTGGCTCACTGATCAGATAGGATATGATCCATATACTATCAGTTCATCGTTTGAGAGTGTTTGCAAAATTAAAAATACAACCATCAGCAATCAATTTAGGGTTGAATCCCTAGATATCACAGAAGTATATGGATCCATAGATACAAAACAATCAACTGACATAATTAGACAGGCATTAATAGCATTTAACTATCCACAGAAAATAATTGACTTCATCACTGAATGTTTAAACTGGACTGATCAAGATATATCTACCTACGTCAACTGACAATATTGTACCATGAAAAATGAATGTCCTATATAACTGTTCACAAGTGGCATTATATTCAGTATTGTGTTGAATGGTAGTAAAACAGAGGCTCTTTCTAAATATCTCCAATGTACACTCAGAATAATATATATACAAAACATTGACAATATATTCATTTATGCTCCTGAGCTCCAAATTAACAATATCAGATACAATCTTGCACAAACTTTCTCATTAACTTGGAACACCAAACATGGAGACACATTGAAAGGAATCAAGTTTCTTGACTTATGTAACCAATGTGACACTGCACAATGAAACTACAAAATAATATTAAAACCTATAAAATTAGAGGCATAATACATCTTGAATCTATTAATCCTAATTCACACAAATATGCCAGTCTGAAAACATCTCTACACAGAAATTTCAACCTTTGCAAGTTAGAATCCAACTGCAAATCTAACATTGAAATATATAAATATAAATACAAGATGCTAATCACTATCCTTGAAAGATTTTATGTCAAATTTAAATCTAGATACACACCAATTGATATAAAGCCTTGGATATCTCTCCCCTATATCCCTAACATTTCTCAAAGTATGGATATAAAGTGTTCAGAATCAAACAGAATTAGCCTTCAAACTCCAACCTTTCTCAGCTGTTTGATTAACAATTCCATTAATAAACTGCCCTCTGAACAAACTCCCAATACTGTATACAAGATTTCATGCATTCAAACCAATTGCAGCACTCATGTATTTTGGAGAATCCTATGCCATCCTCACAATAACACTCTTCCCAGCACTAACATTTGTACAAAAGTGCCAAAAACAAAACAAACCACAAATCCATATTTCTTGAGCATGAAAACCTACTTGACCATACCTTTGAATCTATTGCAATCATCACTGTATGCATAGAAAATAATGATGCAAAATGCAAATAAATCACCTACAATGCCATTGCTATAAATAAATAAAAATCCTGCTTCCCCCTTTCTAAAAGTGGGGCATTTAAGCTTATTTGCATACAATTTACATGATACTTATATTACACATTTCAGCCACTATTTATTCTTTCATTGCTATGATTATAATATCATGACAAAGATATTGAAAGCATGGTGAGCATATATTAAGACTGTTTTGCTGTTAAGCTTTTCTTACTCTGCATCCAGGGCCGGCGGAAGCGGGCATGCAACGCATGCTAGGCATGCGGGCACTGGCAGAAGGAGGCGCCATCACTGAGAGATTAGCATCTGAAAAAGAAGGCGTCATCCCTGACAGGGGCACCAAAATCAAATTTGCATGCGGGCGCCTAGTACCCAGCGCCGGCTCTGACTGCATCTCCATGTACTTAAACATCAACTTCAAGTTAATAATCTCAAATTTATATTTTAAGAACTAGTTAAAACAGTAGACTATAATGGCTGTTCTAGTTGAGAAAAGTCACTTCCTGTTTGCTAGCAGCAGTATTTTTATAGTAAAATATTTATTTTATTTTCTAAACACTTATATATAATTGCTCTATACAAAAAATACAAAGGATAATCCATAAATTACCAATATTATTTACATGGATTTAATTATGCAAAAACATACAAGAACATACTTAGGGTATATGAGCACAGACTTTCACACAACCCACCACTCTCCACACTATCTCATAACACTGATACACTTGAACACATATATGTTGAAAAGATAAATAATCACCAATATATGTATTTCATGCTAAACCAGCAATCATCAGTTACTCCAGATTACCATCTCTACACATATTTGCTATAAGGGCTCAGATATATATTAAGATAGCCAATCCTCATACTTTAATGGACAGGCTTCAATCTACTCCACACTCCAAGTCTTCAACCGTCCATCCAATTGAAAATCTGATGATGGAAGCCTGTCCATTAAAGTATGAGGATTGGCTATCTTTATATATATCTGAGCACTTATAGCATATATGTGTAGAGATGGTAATCTGGACCAACTGATGATTGCTGGTTTAGCATGAAATACGTATATTGGTGATTATTTATCTTTTCAACATATATGTGTTCAAGTGTATCATTGCTATAAGATAGTGTGGAGAGTGATGGGTTGTGTGAAAGTCTGCGCTCATATACTCTATATATTACATATATGGACACAGGTATATAATAAGCCTGTGTGTTTCAGTTAAGAACATACTTAGTTTCTTACATATAATTAAAAATAAGATTAAATTAACATTATAATAATTTTGACATGAATAATAATGTTGTAAAAATAGTTAATATTATTAACAAGGGTGAGAAACAAGATTTTTTTTTTTTAAATTAACGATAAGATTTTTCTTCTCTTTTGGAACCCATATCCAATTATGTGTAAGCTTTTTAAAAGTATTCTGAATTATTTACATTCATTACATTTAAATGTTTATATATTTTTAAAGAGGTGTAATTTTATTAAAACTGAGCATTATATATATACTTTATACTTCAATACTTTTATAATAAATTATAGTTATTAGTAATGATTAAATTTCATAAGCAAATAAAAAAAAATTCTAACCTTTCCTTTGCCACTTGTCCCAGCGTTTGTTCCCAGATTTGACTCCTTAATCTGAAAATACATAAAAAGAAATCAAATTAATAAAAATGTAATACAATAGAATATAGACAAGCGTAAATAATAAACATTTAAACTTCTAATAGTTTCGATTTTAAACAAAAAACAAAGCAAAATTTTCAAATCTGATATCAGATTTCTAGATTGGAGAGCAAGGAATAACAGATATCTTCTGCTGCCTTAAAAAATACAATGAGGATTTATCAAACACAGCATATAATTCCCAGATAAACACTCCCCTATGTTCCATTTCTTTCTCCATTTATTTCTATATTTTACTTTAGTGTTTTCAGTCCTTTAAATTGGTATAAGGAAAGATTGTCATGAACTTTTCATGCCATAAATTACTGCTACATGAATATTACCAAAATCACACTTTTCTTTATTTTTGCCATAATATCCTATAAATACAATTTATCCAAACCACTTCAAAGACTTTTTAGCAAAACTCTTAATTTGTACATATACATAAACCTATGTTTCGACTGACCTGCAGTCTTCTTCAGAGCAAGTTTATTTTAAACTTGCTCTGAAGACTGCAGGTCAGTCGAAACATAGGTGTTAAACTTGCTCTGAAGAAGACTGCAGGTCAGTTGAAACAAAGGTGTATGTATATGTACAAATAAAGAGTTTTCCTAAAAAGTGTTTGAAGCAGTTTAGATAAATAGTATTTACTGCTACATGCATTATTTATGACAATAGGGTTTTTGAAAGCACATTTTTCTTCAATTAAATGTAAAAAAATTAATAACTGTCTATATCAGATGATTTATTTTGTATTTAACTAAGGGAATTAAATGTAGAGTAAAAACATTGAATAAATAGGAATATGTTTAGACTAGAAACTATTTCTGATACATATAGCATTTTTAGTTTTCATCCTGTGCACTTTCTCTACTTACATTTTTTTCTATCTTTAGTTTCTTAGATTAATATAGGTTTCAGTTTTCATGAACTTCTCATATAATCAACTGATCATCTCTGCAGCTACTGTGATGATGATGGAATTGGGTAACCACATTACTATCTTTTTTGACTTCCATTTTTTTTCAGAGTGAGACTGATTATAATTGTTTAATAAGTGGCTGGTAATGATGATATCTAGATAGAGAATAGTGACGCTTTTAAATATTAGTTGTTTATAAAAAAATGTAAACAAAACTTCATAAGTCATGAATACACCAATTTGTTTTTGATTTTAATAACAACTATAACATTATCTATCCACTGATTTAATAATGCTTTTTATTTATATCTCCTTCAATCTTTTTTCATCTTTAAATACATATTTACTAAGTACATCTGAGTATAGATACATAAATGTGTAGTTTTTATCCTAAAAGCAGATTGAGAAAAAAGTAACAGGAACTAAATATAACAAAACAATGACAATCAAACAATCATTGATGCCAATTCTTGTCTGTTTTAACATAATTTATTTTAGTATTTTAATATTAAATTATATACAAACTTATTTTTTTTACATTATTAAAGTGTATATATAAATAATTTTTAGGAATATACTTCAATAAAAACTTTAGAAATTAAATTTAAAAAAAGCTTCTAACTAAAATCAAGCAATATAAAATATATGAACAACATCAGTAAACTTTCCTGCAATATCAATAGAGAAAACTATATTATAGTTTTCATTAGCATAAACATTATATAAGTATCTTCCCTAAACTCACATGCATAATTAGAAAAATGGATATTCTAATATATTATTGAGAGTGAAAGTTTATATTTAGGTTAGAGATAACCTCTAAATTGATAAATAATTAGTAATAATCATTAATTAGTTGCTGTCAACGATGTGAAAACACAAAGTCTGAATATGTAAATCAAAGAGTTATAATTTGGTATTGATAAATACTGAAAAAATGATAAAGACGTATGTGAAAGATTGACATCTGAGCTGACTGCTGAGTACTGGTCCTTGAAGGTCATTTTTGAAAAGTCTTTATAAAAATGTGGAGTGGAGATTTAAGTATACCTCAAACACATCATATATATATATATATATATATATATATATATATATATATATATATATATATATATATATATATATATATAGCTTTCACTTATGATATAATCAGGCAAACAATTTTGTTGCTTCATAGCTCACAGTTATCTAATACCCTGAAATGCTCATTTAAACTTTTTATAGTCTCATCTATAATTCCATGACATTTTTCTAATGTGGAAGACAAAAATTTATCCACCCTCCAGCTATTTTTCTCATCACTTTCAGCATGAGATTGATATATTCACAATAACTTCTGTGCAGTTCTGAATATGTTCAAATGTGTCTGCCATATGAGAAACCATAACTCCCTTATTTGTGATTTGTCAGTAATATTTTTCAAATCAGAAGATGAGTCTTGTGCCAGTATTTATTGAAGACTTTTTACGTAATATGGATAAAGTGTTTTGTTACAAAAAAATATATGTGAATAAATTCAGACATTTGAGAAAGTATACACAAGTGTGAGTCATGAGGATGAAGCTAGATGCTCATTTATATCCATGAATAATGTTGTCATTGAGCATATATGTGAATTAATTCTGTTGTTCTGAATGAATAGCAGTGGGTTTGGAAAGTCATTTGAAAATTAACCATGATTCTGTCTGAAAGGGTTTTATGTGATGATACTGCAACAACTCACAGAAGATCATAAAGAAGTATTTGGAGATCTGTAAAGAATTTGGATGAACATGATAAAGAAGGTAAAATATTATTGTAAAAAAATCATCAGTGGTGATGAGATATGGATTCATCACTATGAATTGAGAATAAATGGCAGAATATGGAATAAAACATTCTCAATAATCAACCAAGAAGTTCAAAAGTCAATCATCAACTGGAAAATGGATGCTTACAATTTACAGAGATCCTTAAGAGTCAGTGCTGGAACATTATAAGGAAAAGAGTTCAACAATCAACAGTGTTCCTGACTGTGAGATGCTAACTGAAAAATAAAGTGTAAAATTCAGATAAAACTATCTAAGGATAATGCACTATTGCATGACAATGCATATCTTTATACTGCTTCCCAAACTGTCAACATTCTCCAAATATGTTATTTTTAGGTGTTGAAGGCATCCTCCCTACATTCATGACCTTATGCATTTGGCTATCACTTGTTTGATCCTCTGAAAGAAATCCTATGATGAAGAATGCTGCATTCATGATTTGCAGCTCAGCCTAAAACATTTTTAATGAGGAGACAAAGTATATTGAACAGTTGGAAAATATGTTAAAAATTATATATTTGTTTTTTATAAATTTATTTAAACACACATTGATTACATAAGTAAATCAATTATTATTATTGTTTAACTTGAAACTACTTTAATTAGTTTTATTTTGCTTTAAAGTTTTAAGAGAATGAATTGCTAAATTGACTATTGTCCAGGTTCAATTTTAAACTAACAAAATTCCCCAGCACTTGAAATTACATTACAGGATGTGCATTATGGAAAATTCAACAGATGACTCAACCAAAATTAAATTGCTTTTGCCAAAATTAAGTACTTCAATGGATTTTAGGAACATGTGTCATTATCAATCCTAATACATAAAAAACTTTTATCAATTCTATTTTCTGTAAACGATATTATCAAATTAAATTTCTAAAATATGCTGAAAGTGTTCAGACTGCAAAAGACTTTAAATAATTTTACCTATTCTTTAAGCAACTTTTATTTGAAGAATGTTTTCAATTTTTCATGTACTAAAAAAAAGTTTTCTTTGGAGTAGTTTCATTTTAAATGAAAAGACTTTAAATCCAAATTGCAGAACCTAATTTGTAATTATAAAATATTTTATAAATGCCTTACCTGAATTAATACATGACATGATAAGGAAATAGTTAATTTATTATTTTTCATACACATTAGTTTTCTTGTAAAATTTATGCTACATAGACATTTGTATGTATTTTTAAAAAGTTCAATATAAATGAATGACTTTAAATTTATATAATATGCATTATTATTATTATTATTATTATTATTATTATTATTATTATTATTATTATTATTATTATTATTATTATTATTATTATTATTATTATTATTATTATTATTATTATTATTATTATTATTATTATTATTATTATTATTATTAATTTAATTTAATTTAATTTAGTACATGATTTTACATCCAAACAAAAATGCACAGCTAATCTAATTTACAAAGCATTTGCAGAGTTTTTTGCACAGTAGTCCTAAATTTTCTATTATCTGTTTCAAATATATTAACAGCATTAAAGTATTTATTGTACAATCTAGATAATCTTACTAATGCTGAATTTTTTAATGTTTCACTTTTAAATTTTGGAATATTACACATATTTTTTGATCTTGTATCCTTTATCTTTACCTTAAATGATAATGTTGTTTGGCAACTTCTCACATCTATTAATCCTGATGTAATTTTTTTAAAATACTTCATATCAGTATGAATTCGTCTTTTGTAGACTGCATTGTTGTCGCATATTATTTCTGATTTAATGTATCTGAAAAAAATTTTATAAACCTTTTCCAATGCTAATCTATTATTTAATTTACAGGAGTTCCAGATCAAAGATCCATAATTTAAAATAGGTAAGACCAATGTATAAAACAAACACACACAATGTATTTCTCTTAAACATTTTACAGTTTCTGAGAATTAAACCATTATTTTATAACTTTTTGTAATAATATTTTGAATATTATTATTAAATGTTCCATTATTATTAAAAATAATACCTAAATCTTTATGATCTTCTTTTCTTGAAATACTTTTTGAGTTTAGTGTATAATTAAACAGACTTGTAGATGATTTTTTATTATTATTATTATTATTATTATTATTATTATTATTATTATTATTATTATTATTATTATTATTATTATTATTATTATTATTATTATTATTATTATTATTATTATTATTATTATTATTATTATTATTATTATTATTATTATTATGATGATGATGATGATGATGATGATGATGATGATGATGATGATGAAATGTTTTAACATTCATTTACTTGAGAAGGTGAATTATTTAAAAATTATTATTTTTAAATGACAATTATTATTACTAACAGTGATGTGAGAATGATTTGCTTACAAAATATTTTTACTATGTCTACCTTAAGCAAAAAGAAGGAAATATATTTTTCTAATGCATTGAATTCAAAGCTTATTGACTTGTACATATTTTATGAAAATTTATTATTATTATTATTATTATTATTATTATTATTATTATTATTATTATTATTATTATTATTATTATTATTATTATTATTATTATTATTATTATTATTATTATTATTATTATTATTATTATTATTATTATTATTATTATTATTATTACTATTATTATTATTATTATGAAAATTTATTATTATTATATGTACTTTTAAATGTGATATAAAAATGAAATATCAATGGAAAGATGCTTTTGAATTTATTATTTTCATTTTCCAAAATTATTGCTTTTCATTAACAGCCTAAATAGACTATTCTATATCTAATTAAAATGTAAATGCTCTTGAATTATTAGTATAAAAATTTATCTATGAATTTATTATCCTCCATATATTGCAAAACATTTGCTCTTCTGTATTATTATTAGAATTATGCTCCATTATAAAGTGTGACTTTGAGAAAAAAAGCTCCTTAATGCTTATCTTTAATAAGTGATTTCAAAAGAAATATGAAGTTTAATATGATACTCTATTGAAATATTCAATGTGTGCTGTATTTATGCTTTTGTTCATGAAATATATTTCATAATCTTGAATGGCTATATGTACCTGTGCAAGCATCATTAAAGATTTTTGCTCAATTTTATTGTGTGAAATATTGTGTAAATTAAATATGCTATATTAAAATATCCTGAAAATCTGAGATATTTCAGGACTCTGTATCCTGTCAAAATGGAATGAACCCCAAGATGAAGGATTTTCTTTTCTTTTATTTCTTTTGGAAAAGGGTATAGTTATTAAATTCAAATATTTATGATATTGTAAAATGCTATATATTATTATTTTATGCATTTTATTTGGTATATTTTTTATAAATCATTTATGGGTAGAGTTATTATACGTTTTCAGAATACTGATATCTTAATAATGCTATATTTTAAATGTGTTATATTTGTCTCTATCATGAAGTTATTTATTTTTGAATGTATATGCAAATGCTGACAGACGTAGAAGCTGATGTATATTTTTCTTCTTTATTTTACACCATAATTTTTATTAAGCCATGTTTGGCACTAGCTATTACTTTATTGGTTTTATGTATCAATTGGATGTCATTTTTAAAAGAGATCATTGCATTAGTCTCTCTCTTATATTAGTATATTTTTATATTGCTGGTGTATATTTTAAAAAGATTTTAGTTTAGTATCTCTCTTGCATTATTTTTTCTAGTGAATTATATAATTTGTTATCTTGCATTTAAGCATATAAATGCCTTATTAAGTCAAATCCCTTTATTATTGTTGTTCTTTCTTGATGGTTCATTATCATTATCTTTATAACTAGTGATAAAGTCCTAGTTCACTTATTGACCTCAGATGTAGGTACTTTTGCTTTGAGTTCATGTCAATATTCATTTTGCCTTTGCCTTATTATCCCTTAAGTGGATTTTGTTTATGATGTATTTTGATATAATGCCATAGTGTACTACCATGTCTTTATCCTGCCAATTGATATATTTTTTCAGGTACTGAGGAATGCAACCCTTGCCTTCAGTCACATTCTTAGTCTAACTGAGTGTAGTTTCTTTGTCTTGATGTGTAGGTCTTACAGCTATTCTTACTTAGCCAGCACATCAAGATATAAATGCAATACATATTTAATATTAAAATTTTAAAATTGTATATGTGGCTTCAGTAAAAAATATGCATCTTCTTTTAGAATTCATCACAAACAATTACATTTCATCATCATTACAATTGATTACAGAATCTCAATATTTAGGATTACATTTTAAAAAAACAACTAAAGGTATCAAACTTCTATTATTGATTAACAAATCTGATTTAACTTTTCTTGTTTCTTAAATTGCTTCTTTATCCTTTTGCTTTTTAAAAGTTAACTAGTTATTGATTACCAAAGAAAAAAGATAAAGAAAAATCTTTAATTTTGTTAATTACATCAATCATGAAAGTAACAGACAATTAAACTTTTCTCATTCGAGTTTGACTCTTTTTAAAACATAGAAATAGTAAAAGAAAAAGATAAAATTAATTAAATATTTATATATCTACATCTTTTTAATTATATGCCTATCATTTGAAACCTCATGATGCAATGATTAATGTATCTGCAAGATAATGTCCACAATGTGGAATGCAAAATAGAGAAAATCTTTCGTTAACTATTCTTTAGCCTAGCCAATTATCTATTTAATTATTAGGTATGGTAGCTAATAAATATAACTAGAAAATTAAAAAAAAAGAACACCGAAAAAGCTTTCCCCATTCAGAAAATAATTAGTTTGAATATTTAAGACTGTTTATTATTTTAGTTTACAAACATATAATATAATTATTCTTAAAAAATATCTTAAAGGTATATAATTTTAATATTTTCAAAATTAAAAATATATCTTTGTAACAAATGATAAACTATCTAAGTTTGGTACAACTCAGTTAAAAATATTTTCCATTTCTTTGCTTACTAACATAGGAACAGGCAAAACTCTCCATAGAGTAGTGCCACTCAGTGCAAGCCAGAGTAATCAATGAATGCCAGAAGGCTTGTGCATAAAATCTCTATCTAGTGTCTACTCATCCAATATCCCCAGACTAGTTTCTAGCTTGTGGATTTTATCAGTCAGGATGAGTAGGCAATAGATAGGGATTTTATGCGCAAGCCTCTGGTATTCACTGATTACTCTGGCTTGCACTGAGTGGTACCACTGTATGGAGAGTTTTGTCTATTTTAATAACAGTTAAGAGCAAGCATAGGAAATGATTACCATGTGATGTGTAGTGGTTTTTCTTCTAACATAGGAAATAAAAATGATCAATATTGAACTTGATGTCATTTTTTCCATTGTGATTTGTCTATTCAAAATCAGTCTTCACAAAATGATATATGAGTTTAAAAATGAAAACAATATTTAATAATGATTTTTTCAACTATATCAAGAATTGAAACTAAAGTAATCACAAAAGCGGTGCGAAAATGCCAAATTATTAATTACCAAGAGACTGATAAGAATTGAATTTTTAATTAGAAATGAATTGTGCAGCAACAGGACTTTTCATTAAAAATTTATAAATGAAGAAATTAAATAATTTTACTTTCTTTTGGTACAAAGTGTAGATTTTAAGGGCTCAATGATTGATACCATGATGGATCTAAAATATTAGCATAATTGCGAAATAATTTTGTATATATAGTCTTCTTGTCTAACATAATAAATAGACATATATTCAATATAAGCAATGCAATGCCAGATTTAAATTACCTGAGATGTTATAACTACCTTGCTCTCAATGGTTTAAACTTAGATGTATAGGAATCTATTTATGAGTTGTATATATTTTTATCATTATTGAGTAATATTTGAAATACAGGCATTCTTTATATACCTGGAGCTTAATTGTAAATATAGGGGATTTGAACACAGACTTTCAAACACCCTTCAACTATCCACAGTATCTTATACCATTGATACATATGGCTACATACATGTAGAAAAGATAAATAATCACCAATATACATGTTTCGTACTGAACCAGCACTTTTCAGTTGGTCCAGATTATCATCTTCCACTCATATATATAATCAGTGCTCAGTAATATATAAATATATTTTCTAATCTATCAATCTTGCTTTGATGAAAACTTATTTGAAATGGATTGCAATCAAATAGTATTTAAAGAAAAATATTTTATTTTCGAAACATTTAAAGCTAATATTTATTTGATAAAGGATCTTATTAATAGAATAAAAAAGCTTTTTGCAAAACAACATTCTTACCACAAATTTTACAAAAAAAAATTAAAGATTTTCTTTTAAATTTTTTTATTCCCATAAATATATTATTTTTTGAACAAGCATTTAAAGAATCATTCATATATTCAAACAATTAAAAAAATTTCTAATTTATTTTTCAAACTAGTGGTAGTATGTTTAATAAAACAATATTTTGCTATAAATATGGTAATTAAAATAAATTCCACGAAAAAAGGATATTTGCAATTTCACTGATATATAATATAGATATAAATTGGCAAAACAAACATAAATGTAAAAAAAAAAAAAACAATATTATTGATTAATAAAATTAAAATAAATCTGACGAAAACCAAACACACAATATTAAATACAATATCAAACTGAAACATTCTTAAAGATAATCAGATCAAAGCAAAATTATTAACAGATAAAGATTAAAATTCTTAGATTATGTTTTACAAAGCAATTTAACAACATTAAGTTAAACAAAATATTAAAAACTATTAAATATTTTGTTCCATCTTACTGACGGTGTAATTTTTAAACAAAAACTGCTTTGAAGACATAAGAAGTATATTTTAATAACAAATCACACAATTCTTTATATTAACAGATATACTTATATAAGGCTAAAACCTTAGTACATGCGCCTTGAGTGCTTAATTTTAGCAAGAGAGACCTCTACAAATCTAAATGCAAGATTCGATTTTATAAAGATAAGAGGGACTCTCTTATCTCTAATCTATTTTTTCTTAATTATATAGGCAAATCTAAAGCATTTTGATTTGAGAGCATGAAGCTAATAAATTCTTCACTGATTAAGTCCACTATTTCTGTTAAACATTAACATTCGCAAAATCTTTCGATTTACAATGAGTCAATATTCAGATATTAAATTTAGAAATATTTTGAATCAATTTAAAGTTGTAAATATTAATTCTTATTAAGTACAATGTCAGCACATAATACTTATATAAGGCGCATGTACTAAGGTTTTAGCCTTATATAAGTATTACATGCTGACATCGCACTTAATAAGAATTAATATTAACAGATATGTAAACTTCCCTTAAATGAACAGTAATATATCTACATGCACTGTTATGCAGGTAAAGGTGAAGATAAAATGAAAATTATAATATTAAGTGGCTTAGCATTTTTGAGGAATTTGTATATTCTCATAATAAACTTTTCTCAGAACAATGTAATTCAAAATAAATACATACAAAATGTATATATAGAGAGTCTTTATTTAATCCTAACAGCTACCTGGTAGTCATATTCTTAATAATAGATGTTTATTCTTTGATAAATATCACAAGCTCCTTGGATATCTATTGTAATAAATATGCCAGCAGATGACCAAACGTATTACGCATACCATGCTATTAGGATTAAATAAAGCTTTCTCTATATATACATTTTGTATATATTTATTTTAAATTCTATGTATTATAAAAGATATGAAAATTTAGAACAGTTTCCAATTCTAGTGCCATCTATAGAATATATAATCTGGTCATCACTGATTAATTAAGATTAATAATGGTGGTTCTAGAATGGAGATTTACTCCACTTTTGCATTATATCATTGAAGCTATCCAAAATGTTTTATAATTATTAATTTTGCAGCTTAAATACCATAAACATATTAGAATTTGAATTATCCACAATGTTGTAATACCCATGTTAAATGAATGAAATTGTGCATGTATTACGCAATTCATATGGATTTCATTGTTACATTGCACAGCATTTCATAAAACTTAAACATAAGCGATTTCCAACTTTGGAAAGCTTAATATCTAATTGCACACATGCAATTTTATATTACCTCCTAAGCATCTGAAGTTTGTGTATGTCAGACAATGTATTATATTTTTAATTGTAAACTTTGAAGAACCTTTTTTTAAGATAAAATACAATTATAAACCATTATAAAATTCCATTCTTAGCAGTAGCAAAAAAATTTATAAAGAAAAAAAGTATAAATTCTTTTATATTATTCATTAAACAATTTAAATATTTTTCCAATTATAAAATCATATAAATTTCAAAAATATTCCAATCAAAAGATTCAAGATTTTTTAACCTAAATTAGTTTACTGTAGTAATAATCTCAGATAGATGCTTTAAGTTTAGGTAAACATTATTTTAAAAGGCATTTTAAGCTGACATTACATTAGTTAGCATAATTATATTAATATAATGTCAATATTATAAATTGAAATTATTACAAAAATGACAAAGATTGAAACCTCATGCACTAGCTGTGGTGGGGCTCAATACCCCATAATCACAATGTTATTATTTGTGTCAATATGAATCTGATAGAAGTGAGGACATAGAACTTTATGTGCCTGATTTCATAAAAGCAGGATAAAACAGATGCACATACATCGATATACAGTGCAATTAAAAAATAATTAATAAAACTGTTCATAGAGATAATACTAAAGGTGGATTTACTCTACAATATTTATCACATATGGGTAATCAAATAGTATAAATTTGCTCAGATAAATTTATAATCTGATTCAGAACTCCTGTAATATTAAATAAGCTTATTAACAACACAGAGGATAAAATTCTTACATTTGATCAGCCCAATATGGTTTATTCTGTAAGATGCATGGCAAAAAGACTGTCCATATGTATACTATGGTGATATGAGGATAAATCTTAGAACTAGACTGACCTAGCATTCTCTAATCAAAAAGACAAAGTCCAACATCACTTATCCATCAATCTTTTATAATCGTAAAAGAGAATATGGCCATAGTTGTGATCCAAGTATTGTTAAAATTATGTGTGAAGAGAGACATGATCACAAACATAAAATAAAAGGTGTGATTCTTTACACAAAATAAATACATAATGAACCAAAATCAAATAGTATTCAAATCAACAAAAAATTAATGTTCTCAGCAGACTAACCATGAATCTGATGGGAAAGCATTGAAAGTATACTTAATCCAATAAATTTTACTACATTTAAACTCTAACTTTCTATTTCTTTACAATACTAGTTATAATGACATAATATATTGTTTTTCTCTTCACCACTAAAAATTATAATTATAAATATGCGATTTTTTTCACATGCGTTAGTGAAGCTGTAATTATACTATAATATTTAATATGCCTGCTTAGTGCTTTCGTAAAGGTATGAGTATGAGATTTAAATACTAAATCTCGAAAGCGCTAAGCAGGCATATTAAACATTATAGTACAATTACAGATTCACTAACGCATGCGAAAAAAATTGCAAATTTATAATTATAATGACATAATATCAAAATATAGATCCATCCTTATATATGTATACCTTATTCATGGAACAACCAAACCATAAATTATTTTCCAGATTGCAAACCCATTAAAATATGTATTATACATGTATGTGTGTACAGAGAGAATGAAGATTGAATTTGTTATTAATATAGATCAAATTTTCACATAAATAATGTTGAATAATACTTAATTGCTATCTCAATAAAAATGGGGTATAATATTTATTTTTATATAATGGCAGTAATAAATATAACATAATGTAAGTCTTAATATTTTATTATACTGTTCAAATATTTATTTTAAAAATATAAAACTAATAATAAATATATTAAATTTATTAAGCGCAAACAGTTGACAGTAATAATGTGAAAGGCTAAAAACCTTTGGCGGATGAGCTTTAAAAAATGCTTATGTGACAGCCAATCAAATGTAACAATGACTGCACATGGAATTCTTAATTCTAAAACACAAAGCCAGAACTATCAGAAAAAGATGGGAACCTTCTTTTATGCTTAAATTTATATATAAATAAGCGGGACTCAAGTATCTTGAACTAAGAGTGTGAAGCTTAAAACACCTTCACATTTAATTCACTAAATCTTATATATAAATAAAAAACACAAAATCTTTCAATTTACTACGAAGCAATTTTCAAATCTAATGAAATGATAGTACCAAATGTAAATATATTAAATTTATTAAGCGCAAACAGTTGACAGTAATAACGTGAAAGGCTAAAAACCTTCGACAGATGCACTTTAAAAAATGCTTATGTGACTGCTTAATAAATTTAATATATTTACATTTGGTACTATCATTTCACTAGATTTTAAAATTGCTTTGTAGTAAATCGAAAGATTTCACATTGTTTATTTATATATAATATTTAGTGAATTAAATGTGAAGGTGTTTTAAGCTTCACACTCTTAGTTGGAGATACTTGAGTCTGGCTTATTTATATATAAATTTAAGCATAGAAGAAGGTGGCTTCCATCTTTTTCTGATTGTTCTGGCTTGTGTTTTAGAGTTAAGAGTTTCATGTGCAGTCATTGTTACATCTGATTGGCTGTCACATAAGCATTTTTTAAAGAGTATCTGCCCAAGGTTTTTAGCCTTTCACGTTAAAACTAATAATAATAAAAATGGTTAATGAATTTTTAAAAAAAACATTATAAGTTTTTTTTTATCTTTTATATTCACTTTAAAAATTAAAAAAAAAAAAAACTATATATTTGCACATATACCCCAACACCATATTTTTGTCATTAACAATTTTACCTTTAATTTTAAAAATATATTACATGATCTATTTCTTAATTAAGCAAAGTGAATGGAGTTATTGCATTTCCTAGGAATTGCCAATTTTAATTAATATTTCATTTTCCCTGTTTAGATTTATTTGTCTTTATTATTGCCTATATTATTTTGTGTATATTTCTCGGAAAGGAACACTAAATCAGGGATTCTTCTTCTTATTTTATTTCTTTTTTTATTAATACTTAATTAAATAAACTTTGTTATTAATATAATAATAAAAAAAATTACTAGTGTGCTATTCTTATTCACTGTCTCATTTCACAATTTAGTTTAGTATTTAAATATATTATCAGCATTATCTGAATCAGGAACCGAATTCATTCTCTAAACTTCTGGAATGTTAATAGATATGGAAGTTGGCACCTTGAGGTCTTGGTCATTAATATGAGTCTCTAAGTTTAACTATCAGTGTAGAGCTATCTTGGTACCAATTTCAGAAAAGGTTGTTATCCAGGAAATCCAGAAAATGATGATTGGAAAATATAGCTGTGTTTATAATAAACACATAGGAGGAGTGATAGAGAAATAGATATTTGATCATCATTTTTATTCCTAAATATAAACATTTGAGAAATAACAATAATAACAGGATACGGGCAACATTTATAGTTTTCTGGGCACATATGGCATATTAACAATGAGTTACAGAAAATCCCATTACAATATATTATAATAATAGGGTTATATAAACTATTTAGAGGAATATAAAAAGATAAAGTTATATAGTTTAACCAAATAAGAAAGGCATGTAAAGTTGTATAAAAAAATCATGAAATATATATTTATAACAAATAAATCCCTCTATACGTATTGCCACTCAGTGCAAGCCAGAGTAATCAATACATATAGAGAGTTTTGCCTGTTTTAATAACAGTTTTGAACAAACATAAGAAATGGTGATCATGTGATATATATTTATAGTAAAAAATTATATGTGTGCACAATAAAAATTTTGTTGCATTATCAAAATAGCACATTTTAATGGCCACATATCTCATCAATTTGGGAGAGAAATAAAACATAATCAATCATATTGATAAAATAAATATAGATAATGTAAACAAAGAGAGGATAGTGCTGAAATTGATTGGTGTTATCTTTGTATAATAATCCAAGTTATGAAATGTGGTATTACAAAGTGGAAAATGCAATATTTAAATATATATGATGTGAGAAATAGAAAAATGTAAGACTACTATCAGTTATATAGACAAACTCGAGGATTTGGATCAAATTTTGCATAAGCAAATAAGTTAAGTGGATAAGATTTAAATATAACGTGGTAACAATCATAGAATTCAATATTTATTTTGAAATAAAGCAAACAACAAAAAGTCACACAATATTTAAAATGGAGAGCAATTCTCCAATAAATAAAGTGGAAAAGGATTTTATCATTTAATTTGTTTCTGATAAATATAATGGGAACCAAATATTATTGAAATTAATATATATGTAAAAACTAAATACCAGAAACATTTTTTTTTGTAAAGAGCTTATTTTTATAACTAATTTATAATAAAAACTGGTAGATTTAGTATTTAAGCTTCCAATCTTATAATGTATATTGTTGTAAATTGGAAAAGAAAATTGTATTTTTAAGTTAAATTATGTTTTGTGTGTCCAATTTTTAAAATTAAATTAATCATAAATAAATAATGTAAACAAGAGAAATATTGACAGAAAAACAAAAGACATCATAAGTAAATAAGTGAACATATTTTTTGAAAAATATGAAGTGATGCTTTTGATTTCAGACCAACACGTATTGTTGTGTGATAAAGTTGTTGATACATAAATAACTCAAAATAACAGCAGTCATTTGTAGAAGTTTACAAATCAGTTGTGCTGAGATGAGCTGTCAAGTGTTAATGGAGTGTCAAGAAAAAGAATTAAAACCTAAACATATAATTTTGCAGAAAACTAGCAAAAGCGGCAATAATGGAAGATAATAGCAAATTTATCAATTGAACAAAGCTACACCAGAATGCAAATTATATGTTATCATTGTCATTTTCAATTGCCACTATAACAATTTTAATCATGCAGATATTATATAATTATATGCACTAAGTGCAAACCATAATCAGTTATGATATACTATATGAAAATGTAATTGTTAGTAGATTATTGGACATAAAGCATAACAAATGTTATATAGCTTACATACATCTGTTCTATATAAAGAAAGCTACTTTTGAGTTGATAGCCAAATGATAAATAAAAGAGATGTGACTAAAATGAATTCAGGAAATTTACTAACATAGGAAATTATTTGGGGATAAAATTAAACATGTAAAATATAAAATTAAGCCAAATTGCTAATATAGAGTTGCTAGGAAGAAAATCCATATTTGTAAGAAAATGAAACAAACATGAAAAATTTACTTTGCAAAAACAGATTGCATTAATTACATACATGGTGGGGAAAAACAATAAAGGAGAACAATAAAAATAAATAATGATATTAAAAGTAATAGAGAAGGAGGATATTAAACAGTAAAATAAAGGGGAAAGTTTTATTTAATTTTAAATTATAAAACCTTCAATAATTATAAATAGTGAGGATTGCCAATTCCTCTACAAGCTTTATGATAAATGCTTAGCCAGAGCCAGCACTTAAAATATCTCTGTCAGAAACCCCTCCCCAAACCCCTGACCATGGTTTCGTGCTTTGGCACTCCTCAGAGAGGTGTCAGGGTAGGTTCAGACACTAGATCTAAAAATACCAACCCAAAGCTAAGCACTTAGCTAAAAGTTATCTATTGAGAGGAAAATCTGAAATTTTCAGACATGTACATGTCTTCAAACCCAGCTATCCAACTCAAATAGCTATATGGGGCTGATAGATCTTCAGCCATGCCATATAGTAGTAGTCATAGCAATATAAAATTGCATAAGACTTTTTGGCAGAGACTATAAATAGTCAAAATAAAAGTCATAGATCAATTCATAGATCACATGACCCTATCTCTTAAGCTTGTAAGTTATAAATAGTGAGGATTGCCAATTCCTCTACAAGCTTTATGATAAATGCTTAGCCAGAGCCAGCACTTAAAATATCTCTGTCAGAAACCCCTCCCCAAACCCCTGACCATGGTTTTGTGCTTTGGCACTCCTCAGAGATGTGTCAGGGTAGGTTCAGACACTAGATCTAAAAATACCAACCCAAAGCTAAGCACTTGGCTAAAAGTTATCTATTGAGAGGAAAATCTGAAATTTTCAGACATGTACATGTCTTCAAACCCAGCTATCCAACTCAAATAGCTATATGGGGCTGATAGATCTTCAGCCATGCCATATAGTAGTAGTCATAGCAATATAAAATTGCATAAGACTTTTGGCAGAGACTATAAATAGTCAAAATAAAAGTCATAGATCAATTCATAGATCACATGACCCTATCTCTTAAGCTTGTAAGTTATAAATAGTGAGGATTGCCAATTCCTCTACAAGCTTTATGATAAATGTTAGCCAGAGCCAGCACTTAAAATATCTCTGTCAGAAACCCCTCCCCAAACCCCTGACCATGGTTTGGTGCTTTGGCACTCCTCAGAGAGGTGTCAGGGTAGGTTCAGACACTAGATCTAAAAATACCAACCCAAAGCTAAGCACTTAGCTAAAAGTTATCTATTGAGAGGAAAATCTGAAATTTTCAGACATGTCATGTCTTCAAACCCAGCTATCCAACTCAAATAGCTATATGGGGCTGATAGATCTTCAGCCATGCCATATAGTAGTAGTCATAGCAATATAAAATTGCATAAGACTTTTTGGCAGAGACTATAAATAGTCAAAATAAAAGTCATAGATCAATTCATAGATCACATGACCCTATCTCTTAAGCTTGTAAGTTATAAATAGTGAGGATTGCCAATTCCTCTACAAGCTTTATGATAAATGCTTAGCCAGAGCCAGCACTTAAAATATCTCTGTCAAAAACCCCTCCCCAAACCCCTGACCATGGTTTCGTGCTTTGGCACTCCTCAGAGAGGTGTCAGGGTAGGTTCAGACACTAGATCTAAAAATACCAACCCAAAGCTAAGCACTTAGCTAAAAGTTATCTATTGAGTGGAAAATCTGAAATTTTCAGACATGTACATGTCTTCAAACCCAGCTATCCAACTCAAATGGCTATATGGGGCTGATAGATCTTCAGCCATGCCATATAGTAGTAGTCATAGCAATATAAAATTGCATAAGACTTTTTGGCAGAGACTATAAATAGTCAAAATAAAAGTCATAGATCAATTCATAGATCACATGACCCTATCTCTTAAGCTTGTAAGTTATAAATAGTGAGGATTGCCAATTCCTCTACAAGCTTTATGATAAATGCTTAGCCAGAGCCAGCACTTAAAATATCTCTGTCAGAAACCCCTCCCCAAACCCCTGACCATGGTTTCGTGCTTTGGCACTCCTCAGAGAGGTGTCAGGGTAGGTTCAGACACTAGATCTAAAAATACCAACCCAAAGCTAAGCACTTAGCTAAAAGTTATCTATTGAGAGGAAAATCTGAAATTTTCAGACATGTACATGTCTTCAAACCCAGCTATCCAACTCAAATAGCTATATGGGGCTGATAGATCTTCAGCCATGCCATATAGTAGTAGTCATAGCAATATAAAATTGCATAAGACTTTTTGGCAGAGACTATAAATAGTCAAAATAAAAGTCATAGATCAATTCATAGATCACATGACCCTATCTCTTAAGCTTGTAAGTTATAAATAGTGAGGATTGCCAATTCCTCTACAAGCTTTATGATAAATGCTTAGCCAGAGCCAGCACTTAAAATATCTCTGTCAGAAACCCCTCCCCAAACCCTGACCATGGTTTTGTGCTTTGGCACTCCTCAGAGAGGTGTCAGGGTAGGTTCAGACACTAGATCTAAAAATACCAACCCAAAGCTAAGCACTTAGCTAAAAGTTATCTATTGAGAGGAAAATCTGAAATTTTCAGACATGTACATGTCTTCAAACCCAGCTACCAACTCAAATAGCTATATGGGGCTGATAGATCTTCAGCCATGCCATATAGTAGTAGTCATAGCAATATAAAATTGCATAAGACTTTTTGGCAGAGACTATAAATAGTCAAAATAAAAGTCATAGATCAATTCATAGATCACATGACCCTATCTCTTAAGCTTGTAAGTTATAAACAGTGAGGATTGCCAATTCCTCTACAAGCTTTATGATAAATGCTTAGCCAGAGCCAGCACTTAAAATATCTCTGTCAGAAACCCTCCCCAAACCCCTGACCATGGTTTCGTGCTTTGGCACTCCTCAGAGAGGTGTCAGGGTAGGTTCAGACACTAGATCTAAAAATACCAACCCAAAGCTAAGCACTTAGCTAAAAGTTATCTATTGAGAGGAAAATCTGAAATTTTCAGACATGTACATGTCTTCAAACCCAGCTATCCAACTCAAATAGCTATATGGGGCTGATAGATCTTCAGCCATGCCATATAGTAGTAGTCATAGCAATATAAAATTGCATAAGACTTTTTGGCAGAGACTATAAATAGTCAAAATAAAAGTCATAGATCAATTCATAGATCACATGACCCTATCTCTTAAGCTTGTAAGTTATAAGATCTCTTAAGCTTGTAAGTTATAAGATCTCTTAAGCTTGTAAGTTATAGATTAGTATAAAACATTTTTCCTTTAAGATTTTATAATATTTTATTTAGTTTTTTATTTTAATTTTATGATACATATAAATTTTTTGAATGCAATTTTTTTAATAATGTAAATTATTGAATTAAAAATATATTTCATTAATTTATTGTATATAATTAAGAAATGATTTAAAATAATTTGTAAAATATGCATATATAATTTTGAATAGGTTATATTTTTTGTTTGTTTTTTCCACACAAATCCAGACAGAGATGTAGGATAATATGCATGTTATATATGGAGAATATATGTATATTCTCCATATATATGTAAGTAATATGATTTTTTCTTATTTTTTATTTTTTTTTGTCATTTCTCTAATTATTTGATTAAGTTAGATTTAATAATACATTTATATTCCACTTAACATGAAACCTTTATGTGAGTATTCACCGTAGTGAACATCATTAATTTATATCCCATATTTTCATTTACAATAGATTATTCACTATAACGAGTGCAAAGAAAAAAGATTTTTTTTGCAGCTATTTTGAAAATGGCACCATCTTGTAAGATTAATGACATTATAGGATAGTGACTTTATGTCATCCGAAAGAAAAAATAGCAGCATTCATCCTAAAAATGTACAACACAGAATTTATTCATTATACATACTACAGTGTATAATAATATTATATACTTTGATTGTAAAATTAAAATATAATTAATGTACAGAATTTTAATTTTCATCCAGTGTCCTGCAAGGCAACCAACACATTAATTAATAACATATTTAAAATTTAATGACTACAAATGTGAAAAAAATATGCTTCATTCAATACAATAATTAATTAAAAGCTTATTTTGATGATGTACAACAACCAAATGTATTAATATTATATTTTTAAATGTGTACATTAGCTGAAAATCTGTAGATTCAATCATTTTTATCGATTAAAATTCTTATTGACAGTATTTTGCTTGAGGCAAAAATTATAGTCATCATACAGTAATTGAAAAATTTAGTTACTGTCTTTGAAAATTATTTTTGAAAAAAAAAAAAGATGCTGTAAATTATGCAGACAAAGTTACTAAATGTAAAATATCATTTATTGTATAGTATTTGTTTAATTTTAAATCTTAATATCGTAATCTATTTCAGAGATGCACCAACTAATTTAGTGACAAAAAAAAATACAAATTTCAGTCAACAATAAAACTATAAAGAAGTTTTAGTCAAATACTATAATTATTAACAAGTAATTGTACTATATTAGATAAAATATTAAGTCAATTAATTTTGAATTAAAATATTCTAATTAAATTAAAACTGCTATTATTGTTAATCTAAAGTATTTTCAGTAAAAAGGAAAAGAAGAAAATGATTTTATAATTTATACAATTAATAATGTATTTCATATGATGAAAAATTACTAAATCTAAATTATCAATAATTATGCGCTTATAACGCTCGTTAAAGAAGTTATATATATTATTAAATTTATTTAAAGCTTAGCGCTTTCAAAGCTCTATGGCTTCATAATCATAACTGTGTGCGGTTGATAGTGATGAGAGGGAGTATTCAAATTTATGTCAATTAGATGTTTCGTATTTTATTTAAAATATTGTTTGAATTAGTTTGTCCATCTTTTTGAAATGGCAAAACAGGTGTCTTTTCTATTGATTGATTGGGTGTCATTATTTATGAAATATGCCTCCTTTATTTTGCGCCTATGTTTACTTGTTAGATCATAACCTTGTAATTTGTTTCAAATAGATTCAAGACAATGCCATTATAGTAAACTTAAAAAAATATAGAATCAGAAAAAAGGTACAAATATTATTTAGCATGAAACTAAAAATAATTATTGGTTGTATATTATTAATATTTTAAAATTGTGTATTGTTATATTTTAGTTAAAATATTCAATCAAGCTATTTTAAATTCCTTTATGAATGTTAATTTCAGTTAAGTCTCAAAACTGTTTATTATTGCCAACATATTTGCGATTAATAAAAAAGGAAGGGGGAGATGATTTAATGTTTTAAACATTTAATAATAAATTTTATATGATGAAAATGCGATATAAATCAATTGAAAAAGTTTCGTGCTTTTAATTTTTATTTAAGTGACCTGTATTCTTTGCCATTACAATGTACTATATATTATTCAAAAAAATTGCAGGTCATTTCAAAAAAAATGACCATTACGTGCAGTAAAATGTGATGTTATTAAAAAAAAGGCTATAAGTACCATATTTATATATAAAGTGCTATTTATTTGGATCTGTATAGTATATACTGTAAATATTTATTACAATATTCAAACAAAGATACATTTTTTAATACTGCAAATTTTTTATTTTTTTTCAAAGTTAACTGCGCAATTAGGTTGTAGTAATGAGAAGGTCTATAAATTGGTTGTTCTTACATCAGTCACAATAAAAAGTCTTTGTGATCACGACAGTGCAACCAATGAGATATTATTATCACTGTTTTTTTTAATTATAAGTAATTTCACACAAATAATATAAGACTATGAATTTAAAAAAAGGGACATCAGTATGGGGTGTGTATTAACAATTTTGTCGAAGAATACAAAAAAATTGTCAATTATGAGTTTACTCTTCTTCTCTTGGCCCATTTTTTTTTTGTATATTTGCATGTTGAAATCAAACATTTATTTTCTAGTGATATTGATATATTTTTTAATTTATAGCTACATATGTTTTCAAATGGAATAATAGCAGCAACTAATTCTGCTTAACACCACATCACTCCTCCAATCAATCAAGAAGTATTAACTTCAACAACTAATGCAGTATTTTATAGCATGAAATGTATCTTGATGGTCATTTATCTTTTATTATATCTTTATTTATATGAATTTAAAAAGAATGGGGAAGTATGGAGATGTTTATTATATCTATAAAGATATTACATACGGGACAGAGAAAGATGAATAACTCCGTGTGTGTGTAAAATTAAAAAATCAGATATATTAATCTTTAACTGAGGTTTAAATTTTATATCTGTGCTAGAAATAATCTCTAGTTTCGAAAATGATTAGTAATAATCATTAGTGTACTTATCTGAAATGGATGGTGTCAAAGTTATGAGTGAGGGCAATTTGACAATGGTAAATGAAAATGTAACAATTTACTCTAGATAAATACTTTGCATATAATAAAGATATATATGAGAGATAGTGACTTGAGGCAAATGATGAGTGTTGGTTCAGCACAAAATGTATCTTGGGGGTCATTTGTCTTTTATTATATCCTTATTTATATGAATTTAAAAAGAATGGGGAAGTATGGAGATGTTTATTATATCTATTTTATTAACCCTCTGAATAACAATGGCAATAAGAAATTGACATTGTACAGCTGTAGCAATCACATACGAAAGAAATAACTAATGAACAATTAATACAATTTCAATGTAGAATAGAAAGGCAATAAATAAAAGAAAATCACCAAGCCTGTAGAGAAGCCATGAATAGCATTTTTGAAGAATTTAACCTGACTTAGAATCTTCCATAAAATCTAAAAATGTCTTAAGTCATTGAATAAGACTTTTTAATACACATGTTGTATGAAAAGAAAATCAAAACAGCAAGTCAACCATTTATTCTAATTTTTTTCACTAGAAATCCTCAGCCATTAACAATTAGCGTACCTCCAAAAAAGCCAAGATCATTAAGGGATTTAAAAGACAATGACAAACTCTTAGAATGGGCCTCTGATGACTCATATAACTGCATGATGAAAGAACAATGTTAAGCTAAGTGTTTTTTTCTTTCTACATAGATTTAAGTTGCATTATTTTATATATATTAAGTGCATACTTGCATAACACAATAACATATTTACAAATGCATATGTTGTGCATTAGGTTTTTTTTTAATAACTGTATATATTAGGTTAAGTTGTTTGTTAATATATTTATGGTATAATTTTTATCCACAGAAATGAGGTAATTTTTTCCCATAAAAACCATTATAATACCATGCATTTTATATGATCTTCTTGCTTTATGATGAGTTTTGGAGAACCAATTGTCTTCACTAAGTTCCATTCTTAACCTACTTGCATAACATACATTATATTTATACATGTGAATGTTGGGTATCTGATGTACAAAGGAGAATTTCAAAGTGCTTCAAATTGTGCTAGATTACAATTAACTTAATAGATGAGAACAAATAAATGTGTAAGCAGTAATAAGATAGGCAAATCAGTCTTAAACCTGACTATAACATCAAAGAGTAGAGAAGCATTTTTACTTTTAAAGCAAATAAAGATGATTTGTGGAAGGCAAAAAATTCTTTATAATCAGTCCAAAAAAATAAATCAGTAATTAATGCAAAACAAAATGTAACTATTTTATCAATATTATATTATTAATCATATTTTAAAGAATCCAAATGGATGACTATAGAAATGATGCAGTTACTGACCAATGTTGTGTTGGATGAGTAAATTCAGTTTTATGATACTTAAGTAGAAATATGTCAGCATGTTCCATCAATTATGCAGCGAGACATCAATATAATTTTTTCTTCTTTCTTTTCTTATGTATTGTTTTCTACTTTTATATATATCATTTACAACTTTCTTTAACACTTTAACAATACTATTTTTTATATCAAAACTTATTTCTAATGGTATATTTTATTTATGTATTTAATTATGTATATGAATATGTGTATAAAATGTATTAGTTGTGTAATTATATATTTGGATATTGTAGCTCTGATGATGACTGCAGGACAGTCGAAATTGTTAGAATAAAGTTTTGATATAAAAATAATATTGTTAAAGTGTTAAGTTGTAAATGGTATGAGACATCGATATGTAGCTTATCAGCATTTTTCTATTCAGGACATAATAGTGGACCAATGTTTGGTTAGGCATTCTTATTTTTTTCTATCTAGAATTATATATATATAGTTATATGTAAAACATCATTAATCCAGAATATTTGAGTCCAGAATTTTTTGGATTTGTAAATTTTAAGAATAAATCTTTTATCATCCCATTGGAAATCCAAAATCTGATAAGATCGAAAAATCTAGATAGTTCCTTGTAATTACATTTATATAAACAGTCACTGAATTTGCAATTATATATTGGAATATTTCATTATCTAATATAAATCTCAAATGTTATTTAAAAAATTCAAGCCTTATTTATGCACTTCCAAATATGTTTAACTGTTAGTAGTAATAATAGGCAAGTTAATTTGAATCACATTTCAAATGATATTCTTTTTTTTTTTTTTCAGAAGCACACACACACACACAATTTTATCACATTTATTAAGCAAAAAACATTAAGCAATAAAGTTATTTTCTTGACTTCAATGAAAAAATAAATATTTTTTTAGAGAAATGGCAAAAAAATTCCCATCCAAGACACTGAAAAAATTCAATCCAATTCTATAAATAATAGAGAATAAAGAGAAGAGAAGTTTAAACAGATATTTAAAACAAATAAATGAAAAACAGAGTGAAACATTCTCTGAACAAGTCAAGCATTGGTGGTCGAGAGGTCAGCGACAGCTGCTTTACAAACAATTGTCCCGGGTTAGCGGGTTCGCTTCCCGGCTGATGCTATGACACATGAGAAAAAAAAAACATTCTCTGAACAAAGACAACTTAAAAGAGTAAAAAAATAATCGCATGACTTATAGCTTGGAAGTTCATAAAAAATATTTGATCACTGTAAGTAACTGAATTCGAACCTCGATTCATGGAGTTTGAGATTCAGAGTCCGCCATTCTACTAATGAATTAATCCATGCAGGGTTTTAAAATATTGTTTGAAATCAGTCAAAGAAGTTGAAAAAAAAACACAACTATTATTATTATTTATTTCTTTTCTGAGAGTAGTTTTTTATCTCCATTGTTTTAATTTTGCATAAAATGATAAATAACTTTAATATGTTTATTTAATATTGAAAGAATGTAACAAAAAATGTTAAAGTAAATAACTTTAACTATCTGAAATGCAATATTTATTTACTCATAAAATTTCAAATTAAAAATTAAGCAATATGTTGATTTTTTTTTTTTCAGACTTTTTATGTTTCCACCCAGATGTGCCGCTTAATAGATGATAATGATTCTTCTTAAAACCATTTTCGCATATGCAAAACAAACTCGACAGTGTATCTTAATTAAAAACGTACAGTAGCCCTTTAAATAATTTTAATGAGAACACCAGCGAGCAACTAATGGATTATGATAAACAATTACTTCTAATGGTTTGATGAAACTTAATTCAAATAGCGTTTAAATCTAAATCACCACAAATATTTTTTTTTTTTTAAAAAAGTGATTCGTTAATTTCATTATTTTTATTGTATCAAATTTTGTTTTTACACTTAGGTAAACAACATCGCTATAATTTAATATTATTTTTCATATTTGTACAGTTTCTCCATGTGGCGGTTCTAAGGACATAACCTCTCCAAATGGATAAAAGTAAAGTGGGCTAACTACTAATTTGTCAGTCAGCTTTTGAACGCTATCAAACAAATTAAATTTGCACACATTTTACAAATAGCTTTCAATTTATTTCCAAGAATCTTTTTAGGTTGTATTTGTCTATGTTTAAAGGATTATAATAATGAAATATTTCATAATCATAAAGAAATATTAAAGATCCTATTACTGCTAATTACCATTGAATAGAGTTTGATAGAAATATCTATTATTAAGTTATATCGCTGCATTCTTGATATATATCCCTAACTCAGAATCAGTAATTAAAATAATAGACATAAATTGATTTGTTTTTATATTACCATCATTATGCCTTGCGTAGTTTAGTTTGATGTTGTAGTTCATGAATTACGGCTCTCTCAATATTTCCAGGTTTGAACTTCGTCGAGCCTCTGAGTATTAAATTATTCGATTACATATTACTTTATAAAAAAATTGAATACTGTATTTGAAATTTTTAAGGATAGTTGCAGAATTTTGATAATTACATTATTAAATTTAAGAACTGAAACAAATATTTGTATTTCAACAAATACTTAAATTAAAATGCAAATACATTTTATATTGATTTCAGTTTGTAAATATTTAATCTTGTATTTTTTACATTTATTTAATAAAAATGTTGATTCACACACACAAATATATATTGTTTCTTCTCATTATTATTTTTTAAAAAATATTTCATTTGATACTTTTTTTTAACTGTACAATTAACATACAAGAATAGTCTATAAACGGCTATGAGGTATTATAAAAATAGTTGGATAATTTTGAACAAAGGCTGGTTCATCAGTTAATCAGGCATCCGATCTTGATTGTGAGGACATAGTTATTCTTAACTGGATAGTTATTAAGTCTTTAAACTTGATAGATCAAAAAGATTATTGTGGTAGCATTGATGCATTTTTTATAATAATAAAAAAACAGTTTCAAGTAAGCTTAACCTCTGATATTGATAAGATCTAAACAAATTATAGATTTTCATAGCTATACCTATTCATAACCAACCCAAATAGCCATTCCATTTTGATCCTAAATAGATATATTTATTTATTTTTTTTAAGTGCCATAGCATTGGCCGGGACACGAACCCGCAACCCGGGCAACTGGCTGCCAGTGCAAGTCAATCGCGCTGACCTCTCGACCACCAATGCAAGATATATTTATTCTTAACTGAAAAGCAATTAAAACAAAAAAATTATTAGTTTAAAAAATGTATATTAGTTGTAAAAACAATCATAATATTATAAATATTCTTCAGAGGTCTAAGTATATGATCTACACTATAGAAAAGAAGGATAAGAAAAGAGAAAAGAATGTAAATGTGATATGTTTTAATTTTTTTTAATTAACACTCAGCAAATTAAATTTAACTTTTATAAAAGTTTAAATTAATATTTAGCTAGCAACAATGGTTAATATAGTCATTAATATTTTTGGTTTTAATAAACAATATAATTAGTAATATTTGTAATGCAATTTATATTTTAAAAAAAACAAAAAAACAACAACCTGAAATCATTCAAAAATATGAGAGTTTTGTGAAATGATATGGCTTTCATAAAAGATCTGGGTAGATAATTTTGTAGCTAAAGTATCCATAATTAAAATGATCCATAACATTTACACAGATTTTGATGGATTGTCCATAATTATGCAAGCTAGCCATAAATACAATAATTATAGCAACAATATTGATGGTTAACTGGAATTATTAAACATTTCAAGTCCACATCATAGTCTTGATAATACTTGCAAAATTGTCATTAGTTTTAATAATATCTGAAGCTTAATTTTCAAAATCAGTTCCATCTATACTCATGGCAATATCAACATTTTTTTTTAACAACTGACACATTGCTCATTACATCTACATTTACAGCTACAATTTCTCAATTTTCACTCAATTTAATATCAATGATTATCAATTAATAAATGTTGAACCTCTCCATCACTATCCTTGATGTAATTGCTATTTTTTTTTCAAGCATATAATACAGGTTTTAAATTTAGTTGAAAGCCTAAAAGCTGAATATCACTAATAATCTACAGTCTGAACAAAGCAAAAGTTATGACAAAGATCACAATTTTTTTTCATTCTAAAATATTACCTATTTTATATATATATATGATAAAAGTTTTGCATCTTTTTTTGTACAGTTTTATTTTTCATCACAATTTTGTAAAAATGGATATATTTTTTCACTTATATATATATAATTCTTCTGATTTCTCTCTTAAGATCAAAAGAAAAATGTTCAAACTATGTACAATCCAAATTTGGCTTAAAAGCCGAAAATTTGAGCAGTGAGAGCATTTTCAACTTCACTAGAATTTTTATTATCAAATTTGATTTCAGTTAGAAAATGTGTCAACTATAAATAATCAGTTATTAGTAATATAATTTATCCACTCTACTTTGAACACTTATTAGCAAAAAACTTTTTATTGTACATGTATGTGTACACAATCTTACATTTTGACTGTCCTGCAGTCTTCTTCAGAGCTTGTTTTACTTTAATTAAAAAGAGTTCTGAAGAAGACTATAGAACAGCCGAAACATAGGATTGTGTATACATATATGTACGATAAAAAGTTTTTTTGTTAAAAAGTGTTTGAAGTAGAATGGATAAATTACATTTATATAAAATAGTACAGCAAAATAAAGGAAGTGGTGAATTTGGTAATATTAGATGATAATTGCAATTAGTTTTTAATTGCATGATGGCAGATGTGAGTTTTGCTTCAATTCCTAAGGAAAAAGGTCTCAGTAAATGCATTTGATGAAAAACTATTATTCTAGATTAATTTTCAATAGTAAATCCATAACATATAGATAATGATAAGATTCATCAAAGTAAACAAACCAGTAGAATCATTGAGGAAGAACATTCTTGAAAACAAAGAGCAATAGCACTATAATAAAAACATGTTAATGACATTAAAAAAATCACAGTAAGAAAAAAATCATTGTAAAAATGGGTTAATTATATTGAGTTTCAAAAGAAAAGAAAATCTATTATTTTTCATATTCTCAAGATAAAACTTATTCATAAATATTAAGAAAAAGAAAGATTTGTAACATAAAAAAACTAACTTAGATATACTTGTAAATGGAATTGTAAAAAAAAAAAAAAACAAATACAAATAAATTGTTTATCATTGTAAACAAGATTGACAGAAGAAATTTGAAAAATAAATATTATTTATAAAGAAGACAACAAAGATTAACAGGATAATGTAAAAAAAAAACAGTTCAAAAATATGTAACACATGCAAATACTTTAAGGGCAGCTTCCTAAACACTATCATATTCTAAAAGTGAATATTGTGCTTTTGTTGGGGAAAAAGTGCCCATGTTAAACTTTTGAATACACGATAAAATATCACCCTGAAAAATATTATTGATCCACTCTAAGAGTGATAGTTTACAATCTCAAAACATGAACCATATAATTAATGACTGTCAAATCTGTGAATACAGTGGTTGAATTAAAAATTTATTAAGCCATTATCTGTTAATAATATAGATGCTTTACAAATCCATATGCTAAATGAATACAAACTCTAAATAGAATTAACATAATACATTGAAGGTCTGTTTTTGATTACTAAAGAACAAAGCTAATAAAAGAACAGTAGTGTGAATTAAGCTTTCCCCCATTATGTTTTTAAAAATGTATTTTAAATTGAAGTGTATATGAGCCAATGGAATCAATTCCAGACAACCAGACCCCATCCTTAATGGGATTTTATATTGTCAAACTTATTGTAATTAAAAAGTGTATTACAAGAAAAATATAAGTAAAGATAATAAAGGAAATTATAGAAGATTATAATAACCAGTAATATCTATATATTTATTTAATTTTTTTTTATACTATCAGTTATCTATATTATATGCGGCAAAAGTTGACTAACTAAATAGCTGCTTTTATCAACTATTGCCATATGCAGCATACATAGTCCATTACTGTTAATTGAAAGTTGCCTTCTGAACACTCGCACGGTTGCAAAAATAATGACATGCATTGTGTTTCCTTTGAAAAAAATACTTTGGCCAAGCGAACTGTTATTAAATTTTAGTAAACCATGAACTAAATTTGACAACTTGTATTACAATTATATATGTTTATTTAAATATGTATGACTTATTCTACAGCAAGGTATATATAAGCTATATTGTAAGGGTTGCCACAATAAATATCTAGTTGGTTTTCTTCATCAAAACAGGAAAAACACTCTATACATATTGCCACTCAATGCAGGCCAGAGTAATCAATGGATGCCAGAAGACCTGTGCATAAAATCCTTGTCTAGTGCCTACTGATCCAATATCCCTAGACTAGTCGCTGGCTTGTGGCCTTCATCAGTGAGGAGCTTTGGATCTGAGAGCATTGCACCTAGATCTTAGAATCTAATGCAATCCTCCAGCAGCCACCTTTTATCTGTACTTAACTACAAAACTATGAGTCTTAAATTGAAAACACTACAATATTCTCAATCTAAACTCAGTAGATTATATAGTCATATAAGGCTCCTCACTGATGAAGGCCACAAGTCAGAAACTAGTCTGGGGATATTGGACGAGGCTCCTCACTGAAGAAGGCCACAAGCCAGAAACTAGTCTGGGGATATTGGATGAGTAGGCACCAGATGGGGATTTTATGCACAAGCCTTTTGCAATTCATCAATTACTCTGGCTTGCACTAAGTGGCAATATGTATAGAGAGTTTTGCCTGTTTTAATAACAGCAAGCATAAGAAATGGTGATCATGTGATGTTTATTGGTTTTCTTTAATTGAATCCAGTTTTGATTATAGCTATAGTTTGTTATTCATTCTTAAAACATAAGTCTTCTATGACAAAAAATTTAATCAATGTATTATAATAACCATTAATTTAGATTTAAAAATCCATGAAAATGCATGATGTTTTCATTAAAGTTTTTTTCTCCCTTTAGTTGATATTTTAGATTAATGGCGTAAGCATAGAGACCGACATTTTCAGTTTCCTGCAAAAAAGGGCATATTTTAAGTAAGTAAAAAAGTATATTCATCTTCTTTATTATAGCATTACACATATCAAATCAAAAATCAATTTGAATCATGAAACAAGAAAAACTTTAATAGAAATTATGAGTAAAGAAGGTTGAACACAAATTTCATATATGACTATAATGTATATATTTTTTTTAAATTAGATTACAGGCTCATAATACATCATTTCTTAAGATATGCCTGTCACAATCCTATCTGAAATTTACCTTCACTCCTATTTTTGTGGAAGTAAAATATGAACCAAAATGAGGACTAATATTTTTACACAGAAAAATGTGTTATTAAGTAAAAGTTTAACGTTTAAATCACCTAAAAGATTCCAGTTTGCAATTGCAAAATTATACAAAAAAGATACTGCTGGATTTGAAAAAAGTTAAATTGCTAATTGTTTGAGGGTGATAATGCGAGATTTATTTTCTTTTCCCCAGTGATTGAAACATATAGGTAAACACATAGAATTATATGATAGTAAATAAGGAAACCCAAATTTATTTTTGGTTAAATGGTTGAGTTTATTTGAACTAGGGCTTAATAATAACTGAATTGTTGATTGTTCAGAAATTTATAAATTTGAGCATTGGAAGTGACAACTGGAGCAGTGATCTATGAACTTTGGTATTCAGAACCTACAATTCTACCACTAAACAAACAACATGCTTCTACTTTATTTATGCACTAAATTTCACAGGGAAAACCGGAAGTGACAGATGGAGCCACAAAACAGAGGCTTGGACTTCTGTGTTTGTCACTCTAACTGTAATAAACCATATAGGACTGTACTTAAAAGAGTTTAGTTGTGAATATGAAATGTTTAGTGGATCTGTTAAAAATCAATTTAAAAATAATCTTTATGTTGATAACTTAATAAATTCAGAGTAAAGGAAGAGTTTTAATTTTAATTGGAAAATCATTAAATTTATGACATACTTTTGTTTTAATCATATTGAAAATTAGTTTTCAGAAAATTAATTTTATATATCAGAAAGTGGATGCTGTTATTACTAAAGAAGATTAAAATATTATAGATAAAGATGATTTCTGAAAACTGGGAAAAGAACATCAACACAATAAATATCTCCAATGGTACAAGGGGTGAGATATTAAGTTCTAAGATAGAACATACTAATATTTCGATGAGTGAATTTATACAGACTTTGGAAAAAAATGTTAAGTAAGCTTTGTGGACATTTTCAAAAGAGAGACTATAAAAGAATATTGTCATTCAATAACCAATATTTTATAGTTTCATATGATTTAAAATTCAATCTGAAGTAATTTTATTTAATAAAGAAACCAAGAATCACTTTTGATATCATTAAAATGTAAACATTCCCTTCTTATTGTTTATGACATATGATGCATAAGTTAGCTTCAGCAAACTTGTAATCAATCTTAATTCATCAGATCTAATATTGGATTCTCGGTTTTGTGCAGATTAAAACAGGCAAAACTTTCCATACAGTAGTGCCACTTAGTGCAAGTCAGGAGGCTTGTGCATAAAATCCCTATCTAGTGCCTACTCATCCAATATCCCCAGACTAGTTTCTGGCTTATGGCCTTCATCATTGAGAAGCCTTGGAGAGCACTGAACCTAGATCTTAGGATCTAATGCAATCCTCTAGCAGCCACCTTTTGTCTCTACTTAACACAAAACTATGAGAATAAAATTGAAAATACAATATTTTCAATCGAAGCTCATTAGCTTATATAGTCATATAGGTCTAAACTCAGTTCAGTACCCAAACATTTTGGTGTTTTTCATTGTTTAATAACCATAGCCACCACTATCCTATTAGGCAGGAATGGTATTAAACCACTAAACATCACATGATCACCATTTCTTACTCTGGCTTGCACTGAGTGGCACTACTGTATAAAGAGTTTTGCCTATTTTAATAACAGTTATGAGCAAGCATAAGAAATGGTGATCATGTGGTGTTTTATGCAGATTTCATAGAGTCTTGACATTCTATATGCAGTAATTGGAGAGAAAAGACAATAATTCCTCTATTCATTCAATATACTGAATGTTTATTTTAGTAAATGAAAAGATTTGAAGTTAGAATTTTTAGTCTATATTCATCCTCCATTCCATTTCAAATAATATGAGGGACTAAATTGATATAATGTCTACATGTGTATGACTACAATATCAAATCCACTGAGGTTTTTGAGTATTCCATCATTGGTTTTTCAATGAAATGGGTGGTTGAATTGAGAAAATTGAAGCCTGTCCATTAAAGTTTCAGAAATTGCTATCTTAATATAAGCCAAGAACTGATTGTGCATATATGTGGGAGATTATGATCTGGCCCAACTAATGAGTGCTGGTTCAGAATGAAATACATATATTAGGGATAATTTATCTATTTCACATGAATGTGGTGATAAAATACTAGTTTTCTACTTCACCTTTGAGTAGTAAGTAATTTAGATTATGGAGACTCAAGGTCTCTGAAAGCGCTTAGCCATATAACTTTATAATAAGATTGAGACAAGCTTCACTTTTTTGCGTAAAGCGCAATCTAAATGAATGTGGTCATGTGTATCGGTTATTTAAAATGGAGTGGAGGATGAATGTAATCTGGAAATCCTAAGTTCAAATGTCTTTATTTAATATATAATCCAGTTTTTTAAAAATAATAGAAGTTAGCAATCATTACTGCATTTACCTTAAAGATGTTAATTTCGTTTTCTTACTTGCATTTACCTTAAAGATGTTAATTTCATTTTCTTACTTTTTTTTTTTATCAACATAATAATATAGTTGTGGAAAGATTTGACTTTTACTGTTGGTAAAAAAAAATCAGTTTTGCATTACTTTTGTTGCTTCACACTCTCAAATTAAAATGCTTTAGATTCACCTATATATTTAGGAATTGGGTTGAAGATAAGAGTGGCCACTCTTTTTTTTTATTAAGGAAAATACACATACAATATAAATCTTGTTGGTATACATTTGTTTGTATTTGTTACACGTATTATGACAATCATTAGTAAATAATTTTCCAAATTAGAAAATATACCCATTTGATACATTAGTTATTATTATGACAAATTAATTTCATGATCAGAGCAAGAAGCTCATCATTCAAACTTAGTCTATAATTATTGTGTACTAGTTTTATATCAGAACAACTGGCTCTTCATTTAGTGACTTAGCCAGAGATCATTGTGCAGTCCATATTTTGATTGGAAGTGATCCTTTGTCATTCTCCATGTAGCTGAACCATTTTTAATCTTGAATTAATTTTTAATTAGCATGCCTGAGGATAGGCTCTTCATCCAGTGGACTAAGTTTTCCCCAAGTGTCCGTGAAGAGCTTTTCTGGCATTAATAAGTAATCCCTAAACATAGTCCTTCGAATAAATTTTTTGCATACCTCCGATGGTTCTTTATTTCCTCATTTAAAAACAAAATAATTCCTCATTAACCACATGGCATGAAGCAGGACCATTCCCATTCTAATTGCAGCAAAGACACCACTCTTTATAGCATCCCTGATTCTTAGAATCTTCATGTTAGCTGGCAGTACACTGGTTATGATATTTTTTCTAGCAGGACTCAAAAATGGGCAAGCAGTAAAAATATGTTCAATAGTTTCATCCACCACTTTACATAAGTTGGTTCTATTTTTGAGAAATTTCTATGGTTTACCAAAAAATGATTCATTGGCAAGGCTTTCAAATTAAATTTTATGATGAAGTCAATATGTTTGGCTTCCAAGTAGCAAAATTTTAGTTTTTTGATTAGTAATCTGGTAGATAAATCAAGCTCATTAGTTATTTCAGTAATGTGTTTGCGTGAATGTATTTGTAAACTTGCCAGAAGTGTTGTTAATGTTGTCAATAATTGATGCCATAACTTTGAAGAATTTGTCGGCATATGCTAGCAGCTCCATGGCCCACTTACTTTGTATAAGTGGTGGTGTGTCAGTAGGTTCAATCTCATCGTGTAATGAGTCCACTGGCAATCTTGTATTCATTGCCTTAAGCATTGATAGGGATTTTTGAATGAAGGTGTTGAGATCATGCAACCTGAGCCTGTTCAGGTCTTTCGGTATCTGCATTTTGGCTGAACTGATGGTTACTGTTTTCCTCTTCCACAAGATTTCAGTGCAGACTGAGTTTATTGCATTCTGAAAGGACCTGGTTGGTCTAAGAAGTAGCATGAAGTAATTAATTTGCGAAAGCACCAACACGTTAATCAGTGCTGCCTTACCTGGGAGTGATAAGTAGATCCCTGAGAGGCACTTGCAACCTTTTTGGTTTTTTCTAGAATGATGTTTTGCAGTGCTCTTCTCATAGCTGACTTGGACAGCACTATGGGAAATCCAAGAAAGTTTTGAGGTTTGCCCGAGAATTTTGAAGAAATTGCTGTTGCCCAATGGATCTTCCAGGTAGCAGATTTCTCAGAGTTTATTCTTAGCCCATATCTTTCAGTGTATTCATCCAGCAGTTTATATAGTTTGGGCAAGTATTTATGTGAGGGGAGGAAGACTGTAATGTCATCAACATATGATATGTGATGAACTTCCTCCCCTAGCACTGGGACAAATACCCCAGAAAGATGTTCCTCAATAGCTGTTAATAGAGGGTTTACATAGGCTACAAAACACAAGGTACTAAGAGGTGACCCCTGGGGTATTGATAGATATGGTTTAAACCTTGGGGCCAAAGAGCTGTCCAATGATGTGTATATTGATCTATTTGAGAGCAGATTTGCTATGATTCTGATGTAGACTTTAGGTATCCATAGTGCTCCAAAATTGAGAATAATTTTGCAGGCACCACAGAGTCAAATGCTGCTGTGAAGTCCACCTGCACCACAATAAGTCCTGATGTCTTTTTGGTCCCTATTTACTCCACCAATAAGGCAAATCTCCTTACTGCTTCAATAGTGGATGATCCCTTGCAGGAAAATTGGTGCAAGGAAATTTTACTGAGAAGCTGCTGTTGGATCTTATCCTTAACAAGTGATTCAATGATTTTTCTTAATAATGGGGTGTGATATGGGTCTTAAATTAGTTAATGGATATGGATTCAATGGCTTAAATTAGTTAATGAAGATGGATTTAATGGCTTTTTGAGAAAAGGTACAAGCGAAATAGGGTACAGATCAGGGATGATCTGAAATTCCCCGGCCAGCATACCAATGACCTGATGGATTATTTTAACTGTGAAATTACTCAGATGTAGCAAGACAAATCGTGGTATCCCATGAAAGCTTGGAGTACATGTTCTGGATAAGACCTCAGCCGATGGAGAATTTGCTGCTCAGTAATGGCATGATCTTGTGACACTGGATCACCTTGTCAAACATTTCGAATCTCATAACTGTAATTTTGCAACTTCTCCCTGAAGTGATCATTTATTTTCTCCAACATAGTGCTTCCTATGTAGTTACAATTATCTATGGATAGCATTGAAGGTGTGGGTCTTCTCTGTGCACCAATGGTCCACCTCAGGTAGCTTCATGTCCAGTTGTTCTTTGTGGATAAATAGATCTGGGCTCTTTTTACTGCAATATAATTTGCAAGCACCTTCTGTTTGTCTCTGTATTGCTTTTTGAGGCTAAAGATCTTTTCCACCCCAGCCTCCATAGTTGTTATCTCACTGACTCTTTCTGCTATGGTATCCAGCTCCTTTAGCAGTCTTGTGGGCACCTTGGTTCTGCTGCTGAAGGTGTTGATCAGAGAATCTAAGATTCCCACAAATGCCAACCATGACTGCAATGGAACCAAGGAAAGGAGCTGGATCTTGTGGAAGAGGATATATGCCTCAGAGAATATCCATTCAGGTGTATTCTCTTTGTTTAACATTCTGATTGTTTTCATGTTGATCATGGGAGTCAGTGATAGAGAATCTACATTTAGGAAAATTAACATGGTTAAATGATCTGAATAATTTACCAATTGTAGTTCAGCTTCTAAATCATGATAAATTTCACCACTGTAAATAGAGTAAATCAATTAGAGTTCTGTGCTGCCATGTGAGAAGGAAAAAGCATTTTGTGGGAAACATCCCTCACCACACAACAGCACCCTATTAATCATATGCAGATGTCGCCAATTAAATTTATGATAGCTCATGTTAAAGTCCCCAAATAATATTATTGGCAACACTGATGAGACCAAGATTGAGTTAATCCTATTAATTGTGGCCACTCTTGTCTTTTAAAGTCATTAATCTTGTGTTTGGATTTGTAGAGGCCACTACTGTCACATTTTAGGTGCATAGTCTTAAGGTTATACCTTAATATATATATTATTACCTTTGTTGTGTAGCATAATATGGTAAATTCACAACTATCATAATTGTTTGGAACTTATAATACAAAGAATATATTTCTATGATAATATCTATCCTAGACTAAATTCCTATGTATTTTAATAAATTTCTTAAAGATGGTAGTGACTTTCTAAAGCTGATATAACATGCCCTGATTAGTCTGTGTTATAAATAGTTAAAATTCATTGTGAGAGTTGCTAATTATTTTATCAAACATTATCAGGTATGAATATTTGACTGGAAGCCTGTTCATCTAGGCCTGCACTTTGCAGAATGAGCAACAGATTTCAATTTAGTGAAAAAATAAAAAGTTAAATATTTATGCTGATTATATGTTAAAACAAGGTTGGTGTAAACCAGAAAAGAAAGAATAGATTAATTACACTAGTAAGCATATGCTTTGAAATAATAAAAAAAAGAATTTTGCCGTTTGCATTGGAGAATAAATAATTCTCAGTAAAATACAATTTCAACAGAAATTGGAGAAAACAGTGACCATTTAATAGCTAAAAAACATGGTAAAACAGTGATAGCTTTAAATTAAATAACCTGAAAAAATTTTGGAATGTAAATATTTCCTTTGAATTTCAAAAAAAAGAGAAAGAATGACATATTTTACTTTTGTAAAATGAATATAAAGTACGATTATAGTAAACTCTCTTATAGTTTAATACTACTATAATTAATCAAGCTTTGATGGAGATGACTTAAAACACTCTAAGTTCCCAATGATCCACTGTTATATGTAAATGGAATATTATACTTTTAAGTGAGTTAAAAGTATAATAAAAAGTATCATTCATTATTTTGGTTTTCAGTAAGATATATCTATATTATAAATTCATATAATAACAACATTCCACTCTTCTTACACTTTAAAGCAAAATATATTTATTAATTTTACAGATTTGACTGTTCCTAGCAGTCTTCGTCAGATCTTATTATCCACTTTTACTGGTGGAGGAAAGAGAGTAAAAGTAGATAATAAGATCTGATGAAGACTGCTAGGAACAGTCGAAACTGTAAAATTAATAAATATATTTTGCTTTAAAGTGTAAGAAAAGTGGAATGTTGTTTTTATATGTTATATAAAAAAAGCAAAAATAAAGAAGAAAAGAGGAAAAGAAAGTATTGAAGATTATATTATAAATTCTAAGATGATGTGATATATTTTTGATGTAGTACTTGATGACACAATTTAAAAAAAGGCTTTTGAATGAATATTCTTACTTTATTCATTGATGAGAATATTTATTATCCATATGATTACTTTTCTTATGAGATATATCTAGATTACAAAAGTCATCATAACAAAGTGGTATTTGACAGCAACCATATTATCCATAATAGTAAGTTGTTAATCAGTAGAACATTATTAGTTGTTCATCAATGTACGACAACTTATGGCTTTCTCTACAATTTACTGATATGATGAGAATAATAAACTCAAATCTAAGGAATCAAGAATAATATTAGTTCAGCACATGAAATAAAATTGAAATGTGAATCCTTTCAATTTGATATTAAATATCACTTTACTATTTTATTTCAAATAGTATCTAACTTTGCAAATACATACAAAAAAGAATAATGTCAGAGTTATGTCTGCAACCTTAGTGGTGCAGAATGATCAAATTTATTATATCACAATCAGTCATCAATAGTACTGCTAATTTACATGTGTTCAAGACAAAAGCACAAAAAAGGCAATTGTTATCTCCAAAGAATGATAATAAAAGACATTTTTTCAAGTTTTTTTTTGTTTTTTGTCAGTCCACCTCTCATCTCAACTCCATCATGTTGCAAGCATGCACCAGTGCAGAAACTCTGTATATTCTCTGTCTTTACATGTGCATTTATCAACAACCTTCGCTTATTTGATGAGCAAGGGTTATCGAACACTGAATCTTCATACTTATATTTTTTTATCATACCACTCTCTCATAAGAAAGGGATCATCCTATATCCATTTATGATATTGCTTTAGACAAATTGAATGACACCAGAAGGCTTACCCTATCAATTTGATATTGAAATACAATTTATTATTTCACCTTGAGTAGTACCTAAGTTTGTAAACATGTGGAGAAGAAGCATACAATCAGAGGCTTAACAAAATACATTTATCAAAAAATGAAACAAAATATAAAAAATATAGTTGATGATTATATATATAATTTTATATTAATGAGTTTTTACAAAAGTCTCAAATTCTTTTTGAAGTTGTATTTCATTGCAAAAGTCTCAAATTCTTTTTGAAGTTGTATTTCATTGAGATCCAAACATAACTCCAAGATGAAAAGAGATGTTTCTTAAAACCCAATAAGAAAGTCCAAATTTAAAAATATATATATATACATAAAAATGCATTATGTATTTTGTACAGAAATAGTGCACAAAGCCAAGCTTTTTTAAAAAGGCCATATTATGCTTCTGTGAATAAGCTGATTATAATTTTTATCAATATCATCAATCAGCCTTCCATCAATGAAAATGGTTGACATGCTTTTACAAAAGAATCTTGTTCCAAAATTTACTTAGTGTATTAAAATATTTTGCAATGAGTCTTTGTTTTTGTTTTTTTTAAAAATCAGTTTATCAATCATTATTCAATTTTTTTTTGACATTATCAGGTATATATATATATATTGTAACCTATAAAAAATGAGTATGAAAAGATACGAGGCATGACCAACTGCAGGTGGTCAATGATTTACTAATTTAAAGGAAAATCCACTCAACCTCGGCTAAATAACTAACAATACTACATAAAATATAAGCTAAAATGTCAAATGATAGTTAAGCTCATGAATGTCATATGCTACAATAAAAAGATACATAGGGGTTAGCATTATAATAAAATATGAAAATATGAAGCAACATTATTAATAACTCAAGTGGAAGAGAAATGTCAACTCACTCTAGTACACATAAAATACTCTTATTATTGTAAACATATGCCATTGAGGTTACTTTTAAATTATTTTCTTCTACAAACATCTACTACAACTACCATTCTTATTATCCATCTACTAAGTATCTTCTGAGCATCTTATTGCTTTCATCAGATGGAAATATTATTTACTTCTTATAAACTTTAAAATGTTCTTCGAAAATTTATGTCAATACAGATCTTTCTTTTGAATGTAATTTATTCATTATCAAAATAAATTGAAATATGGTTCATGAAACAAATTAGGGTATATCAGGGTAATACAATCTCATTTAAACATGAAATAAATTCATGCTTTTAAATTTACTAACAATCAATTTTAATGTCACTTAGACATTTTATATTTAATCATCATCAACTGTTTTATCCCAAAAAAGGATGACAAAAACATTGCTTTTGACAACATCTTAACATTTATGCATAATTTTTAAAAATATTAGTGTTAATATTATCCCAACTAATGTACACCTGGGTCTCTTTTTATGTGGATTTTTTAAATGTGATTTTGAAGTTATGCAATTTGTGTTTCTTCTTAATATCTTTTTATGCAGTTTTCTTTTACGTGATAAAGAAGTTCATATTTCACTTAAAATCAGGATTTCCCTGTTTTATATACACACATTAAATTTTATATACTTTAAATGCCTGTTGGAAAAAGGTTTGGCAATAAATTTAGATACCATAAAGATTTAGAAACAGATAATGATATCTTTTTATGCAGTTTTCTTTTATGTGATAAAGAAGTTCATATTTCACTTAAAATCAGGATTTCTCTGTTTTATATACACACATTAAATTTTATATACTTTAAATGCCTGTTGGAAAAAGGTTTGGCAATAAATTTAGATACCATAAAGATTTAGAAACAGATAATGAAACAGAAGTGGAATCTGTTCATTTCACAGCAAACATGATTTGAGAAAGTCTTCAACTTTCTAATCAATTGGAAAATCATTTTCTTGTTAATGACATGAATTATGAATGAGCTTTTAAATTCCAATGAAAGTTATATAGTTGTATGTCTAGATATCATGAGCTTAATAAACAATTAGTAAAATCATCATGTGAAAGCTTAATCACTGATTACATTTGAAGTTGGTGCTAATTCTGCTGTTTGCATTTCCTCTTGTGACGAATCTGATTTCTTAACAGTTCACAAATGAACCTGCATATTGTCAAATAGTGATAATGATTAAAATATGTATGAAAAAATATAAAATAAATTACACATAAAAACATATTGGTTTGAATAAAATTAAATAGTTAATAAAAAAAAGTTAAAAAAAATACTTTATTTTTATCAATTTCTTTCGAATATTTGAAATTTTTTAGTAGTCATACTTTATTTCCTTATTTTTTTTAATGCAAATTTTAAAGTAATTTTACCTTGTTGCTTTAGTTTTATACATTTTTTGAAAATTATGGAATGTATCCCAAATTTTTCGATGTAAGTTAAGTCTACTTTTGTATGATTATTTTTATGCGGGTTTTTTGCAGAACGTATCTATCACATAGAAAGAGACCCTGCTGTATATGGTGTTCTTAAATCTATTTTCTTTTAAAATCTAATTTAGTTTTTATTAAATATGAATGTTTAAAACATTTCTTTATAAATTTGCTCTTATTATCTAATGAAAATTCAGCAGTAATAAAAACAGCTTTAATAAAAGCATGTTTTAACTATTTTTTATTTATTATTATTAAAAACATCTCTGTACACTACTTTATTCTTGCTAATTATTTCATTTAATGTCTACATTTTTATATGTAATTTTTAAATTGATAATTTACTTCATACATGAATTCATACCACCAATTTATATAGATAATTAAAATGTATACATTTTAAATATTCATGAATAGTACTTTATATTTTAGTTAATATTTTTTGTTGATAGCTTAATGTGTTACAATATGTAATTTTTCAAGTAATTTGTATCATAGATATACAGTAAAGAATTTAATGCAATAGTAAATTTCACCAGAACATATTGTTTTCATTTCAGCAGTTGTAAATATTACTCAGTTCACTTTAGTGATATTGTAGAATGATATTCTTGAATATTGAGTAAAGTTGGGAAAAAATATATATATTAGTTTGGTTAAATTAATGCATTATTTAAGTTTCTATCTAATAATGATCATAAATTATTAAAATTTCGGAAGCATCATTAATTAAAATCATATGATTAGTAATTTAAAGTGATTAATCAAAATCTTCATGTTCTTAATTCCAAATACTTCAGATTGGCCAATACATATAGCTTGGGTGAAAAAGATAAAGTGGATCCATTCTATCTTTTAAAAAGACTTTATCTTGTGTTTGGAAATGAAATTATTCAGTTTAACTAGTGTTCCATCTGTATCTAAAGGGCATGGGCGGTTTAAGCTACGTTATTTATAATTAATGCATTATTGAACTCAACCAATTTAGATGCTTGCTTTTGACACTTCCTTCTGAATAAATACCCGTATGATTACTTATTTACTGCTAATTGCATTTGATTATATTTGTATAATTGAAATACATATTCATTTATAACTGGTGAGAAATTAAAAATAATCTAATTAGATTTTTTTCGTTGTTGAGATACAGTCGTATAATAATTAAGATTTTCTTGTTTAAAATCACTCATGTTAGACTGCCACCATATTTGAAAGCGTAAAATGATTATCAAACCGTTTTTAAAATGTTTTAAATAAAAAGATATAAAAAGTAAATTTAAAAATGTTAAAAAACACCACGCAGGGTGTGTTTTATTTATCAGCAACACATTTTATACGGCAAAAATAATAAACAGGATGCTACAAAAAAAAAAAAAGAACGTTTGAAAAATATACTTGTCAACTTTAGATGAAAAAAACGACTTAAGATTTTCTTTTTGTCTCGTAAAGATAAGTTTAACTATATTTCAAATCTTTATGCAACATTTGCTGTTGTTTACATTTAAATAAAATTTATATAGTATCATAACGAGAAAGTGAGGAAAAAGCTAATGATAAATGAACTAAAAAAAACATCAATCAAAACAATAGACTATTATATGTTTGGAGGTTCGTGTTGATGGCATTTAAATAGTAATTATATGTTAGATTATTCCCATCAGCTGCCATTAAATACTGAATATTAGATGATGGAAATAATCCAGCATATAGTTACTAAAAACTATTATAACTGAAACACAGGCTTATTATATACCTGTGTCTATACATATATGTAATGTACAGGGTATATGAGCACAGACTTTCACACGATCCACCACTCTCCACTCTATCTAATAACACTGATACACTCAAACACATATATGTCGAAAAGATAAACAATCACCAATATACGTATTTCATGCTAAACCAGCAATCATCAGTTGGTCCAGATTATCATCCCCATACATATATACTATAAGTGCTCAGATATATATTAAGATAGACAATCCTCATACTTTAATGGATAGGCTTCAATCTACTCCACACTCCAACTCTTCAACCGTCCATCCAATTGAAAATCTGATGATGGAATGCTCAAAGGCCACCCTGAGGCTGGATTCTTGTCGCCCCCATGTTGACCTAAGATCAATCTAACCCCACATGTACAGGACATAATCCATTTAATACATATGCAAGGATGGGAAGACATGGTTTAGCATGAAATACATATATTGGTGATTGTTTATCTTTTCGACATATATGTGTTTGAGTGTATCAGTGTTATTAGATAGAGTGGAGAGTGGTGGGTCGTGTGAAAGTCTGTGCTCATATCATCATCATCATCATCATCAACAACAACCAGTATCAATCCACTGCAGGATGAAGGTCTCTCCAAGTTTAATCCATCTTCTCCAATCTTTAGCTTCTCTTCTCCACAACACCCCTGCACATTTTCTTATTTCATCCATCCATCTCACATGTGGTCTCTTTCTGGGTCTTTTACAATCTCTTGGAATCCAGTTTAAAATTTCAATTGTCCATCTATTATCATCTCTTCTAGCAATATGTCCAGCCCAACTCCATTTCAATCTTTTAATTTTTTCAATAAGGTCAGTAACACCTGTTTGTTGTCTTACCCATACATTGCGTGTTCGATCTCTTCTTGTTACTCGTAACATACATCTCTCCATACAACTTTGAGTGGTCTGAAGTCTCTGTATTGCTCTTCTATTAAGTGTCCAAGTCTCAGATCCATAAGTAAGAACTGGTAAAACACATTTGTTAAAAACCATCCTTTTCAAACACATAGGCATATTTCCTTTTAGTATCAAGTTATTTCTACCAAAAGCACTCCAACCAAGTTTAATTCTATGATTAATTTCCTCCATTATGTTTCCATCTGTATTAATAATCTGACCAAGGTATTTGTAACTGTTAACTTCTTCTAATTCTTCATAATAAATCTTTATTTTCATATTTTGAGCAAATCGATTAAACATTACTTTAATCTTTTTAACATTTATCTTTAGTCCTACTTTTCTACTTTCATCTGCTAACTCCTGCAACATTTCCTGCAGCTCTGAAGCATTATTTGCAAAAACAACTACATCATCTGCGAAATCTAAATGACTTAAATACTCTCCATTTACTTTCACTCCTTTAGTTTCCCATTTTAATCCACAAAATACTTCTTGCAGCACTGCTGTAAAGAGTTTTGGAGATATGGAATCACCTTGTCTTACACCTTTCTCAATGTTGATTTTTCCATTATCATTATGTAATCTAATTGTTGCTGTTGCATTTTTATAAATATTCTTTAAAATATGACAATATCCTGGATCTATACCTTGATGATCCAATGTTTTAATCACTGAAGAAATGTGTATAGAATCGAATGCCTTTTCATAATCTACAAATCCAAAACATAATGACAACTCATATTCGTTTGTCCTTTCTATGACTTCTCTCAACACCTGGATATGATCTATTGTACTAAAACCACTTTTAAATCCAGCTTGTTCTCTTGGTTGGTGGAAATCCAAAGTTCTCTGTAGACGAGTTGTAATTATCTTGGTAAAATTTTTATATAAAACTGATAAAAGGCTGATAGGTCTGTAATTTCTAATATCTTCTTTATCACCTTTTTAAAATATTAATATTATTACTGCATTCTTCCAATCTTCCGATACATCTTTATCATTTAGACATTTGGTATATAACTTTGCTAAAATTGTTTCAATTTCTTCACCTGCTTCTTTTAATATATCAATTATAATTCCATCATTTCCTGGAGCCTTTCCTTTCTTCATACACTTAATTGCATGTCTCACTTCTTCATTTAAAATTCTGGGCAATTTGGATGATGTAATAGATATAGGAGGTCTTGTTCTTTATTACTATATAATTCTTGATAAAAATCTTCTACCAATTTCATGATGTCATCTCTCTTTTTAGTAATAATTCCATCTTTTGTTCTTATTGCAGATATAAATTTCCTACCAATACCAAAATGTTGTTTAACATTTATCAGACTTTTATTTTCTTCTACAGCTTTCCTTGCTATTTCACAGTTATACTTTCTTATATCATTTTCAACTCTTTTCCGTACCATTTTACAAAATTCGAGATATTCAATTCTTTTTAATACATCATTTTTGTATATCTTCACATTCCTTCTTTTCTTCATAAATTCTCTAGTCTCAGTAGAAATTTTATTCGTCAATTGCTGCTTTTTTCTAACAGCTATGTTTGTTGCAGTTTTTAAAAGTGTATCAGTTATTTTCATATTAATTTCATTCAAATCTGAATCATGTTCAAAATCTCCTAACACTTGAAACCTATTTGTAAGTTCTAATTTAAATTCATTAGAATGTTTCTGAAGATTAGGAATATCAACTGTAAATATTGTTTTTCTTAATAATTTTTGTCTCTCTAGTTTTACATTAACACGTAACTTACACCTTACTAATTGATGATCACTTCCTGTGTTAAATTTATTAAGAACATTACAATCTTGAAATATGTATTTTCTGTTAGTCAAAATATAATCCAATTCTGCTGTACCTTCATTTGGATGCTTCCATGTCCATTTCCTTTTAACATTTTTCTCAAAAAATGAATTCATAATATAAAGTTTTTCTTTTTCTGCAAACTCCACAAGTCTATGTCCTCTCTCATTTCTATTACCATAACCAAAATTACCTACAGCAATTTCATCTTTCATTTGTCTACCAATTCTAGCATTAAAGTCTCCCATAACAATTTTAAAATGTTGTTTACTCTGATCAAAAACCTTTTGTACATCCATATAAAAATCTTCTACTACTTCATCACTATGAGAACTTGTTGGGGCATAAACCTGAATTATCTGCACTTGGTATCTGCTATTAAGTTGTCTAACTAATCTTGCCACTCTGTCCAATACACCATCAATCTCCACAATATTGTTCTTCCACTTTTTATTTATAATGAATCCTACTCCACTTGTATTTCCAATATGTGTGCCTTTATAATAGAGTATATGTCCACTTTTTAAATCAATTGTTTCTTCTCCTTTTCTTCTAACTTCACAAAGTCCAATAATGTCCCATTTAATATAAGACAGTTCTTCTAATTCTTGCAATCTTCCTTCACTTGAAAGTGATCTGTAGTTGTAAGTACCTAAATAAAATGTCGTCATCAAATGGCAGCCTGGGTCCGCAATCAGGGGATTCTTAGCACCCTCCGCCTTCGGCCACCAACCGCTGCCTTGGTTGGTGACTTTACAGCTTCCTGGGAATAAGGGCCATGCTTTATTTTTGTCTGTCATAATTGTATATATGTATTGAAAAAAATTTATCATTTACACAAACATTCATTCTGCCTTATCAGGCACTGAGAAGAAAGACCATGGTGTTTCTTGATCTTAAACTCAGAGGTAAAAAGCCAATAAACTCACAACACTGGCTAATGCGTGTTGGTGAGTAGCCCATCCATGTTCGTATACTATATGAATAATCACATAGTAATAACAGCTGCAACGACAAGAACGTATGGAGTGGACAGTAGAAATTTGCCCTGCTCGGTTCCTTTAAGGCCTCCAAGAGGAATCAAAGGGTCTCCTTTCAGTTAATAGCAAACTCCTTTCTGCATCTCACTTTAAATACATATCACTCAAACTATAAACAAAATTAAAATACATCTAAATTGCATTATGCAATTTGATTTACAAGTCTCAAACTTTTGGCACACAACTTTGATATCAACCACTTAAAAAATATAGTAAGGATTATTAATCATTTATTAGGCTAGGGATTATCTTTAACCCAGATATAAACTTTAAATCACAGTTAAGTATTAATACATCTGCTTTTTATATTAAACATAATTTCTCTAATTACATTCATACACATATAAATCATTATAATAATTAATAAAGCAAGTCATATATAATGTGACCTTACTTTTATAAGCTTGTAGTTACAAAAATGCAACATATAGAGCGTACCAATAGCTCAAACAAGCTCTTAATTAATAAGTGTGGTATGAGAAAATATTTAAAATCTCTATCCAGAACACTTTCATCTCCAGACCAACTGGTTTCAAGCTTATGGCTCACATCCATGGAGAGCTAGAATATTCGGACACTAGATCTAAAATATAAACTCAAAACCCAGCACTTATTTCAAACGTATATTTAAGTAGAAACTCTGAAATTTTCAGACATGAAAATGTTTTTAAATCCAGCTATCTAACTTAAATAGCTACATGGGACTGAACTAAATTCAGATCTACCATATTTTAATAGCCTCAGCATAGCCAAAGCCTTAAAGGTAAAATTATAATAATTAATAAAGCAAGTCATATATAATATGACCTTACTTTTATAAGTTTGTAGTTACAAAAATGCAACCTAGAAGCCATAATACATCACATCACATCTTAATTAATAAGTGCGGTATGAGAAAATATTTAAAATCTCTATCCAGAACACTTTCATCTCCAGACCAACTGGTTTCGTGCTTATAAACAAATGTAAACTTCATTATCAACACAAATTTAAGTTTATGAAAATAGTACTACAATCAGTTCCTTGGGAAATCATGTGACATTTTGAATATCAAAATAACTCATGCAGTCAATAATTCCATGTATTTGTTGAAATCAATTTTTTTTAATGTTAACTCAGCATTGAATTGATCCAGAAAAATTTACCTCTAGAATTTATTATTTTATTACTATGTTAAATTGAACAGAAAAACACAAAATAGTGAAATAAACATGTTAATGTAATATTGCTGAAGTATATAATAGATTGTTTGTGTAAAACTTTGAGGTTAATGTTTAAAACATAATTGTAATGAAGTATTCATTCCAAAGTTTTATTAAGCAATATAATGGTTCTAATTTTGTCATAATACACTTTAATCATAGTATCACAAAATTCTTCCCTGGTGTCAGAAAACATCTAAAAATGTAATTTTTCTAATTTTTAAAACTTTTAATACAGAGAAAAATAATCTAAATGAATTTTCTATCAGTACTTCCTACCTTGAATGCTTTCCAAATTAATAATTTCAATGCATAATATATACAATCAATATTTACTGAATGGAACAGAAGGAGGCAAAAATGTAGACTATTGGGGGTGGGGTAGGGGGATAAAAATCCAATATGCAATATATACTTATTTTAATACTGAAAAAATGTTTGTTAGGAAAATGAACAAAGAAATTATTTTAAGATAAAATTATCTGTTTTGTTTTTTTTTTTTAAAAAATAATAATAATAATACTGACACAATTGTATAATCATTGAGCTCTGAAACGTCAATCACTCTACTATTACAATAAGCTGCTCAGAGCTTTCTTGAAGGTAAATATATTGTCATTTTATGATGTAATGTAGAGAAACACCTAAAAGCTGAAGATACTTCCATTTCAGTCTGTCAAAAATCATATGACCTCCAAAGAATATAATTTAATTATTATTTATATGATTATTACTTTAAAATACTAATAATAATCATTGCATAAATCAATATTTGTGTGAATTGGTAGCATTAAAACACCCCCCCCCCGAATTACTTTAATGTGATACATTTTTACAGAAGTTAATGTATTACCAAAACTTAACAAAAAGTAGATAAAATTTCTTTTGCAGTGACTTTAAACATTTAAAAATGTTAATTTTTATATTTATATATGGTGCAAATATTTATTTCTTGGTTGTAAGTTTCTGTGTGTGATTTAAAAATACTAAAAAATTTTTGTCAATTATTTAACATATTAAGTTATCTTGCATCTCATAAATACAGAACCTGTTACAAATATATTTGTTGAATGAAGTATGGCTCTAGAGTTTGTGTGCTTCCTGAAAAGCTTAGCTTTAATACTCTTTAAAATATAATTTCATTGTAGTTATAATAATTTTTTAGAATGAAAGGGCTAAATCATAAAAAAAAAAAATGTTTTAGACATAGAACTCTATTATACTAATATTTTATTTTTGTTATTATTGCTATTTTATTTCCATTATGAAACACTAGATGGTGTTGTGTATATATATATTCTTGACTTCGTTTAAGGAGAAGCCATAATACATCACATCACATCATATAACATTATAATAGATTATTTACATTTGAAAAGTTGAAAAGGTCACTAAACCATGTGATGAAAAAAGCTGTTTAAGTATGATTGATGTATATTTATATTAGCTATTGTATATGATTTTTATTATTTGTTATAATTGTAAAATAATTTTTTTTGATAATTATGACCTTTTTTGCATGACTTTTTCAGGCATGATAAAATTTCATCAATTGTTAACTTTGTGTTTTTATGTCATTTTAAATGGAACTTTAATTTTCAAACTTATAGTTCAATTAGTATCAGAACAGTCATCCAACATCTTGAACAAATGGTTATTATGGTCTGTACATATCAATTTTTTTCCAAATACCACTGATAAGATATTGTATCTTTTGCATTTCATCATCAATTTTTATCATGAGTGAAGATGAAGGATAATAAGTTTTATTATCATTATTGTTAATTTTTTAAGTGCTCGAGTGAACACATTAACATACACACATATCTATATTTGTACACTCACACACATGTATATATATAATTTGTTAATTTATTACTTTTCTTTTTCTTATGGTAAGTAGAAATTTATCTACACATTGTACGTATTAAAATCAAACACAGTATTCTATTTTTTGTCTTAATATGTATAACATGTAAATTAAATTGTAACATAGATATGTATGCACACATTAAACATGCATGTACCACATGAAGTAATGAAAATGAATATGTCATAGGTTCACTATTTTCAGCAAATTTTGAGTATACATGAAGGGAGAAACTTTGGAGCCAAATGGCTTTAATACATAAGACCGACTGTGTGCATCATCTAAAGTAGAAAACGTACACACTATATTGAACTGGAATAACATTTTAACAATTACAAAAAAAACTATTTTAAAATAGTGCTTTTTTTGTTGCAACACCCACATATTTTGTGTATGATGATAACTGATTTAAAGTTCTCAAATATTAGAAGTTTCTAAATTAGAGAGTCATAGAATATTGGTATTTTATTTGTATAAGATTCTAAATGAAATGGCGTTAGAAATATATATAACAAGTAATGAAAAACTGCAATCCACTTTATTATAATATTTCATTTCTTTTAGAATGGAAAATGTGTATATAATATTCTATACGACCAAAATAAACTACAACAAGTTTAAATAAAACTCTTTTATAAGAATAATACTATAATATAAAGTATTTTGAGCTCAGATTTTCATACGACCCTCAACGCTCCACACTATCTCATACTACTGATACACTTGACCACATGTATATGTCTAAAAGATATATGTGGTCAGGTGTATCAGTGGAATGAAATAGTGTGGAGAGTTGAGGGTCGTGTAAAAGTCTGAGTTCAAAATACCCTATATATTTTATTGTTTGTACAGGTATATATAACCTGTATGTTAGATATATAATATAAGGTCATGTCTGCAAAGATATTTTCTAAACTGAAATTTTAAAACTTTGCAATATATATATATACATTACTTAATAAAATCAACAACAATCATTTCATTATAAGTATGGTCCGTTAATATATTAAAAATTACGATATATATCTAGCACATCTTTTTCTGAACACCTGAAAAGGGATTAGACTTCTTGACAGTTTTCCTTCTACCAATAATTTTGATTTATTCTATAAAAAAATAAATTAAGATAATCAAAAAAAGTGTTATTTCTGAGAACAGCTAAGTCTAGAGTGACATTTTCTAAATCTAATATTAAACTATGCCATATTTCTATTTTACTTGCAATTCTTTAATTATAATTTTGAAAATAAAGTAGTAGTGCTTATTTTTTAAAACAATAAAACAAACACGAGTGGTTTGAGGAAATTGTATATATAATAAGTATATATGCGCATATATTTGTTCTTCATGCTAATTATGTTACTTTGAGCAATTTGTATTTTTTACTGACAACTTACTTGCATTTGTTAATATGGTGAAATATATATTTTTTTAAAATTGTATTTTCTTTTTAATAATACATATATAAATAAACGGAAACATATATAAATAGATAGACAGGCATATAAATTAAACAACAGACAGATATATACTTAAATAGATAGATATAAATTCCTCTTTCAAATATCTAAATAAAGCTTTATTTATCATGTTTAAAATTATATTTAAACCAAGAAAATTTTTAAAACTTTTTTTCTTTAATTGGAATATTTATTAAAAAGTAAATAAATACATATCTATTTTTTTTTAAAAAAAATATTTTTTTCAAGTATATAAAGATTATTGAAAATATATATATATTAAAAAAACTTATGAATCCATTCACTTTACTGATGGTTTCTCAATATTAAAGATATTATATGTTTAACAAGAAAACAAACCTCTTCTAACTTGAACTACTGAGCAAAAAGGAAAACTCATTCTTTGAAAAACTTCTTGGCAACATCTATTTCTCAGCAAGAAATGTAGTAATGACCAAACAAGTAAGATATTTCATGCAGTGTTTAGAAAACTTTGACTTTGATTAATCAACCATTCTGTAAACTCTTTAAAATTGGATTTAACTATCTCATTACAGTTACTTTTTTTAAACATATAAATAAATTGAACTGAACATATATATATATGAAATACTCGCTCCGACGTTTATGTAAACAAACGCTTGAAGGTGTTTTTGGTATAACGCCATCTATTGTCATATATATATGGATTAATGATAACATGTGCCTATGTTTAATCTTTAAAAAAATCAGACACATTGATTTTTAGCTAGTGCAGGATTAATATTTGTATGTTAAATTATGGTAATATATTTGAAATGATATGGATAAACGAGTACCATGGGGAGATGGAAAAACCATCATCATCGCCCCAAATATCACAAATATAAAAGGAATAAGAATATAAAAAATAAATATAAAAGGAATAAATATATAAAAATGAGCATGAGATCAGTAGTGAAATAACTAGGTAGTTATAGTAATAATAAGTTCTACCCAGCATTCCACAAAAAAATAGTCATCCCTTATAACTGGATTCAAAAAAGATCCAATAGACAATAGGATCATTAATTACCTAATTACTGACAAACATAGGCATAATAAACAATCATCTTCATGCATATCATTAAGTGCTAATAGATTAATTATAAAAATAATGCCTGATTTGAAACATACTGATCATCATCAATGCTTAGACCACAAAGTAAATGAACATATAGGACCACTATAAATTGTTTTCTGATGTAAAACAACTAAAGTGCTGGGAATGGACTTTAAAAGTAATACCTTTGCACCATCCAGAAAACTATATTGCTCTAAAGCTAACTCAAAATCACAAGACCCTCAGGACTGTGATTATGTACAAGAGAAGGTATAATCATATAAGCCTACTCTACTTTAATTTGAATAGTATTACTAGGATAATTTAAAAATTCCTAAAACACTATGTTGTAATGAAATTTATTCATACATACTGTCTATTCAGTGAACAAATAGCTAGAGAAATAAAGACATTAACACTACTATTGTTTTAACAAATATTTAATAACTTCACTAATAAATTAAGAAACTTAAAAAAGATATGATAATATAATAATTCTACATTTCATACATTTTTATCAACAAAATGTAATTTCTCATAGTAAGCAATATTAATTTGTTGTTGGTTTTTACTAATTCAATTAACTAATATTAACTTTAAATAGAATTATTTCCCCCATCAAAATTAAAATTATGTAGCAACATTTCAAAAATGAATTAAATTAAATTAAATTCCCTTGCCTTTTCTTATAAAAGTGAAAAAGTTCTATACAGTTAAATTTTGGAGGGAAAGTAAGATAAGAAAAAACATGTTTCAATTTTAAAAAATATTTAAAAAATTATTCATTACCATTATTAATTTAAAAATTATCTATACATGTAGAGGTAAATGAATACTTTTCAATACTTTAGATCTGCATAGTTTTGTTTTTCATTTGAGTTCATCATTGGTGGTTATAATTTTCAGATTTTCCCCATATTTATTTTCTTCTTATAAGCTTCTCCATTTATATATTGTTTCAGGTAAACTCATAAAAAAGTAATCATTTTTTCAATTGACTAATTTTCAGGTCAGTAATACATAAAGAATTTAACCATTTTTCCAATCTATTAATTTTCAGATAAGGATAATACATGAGTTTATCCATTTTTAATGTACTATTTTTCAGGTCAGGCAAACACACACAAAAAGACAGTCATGCTTCTGGTTTGTTGCAGATTACTTCAGAGCTATTCTTCTTCCACATTATCTTGAACAGGTTAGATGATGAGGTTTTATGATGTTCAGCTTTATGCTAAAACCTAGCACAAATCCATTTTAAAAATCATTTTTAAACTAGTAATGAGATGACAGTCTTACTTCAAACTACAAAACTATTTCTCCTTGTTCTTTTCACAGTTGAATTGCTGTTTCTGTTTCCTTCAACAACTGAATTCAGAATAACAATTCCTTCTGTTTTTTCAACAGCTGAATCCAGAAAAGCTACTACTAGGGCTTTCTTCAACAGTATTATTCTTCCCTCTTCTTCAGGTGTTGCTAGCTTGACCAGTGACAGTACTAGCATGGAATTCAAACCTGGACCCTTAGATTCTTGATTATTGAATTTTAAGGTAACGCTCTAACCAACTGAGCCAGATGATTAGAGCTTTACCTAATCATTCAATACCTGAAGAAGAGAGGAGAATAATATCCCCTAAAATGTTGTGCATATACTAACCTGTTTAATGTGCTATTACGAACAGTTGAATATTTAAATAAAGTTAAATTTTTCTAAAGACATTCAATACTCATATTAGAGGATGAAAATAGTCCAATATAAAAATATTTTTAAGATGTTTGAAACTATCATATCATCATTTAAGAAATGTAAACTTTTAAATAATTCAATACTTATTATTACAAAAAAAAATATGAGAAAATTAAATTTATCATTTCCCCATTAATTAAATACATTTTTAATTTAATAAGTGTACATTATCTGAAATGGCCAAAGTTTGTCACTTCTTACAATATTTTACAAAACCCTTTCCTTAAAATGATGAGACATTGAAATAAAAATGAACATTTCCTTTCCCATTATTTGAAATTTATATTCTTAATAATCACTTCATTGCTGGACCTGTATCACCCAATGACATTTTTTTCTTTTTATATGTCACTAAAGACTTTAGTATTTTATCTTTAGTTTAAGACAATTTATTTTTTATTCAGAGGAAATAAATAAGGCCAATGGGACATGATTCTTTTTTTCAAGATACTACAATTCATGTAATTTTTATAACTATAAGCTCTTGGCTGGAACCATGATCATTGGACTATTTTATTGTTTCCCAAATTATTGATCACAAATTAGTGATTAGTCACTCTTGCACTTTTTAGACTAATCCAGAACTGTCCTTGTTTTCAGAAGCCAGTTCTTTTTAAAAAAAATTTCATACATAAATAATTACACATAAATTGTTTTATTTTAAAACCAATCCAGGGTCAATGATGAGTAAGCCATCCTCATTGCTATTCTAAGTGTGACCTTTTACTTCTGTCCCAGAAGTTTTCAAATGAAAATGGTGCTCTCATCTTTGATGGCTTAGAGTATTCTATATCATCTTCATAATCCTGGTGCCATTTACTTCAACAAAAAACTCCAACAAAAGAGCTATTATAGGCTAAGGAGAAAACTTGATTAGCCTCAGGGATAATTAGGAGTAATTGATAGTTTCTTGGCAACATCAAAGGTTAAAAGTTATTTCTGTTTACAAAATAATTAATTCTAATATATATATACATTACACTAAAACAGAGAATACATTTTAAAATTAATTTTAAAAACCAAGTGTATTTTCAATGTACTAGATTCATACTCATAGTTATTAACAAAACAACATTTTATCATTAAATTATTTTAAAAAAGACATTTTTTTATTATTTAAGCATTATTTGCTCTCAGACTAATCATGTATTAATTTTGCACAAAAACTTAGCTTTCTTGATTTTTTCTATAGTTTCTTTTTTTAAAAACTAGTTCAACAATATTTAGATTGAATTTGAAACTATATTCTTTTTCATAATTATAAAACACTGATGCACTTGTAAAATTAGTTTTGTTTCTCTGTACATAAGTGTCATCATTATCAATTTTAAATGTGGTTTAGTTACCCTATAATATACATATGGGTAATCTGATTGGTTATATCCAACAATGTAGATGACATTAGATTAGTCCACCATATCTATTTTATTTTTCATTATAACTGATTGACCTATTCAAATTAATTAATTCATAAAGCTCATATTGAACTTCTCCATATTCCAATACTGTACATATGGTAACAATAAACATTCTATTATCATTTCTAACATTTTAATATTTGTATTGATAATTTAATTTAAAATGTTCTACATATTTATATATATATTGATCACAACTTTATATTGAAATCAGCCACGTCCATATCAGAAATACAAATTTCCCCTTTACAGTTTTAGATTACTATTCAATGATCATCTTTTATTAAGTTTTATATATCTGTAGATCACATTCAAGCAAAAAAAAAAATGCCTTAATTGAAAGTACGCCTATATTGAATAGAATTTTATCATTTTTTTGTAGTTAGAATAAAAAGTGTAAAGAAAATGTGGACATGCATTAGAAATTAATGATAATATAGTGAAATAATGTATCAAGATTAGTAATTATAGACAATTGAGGTTTATAATCTCTCAAAAACTTCTCATTCTTGTGAAGATAGAGGATTTTCACTTAAATGTGACTGAATACTTTAGATAAGACTAAACAACATTATTAAATTATCATGGGAGATTTAAATAGTGGAATCAAAAACAATTGAAAGATAAAATTGCTATGATAAATTTGAATATGAAGACAGAAGTGAGAGAAAAAGTAAAATTTGAAAAAAAAAATCTGTAAATTGTAATTTCTTTTTTAAAAAAACTTAAAGACATAAACATGGAAACATTCTGATAAAAATACAACGGATTTAGTTTATATTTTAATTAACAAAAATTGTTTTCCAATTAGTGTGATATAACATATATGTTAATTCAAATCTAGTCAGAAAAAAGCTTTTAAGAATGAAAGTATTAATAGTTAATATTTCTAATCTTCAGAAATATTTTAATAAACTTAAACTAAAATACTGAAATCATTTAAAATATTGACTTATTTCAATGATGGTCAGGCTTAAATAAACGGAATAAAAAATACGCTACTACATCAAACATACAAATTACAAAAAAAAAAAAAGCTGCAATTTTTCTTAAATCTTCAAATTAAATAATGCAATATATATAAGAAATATGAAAGTCAATGAAATGAAATGAAAAAAGTTTAATGATGATATACACATTACATATTCTCAGCTTGGAAAAGCATTTCTCTTCGCTATATTTTGAGTAACAGTCAGAGGATACCAGATGATATATGTTTTGATTCAAAATCAAAAATTAATATTATGTTAATAAATCATATTTTGAGAAAAATCTTCGGAATTGTTTGAATTTCAGGCTCTTAATTTAAAAAACACAAAAGCAAAATAAATTACTATATTAAATTCTAGTTTTGGAAACTAAGTTCTCATTTGATGAACGCAACTTAAGAAACCAATCTAGGAGTGTGAATATTATAACACTATAGTATACAGTGCTAATTCCTTACTCAGGTTAATAATAAATGACTCTAAAATAGACTAAGAGAACTGCTTTTGGAATAATGATACAAGAAAGTTTAATTACAAATTGCCAAGAAAAGCTATAAAAGAAACAAAAGTCACAAAAATATAACATATCTTAATATTAAAACAGGCAAAACTCACTATATGTATTGCACACACAGCAAGCTAGAGTAATCAATGGATACCAGAAGGCTTGTGCATAAAATCTCCATCTAGTGCCTACTCATCCAATATCCCCAGACTAGTTTCTGGCTTGTGGCCTTCGTCAGTGAGGAGCCTTGGATCTGATAGCACTGCATCTAGATTTTAGGATCTAATGCAACCCTCCAGCAGCTACCTTTTATATCCACTTAACTACAAAACTATGAGTCTTAAACTGAAAACACCTTAATGTTTTCAATCCAAGTCCATTAGCTTATATAGTCATATGGATCTGAACTCAGTTCAGCACCCATACATTTTTGTATCTTTGGTTCTTACATATAGTGAGTTTTGCCTGTTTCAACAACAGTTGTACACAAGCATAAGAAGTGGTGGTCATGTAATGTTTATTGACATCTTAATATTAAAAGAAAAGTTATTTGGGTAATAAAAGTAGGACTGTTAACTAAAAATAGACATCACAAACTGTTAGAATATGTACAGATAGACAAATATTTAAAATAAAATAAAATAAAAACAAGTTCCATAAATACCTGTGAATATTTTGCAGTGAATTAATTATTTTTTTTACTAAGACAAGACAATGTATGAAGAAAAGAAGAAATGTGAAAAAAAATATAAAAATGGTTCATTGAGAAGAATGAATATCTAGAATTTTATAACATAGCACAAAAAAGTATTAATAATAATATAAGAAAATAACTGAAATACAGGCTTATTATATACCTGTATCAATATATGTAATCTATAAGGTACATGAGCACAGACTTTCACATGACCCACCACTCCCCACTCTATCTCATAACACTGATGCACTTATACACATATATGTTGAAAAGATAAATAATCACCAATATACATATTTCATGCTAAGCCAGAAATCATCAGTTGGTCCAGATTATCATCTTTACCCATATATGCAATAAGTGCTCAGATATATATTAAGATAGACAATCTTTATACTTTAATGTATAGAATCTCGACCTCAGAGTGGCCTTTGAGCATTCTATCATCAAATTTTCAATGAGATGGACAGTTGAAGAGTTGAAGTGTGGAGTGGATTGAGGCCTGTACATTAAAGTATGAAGATTGGCTATTTTAATATATATCTGAGCACTTATTGCATATATGGGTAGAGATGATAATCTGAACCAATTGGTGGTTGCTGATTTAGCATGAAATACTTATATTGGTGATTATTTATCTTTTCAACATATATGTGTTCAAGTGTATCAGTGTTATGAGATAGAATGGTGAGTGATGGGTCATATGAAAGTCTGTGCTCATATACTTGATATAAGAAAATATAATTGTGAATTAGCAAGGAGAGATATTAAAGAAAATAAAAGTTTCAGAATTATAAAACAACATATTGAAATTGATAGAAAAAAAAACATTTCTGTAATAAGAAGAAAAGATTGAACAATGTCAAAAAAAGGAGATGACATCATGATATATGGAAGACTTCTATGAAGAATTATATAGTAATAAAAAATAAGAAAACAAAAAATTCCTTATTACTATAACTTCCAAATTACCCAGTATTTTAAACAAAAAATTACATATGCAATTAAATCTATAAAACAGCAGAATGAGACATGCAATTAAATCTATTAATAAAAAAAAAGCTCCAGGTAATGATGGAATTATAATCAATATCTTAAAAAAAAAATCAGGTGAAGAAATAAAAAAAATGTTTATAAAGTTATATACCAAATGTCTTAATTAATGATAGAGATGCACCAGATGGAAAAAAGTATGTAGTATTAATATTTTAAAAAGGTCATAAAGATGATATTAGAAATTATAGACCTATCAGTCTTTTATCAACTCCATACAAAACATTTACCAAGATAATTATAACTAGTCTAAAGTAAATTTTAAGCCAATAAACATCATATGACCACCACTCCTTATGCTTGTGTATAACTGTTTTAAAACAGGCAATACATATAATGAGTTTTGCCTGTTTTAAAACAAGTATACACAAGGATATGAAGTGGTGGTCATGTGATGTTCATTGACTTAAAACCAATTCTGCCTAATAGAATAGTGGTGGCTATGGTTATTAATGAACCAAAGACACTAAAATGTATGGGTGCTGAACTGAGTTCAGACCCATATGACTACATAAGCTAATGGGCTTGAATTGAAAACATTAAGATAAGACTCATAGTTTTGTAGTTAAATGGAGATAAAAGATGGCTGCTGGAGGGTTGCATTAGATCCTAAGATCTAGGTGCAGTGCTCTCAGATCCAAGGCTCCTCACTGATGAAGGCCATGCACCAGAAACTAGTCTGGGGATATTAGATGAGTAGGCACTAGATAGGGATTTTATGCACAAGCCTTCTGGCATCCATTGATTACTCTAGCTTGCTGTGTGTGGCAATAAATATAGTGAGTTTTGCCTGTTTTAAGTAAATTTTACCCAACCAACAAAAAATGCAGGATTTAAAAGTGGTTTATTCAAGTATTGAAAGAAATTCTGAAAAAAAAAAACCCCAATGAACATGTGATACCATTATTAGATGATATAAGCATTTCTTCAGTGATTAATGCATTGGATAATCAATATATAGATCCAGGATAAAAATATATTTTGATGAATATATATAAAAATATAACAGATTACATAATGATACTAGAAAGATTAGCATTGAGAAGGGTGTATAACAGGGTAAGTCCATATCTCCAAAACTTTTTACAATAGTGCTACAAGAAATATTGTGTGGATTAAAATGAGAAGCTAAAGGAATAAAAGTAAATGGAGATTATTTAACTTAAGTAGATTTTAGAGATGATGTAGTTGTTTTTGAAAATAATACTTCTGAGCTTAAGGAAATGTTTCAAGAGTTGTCAGATGAAAGTAAGAAAGTAGGACTAATGGTAAATGTTAAAGAGATTAAAAAAAAGTTTAATGGATTTTCCCAAAAGATGAAAATAAAGATTGATAATGATGAGTTAGAAAAAGTTAACAACTACAAACACCTTGTTCAAATTATTACTACAAATTGAAACATAATGGATGAAATTAATCATAGAATTAAACTTGAGTGGAGTGCTTTTGGTAGAAATAACAATATTAAAAGAAAATATGTCTATGTGTTTGAAAATAATGGTTTTTAATAAATGTGTTTTAATAGTTCTAACTTATGATGTGAGATTTGGACACTTAACAGAAGAGCAATACAGATACTTCAGACCTCTTAATGAAGTATGGTGAGATGTACATTAAGAGTAACAAGAAGAGATCAAAAATGAAATATATGGGTGAGAGAACAAACTGATATTATACACATCATTGAAAGAATTAAAATACTGAAGCAAACGTGGCTGGACACATTACTAGAAGAGATCATAATAGATGGACAGTTGAAATCTTATACTGGGTTCCAAGAGATTGTAAAAGACTGAGAAAGAGACCATATGTGAGATTAATAAATGAAATAAGGAAGTTTGATGGTATGATGTAAAGAAGGGAGGCTAGAGATGAAAGAAATTATATTAAGCTAAGAGAGACCTTCATTTTACAGTGGATTGCTAATGGTTAAAAAAGATGATAATAACAATAAAAGCAAATAGTTGCAGATATTGTTTAAATTCTCATCAACTTATTTAATAGCTGCTGAGAAAAATAGTGATACAATGCTTATACATAAAAAAAAAGTTTAATTAAATATTGATAGGGCATTTATAATTTAATCAATATTTTAAGAACATTTTATATTAGTTAATTTAATATATGAATTTTTTTCTACAGTACAGGCTTTTTTCATACCTGCACTCCAATATGTAATATATAGGGGTTTGAACTCAGACTTTCACATGACCCTCAACTATCCATGCTATCTCATAATGCTGTCACACTTGATCATACACAGTGTGTCAGCAGTATGAGATAGTGTGGATAGTTGAGGGTTGTGTGAAAATCTGAGTTCAAACCCCTATATATCAGTTAATTTAGTAAATGTGTAATTACCAGTTCTAACAGCAGCATGAATAACATTACATTGTTATTGATATTACTATAAAAAACTGATTCAAAATATTTATCTTTTAGAAATTTTGCATATTTCTTTTAATTTTATTAATAAGGTAACCATTGTGGATTTCATTAAATTCGTATTAATTAAAGTAAATGTTTTATTTTAAGACTATTTCAATTAGGTGATAATTCGTATGACAGCTACTGCTTATCTGCTAATCTCATAGTGAGTAGTCAACAGGTTAAAAGACAAAATTCATATTAATTTATCTTCAATCAAATTAAAAATAAATTTAAAACATTAAATATATTTCTTTTTTTTTAAGTTGATTTATTTGTAATTTTATTTTTTGCTATTAAGGCTTTGATGATTTTATATTGCTAAGGCTATTAATATATGATGTATCTGAACTTGATTAAGTCCCATATGGCTATTTAAGCTAGAAAGCTGTATTGGAAGATATATGGATGTCTGAAAATTTCAGATTTTCTATTTTATAATTATCTATTAGATAAAGTGTTGAGCTTGTCCTAGTATTTTTAATCTAATGCTTGAATATCCTGGCACCTCACTGACAAAGCCAGTAGCAGAAACTGATCTGGGATTGAGGATATTCTGCAAAGCTTGATGCTCGAATATCCTGGCACCTCACTGACAAAGCTAGTAGCAAAAACTGGTCTGGAGTGAGGATATTCTGCAAAACTTGTTAAGAGCTTATTTGTGAGCTCTTCATAAAACATTTGTAATACAAGCTTGTTTAGATTAGGTCATGTGATATCTGCCTTGATTTATTTGGGTAAGTTGATGAAAAAGAAGCTTTTTGAAAAGTGCTCTAGCTCTTTCTTTTTTTATAGTTTCTATATTAAAAAAAATAATGTTGACTTAAAAAAAGGGCAATAAAAATTCAGTTCACAAAGACAAACAAATATATACAGTTTGATCCTTTTTATCATAACAGCATACAGCATGGCAGGATGGTTCAGATGATTAGAGCATTATCTTAAACTTTAATACTCAAGAATTTAAAAGTCCAGGTTCAATCCCCATTCTAGAACTGTCATTGATCAGGCCAGCAACATCTGAAGAAGAGAGGAGACTAATACCACTCAAAACGTTGTTCATTTACTAACCTGTGTGCTATTATCAACAGTTGAACGTAATTGAAGATTTAAATAAAGTTAAATTTTTCTACAGACATTCAATACTTAATATTAGATTATGGAATAGTCCAATACAGAAATGCAAACAAATTGGAATATCCAGAATATTTATAAAGTATGTTTGTATGGCTTATAATAAATTAGAAGATAAAATAGAACAAATACAACACAATATTGGGTTCTCAAAAAAAAAAACAATATCCATAAACAAATATATGCAAGGTTTTATTGCTCGGGAGTTTCTAAAAAAAATCAATGATAGGAAATGACAGAGCTTCCACAAGCCATGGACCTCATCAAAGTTTGCCACCTTGCCACTGCACCAAACTAGAAAGTGCTATGAAATAAAAAAAATGATGTATTACTCAAGAGCATAAGAAGGCAGCATCAAAAGTTAGAGAACTGATTGATAATCCTGACAAAGTTGGATCTTAAGCCTCTGAGTCAGCTATTTGTTCTATAAATATCACAGGCTTAACGTTATTAGAATAAATACACTAATCATTAAATACCAATCTGTAACAAAGTTTAGTGTTTACTACTACATATATATATATTTTATATAAAAAAATAAAATAAAATGCTTCTGATAGATTGAAATAAATAAGTATCATCTTTTCAAAAAACTAGTTTTGTATTCCAAAAATGAATATTTTATATCTGTTTATAGTTAAATATGAATAAATATATTGGAAATAAGTAAAAAAAATTTTTTGGAATATGTGCTGAGAATATTTTGTTTCACATTTGTTTTTATTTTATAATATATATAAAACCATTTTCTTATGCTGATCATCTTCAAAATATACGTTTTATTTCTAAAATAAATCAATTACATTCGTGCATTTAAAAATTTATTATTATAGTAAAGAACATATCAATGATATATGTTTGTGTATATATTCTAACATAACAGATAATCTATAACATTCAGAATAATGTAAATTGAATAAAATAGTGACTAATTTATGCCCCAAATCAGACTGCCCTATTTAGCAGAACATCTTATATCTAATGTCCTAGTATGAAGCATGGCTATATGGTTTGGGTTGTCCGTGAAGTACAGAGTCTATTAAAATTAAGTTAATAAATTAATCAGAAGTATACTCTCTTATTCCTCACCTTCACTTTCTTTGCATATCTTCATATAATCATATATATTTCTTATAATACTTCATTCATACACACCCTAATGCAACTAATTTACTTAAAAACTTCTTTATTTTCTTACTGTTTCGACTGTCCAGCAGTCTTCATCAGAGCTCTTCCTCTCAGCTTTACTGCTTTAATTAAAAAAAATAAAGGTTTTAAGAAAATTAGTTGCATTAGGGTGTATATGAATGAAGTATTATAAGAAATATATATAATAAATTAATCATAAGTAAAATAACAAACTTTACATGTCTTATCCAAATTTCCTCACTTATACCATTGCATTATTTAAAGAATTATTTAGTGATAAGTGCTAGCTCTTAAAATATAGAGAAGTATAAGACTGATTTGATCCTAAGTAATTTACACTTCTTGAATACTATTTACAAATATATATTTTAGCAAATGGGATAATTACTCTCTAATTCAACAACACATAAAATTAATAATAAGAATCTATTTACAATTTGGAAATGAACTATGGCTATGTATATAAAATATAATAAATTGACAAACTTCTTATGTGATATTGATATTAAATGTTCAGACCCATGGTGGTATAGAAAAATATTTATAACTAAGAGAAAATATATATGCATGGGTATAACTACACTTTAATAAAATATATCAATAAAGGTTTTAACTTATTATGATTTAATCTGACTAATGAATCAAAAACCTAAATAAGTTATTCATACCTGCATAAACTGGGGAGGTTGTAATTTGGAATAATGATAATTATTTTTCTTAATTATATTTTGTTGACACCATTAATCTTGAAAGAATTAATATAAATAATTGCAATAAACATAAATAAATTTCTGAATAAGATTTAATAATCTATGGTAGTCATTAATTGCATGATAAGAATATGTTTACTAGATATTCTCCATTAAGCAAAATATGCCATATTAGCAGAGCTGAAAATATGAAATAGTGTTGCAAGATTTACTATAAGTAGATAGTGTAAATCGTGATAGATGCCTCTAACAATAATCCATTTATTATATATAACACACAATATATTATACGATAGTTTGGGTGCATTTGAGCTATGATTTTAAATATGTATATATCCATGTGATTTCATTATTTTAATTCTTTTACAGAAAGACGGTGGTTTATCTCTATATTATATAATGCTTCTTACCTTAAATACACAAAAAATTACACACGAACTGAAGGTCTGTCTATAGGTAAAAAATCCAGCTTTCCAATCTGAAGTAATCTGATATGATGTTATGATATTATAATGACACTGAGTAGAAATAAAATCGATGTTTCTCTATTGATAATCTTCTCATAATATATATAATTTAGCACAGCTGCTTAACATTCTTATTGGTATTAAATATTAATATTTAATATAAAACATTTGACTATATTTACTGGAAATTGACTATACATTCCATGAATGTTTCAGTGAAATGAAATTTTGATTATAATGGAAGTTCTAAATATATCAGTCATTGGTAAGCTGTTACACTTTTGTTTAGAAGAATAGATGATAAACTTGTAAGCTTTCGTGAATTAAACTTTCTTTGTTCAGAACTTCTAAATATACATATTGTTGCTCCTGTGATAGGATAAAATTTGCTAAATTTTAATTTTCTTCTATGACAGAATATATATAAAAAGCAAATATGTTTTTTTTTTAAAAAAAAGCAATATCCCTTTGTTTTTGATGATGATACCTCATGAACTGTTTCTATCTCCTCTTTTAGTTTTTAATAATATCCCCAGTTGTTATGGTTATGTATAACTTCCTTAATTTTACTTCCAAAATTTTATCAAGAAATGTATTATTGTTTTCTTTTTCTTAACATTATTTAAAATATTAATCATTTTTACATATAACAAATTTATATAATATTGAAATTTTTTGTTTATTCCTAATATTCTTGTCCAGATGTGTTTGTGTATCTATGGATATGTATGTAGATAATGGATATTGATTCCTGAATAAATTAATGAGTTATTTTAATATATATACAGAATTTGAACTGTGTACAACACTTATGACTTTTGCTACAAGGGAATCATTTCAGTTGGAGTTTTAAATAATATATTAAGTAAATAAATAAAATTTTTATAATGTATGCTCAAGTGATGAATTACACTTCAATGGCACAATATATATATATATAGCATATATAGCGAAGTTATTCACAAAAACAGACATTTATTGTCAAGCACCAATCTTTTATATAAAAGCAGTCTACTTATCTCTAATTAATGCCTAGTGAAGATGTATGAGGGGATCAGAGTAACAAAATAAAAATATTAAAAGTATAGAGCAATTAGGAAAGTAAACCAAAATTTAACAAAATAACATATATACTAAATGAAATGGCAAAACAAATGTATGAATTTGCGATCTTCATAATAAATATTAAATTGCACTAAAAATTAATTAGTTCCTAAGAATATTACTATAAACACATGCTTACCTTTCAATTATCATTTCAGTTATTTAACTAAAATTATCTGGAAAATTAATTACATTTCAGTTACAGATTAGCATTTAGAGTAATATTCCAAGGCTATTCATGACAAATCACTATTGTATAATAATAAATTAATACTCTAGAATAATTTGAAATTAGAAATGTTTATTTCTGAAAGCTTTAAATATTTAAGATAATTTATCTTAAATAGATCATACCTTAATATAGTAAAACATACATTATTAGAATATTATATCAATGATTATTTTATTTAGGGTTATAAAACTTCCTTATCTTGTTAGTATTGCTAGCATATTTCTGGTAATATCTTTTTTGGTTTGTAGTCCAAATTTAATATTCATTTTTCAGCCACCATATATGATTCCTAAGAAAATGTTGATTACAAGATTAAGATTCTTTGCAATTTGTTTCAATATATAATTATTTATTTGTAATTTGGTGGTTTTCATCACTTTTTGTTACATAATTTCATCTAATGAAGATAGTTTTCTGTATCTATGTGTTATATTAGTGTGATTTTTGAAGACAAATAAGAAGTTGATTTATTTATATCCAATCATTCTTTAATATTTTTAGCTACCAAATTCTTCTATTTTGCCATTTGGCTGCTGCCTCTTATAGCTCCAGTTAATGACTAATTTTTGAAACCCAATAGATATCTACTATAACTAACTAAAAGCTATCTGCCACAACTTGTATAAATTTGAATATTTTATCAATCTTTTGTTTTAAGGAAATATTATAAAAACTGTTTTTAACCAAAATATGTTTTTATATTCTTACAGGGATTTATTCCTGTTTTCCAGAAACATTTTAATCATTGTTTTTCTTTTTAAATAATTAGAAAACACAAATTTTAATTAATTGCATAAGAGAAAGTACATCAGTTTTCCTTTTCATGTACTGAAAATCATAATTATGGGAGTTAATTAAAGAAAGTATTTTAAAACATTTACTGGTAGCATAGCTAATATATATATATTTAGCCCGTGGGTTAAATAGAATCTCTAAGGTTTAATTTTTTTTTTTACTTAAATAAACGTCATTGTTATTAAGCTATAAAATCTTAATTAAATGTTCTAATATAATAATGAAACAGTTTATTAAACATATCTGAATATTAATTGCTTAAGGAATATTAATTATCTTATTTAATATTTGTTTAAAGAAATCCAAATTTAATAGTTTAAAGCTAGATAAAAGTTTGTTTGAAGTGTGATATATTTAAATGATTGCAATGAATAAAGTTTTTGTTGTGGTAGTAAAATATAATTTATTTCTATTTAAGTTTCTATTTTTGCTAGTTTTCAAAATAAGATATACTTAAAATAGTATTTTATAAGGTATTAGCTAATATAACATTTATTTAAAGTTAGAATTTAAAAATACTAATCTTAAAGATTGGTAAGTTGTTTTTTTTCTTTCTCATATGTCATAGCATGGGCAGGGGTTTTAAATTAAATAAGTTTTTCTAATTAGTTTAATTTCATTGCTTTTAAAATATTGGTTACATCTAGTATATATGTGTGTGAGTGTTTGTGCATGTTTCTTGAAAGATTGGAAAGTTTTAAAAGATTTATTAAAAGATATATTTATAAAAAGGGTATTTTAAATAATGACAATCTAAAAGAGTTTCTAAATAGAGTGAAAAAGAGTTTATTTTGAATAAAATGATAAACTAATTAATTAAATAATTCTTATTTAATATTTTCCTGAAGGTTTGTGATGATGGTGTTTTAGTTGTATTTATATGCTGGACTATTTCCATCATCTAATATGAGTATTAAATGTCTTTAGAAAAAAATAACTTTATTTGAATATCCCAAATACATTCAACTGTTAGTGACTAATCTGTGTGCTATTACTAATAGTTGAATGTATTTGGAATATTTACAGTTAATTTTTTTCTAAAGACATTCAATACTCATATTAGATGATGGAAATAGTCCAACATATAAATATAATTTTTATTTAAGTTAAATAAATGGTTTATTTCATAATTAAATGAAATTGATAAAATTCATTATATGATAGTTAACAATCTATATATCACATGTTTAAACAGTCTTAATTATTAAGTTCAAAGTCAAAAGTCTATACATAAATGATCTAAATAATTAGAAAAGTTAAAAATATACTAATGTTTAAAGAGCCTGCCCTCATACTTCAATTAGATTGTTAAATTATGCCCTGTGACCAATATTACAGTAAAATTTGAATGCACTCAGGTGTTTATAAAAAGGAAAACTGGAAAAATTATTCACATTATCAGTATCTTTAAAATTTATCTTTATTATTTTCACTTAATCAGTTTTAAAAGTTTTCAGTTCATCTCATTTTAAACTTTTTATTGTTTTACTAATTTAAATATCTGAGTAAAAACTTAAAGTTGTCCTTGTGGTGTTGTTTTACTGTGCATGTTTCATATAATCATACAGCAATAAATCACTGAAATATATGACAATAATATTATCTCTTAAAGAAAATTATAAAACATCTGGAACAGAAAAACTTATTGAGAACTGATAAGACATCAAAATATACTTATGTTTATTTTATCCTATTATAAACTTTTAATTAATTTGAACTTTTGGCTTAACCATTGCTCTTGATACTTTAATGTATAAATTTTAAATTTGTTATTGACAATAATTCTAATTATTAACGAAGTTACCTGTTATATGTTGATAAAGTTCTGACTTTAAAATAAATAATTTATGCAGATAATAGAATTAAAGAAAGACAATTATTCTTAACTTTATTTGAAATTAGTTTCAGTTTAAATACCATTATATGTTTATTAAACCAAAAGAATTACAATAATAAATTATCTGAAAAGAATTGATAGTCTTAAAACTAAGATAAAATACAGTGCTAAACTACTTTATATAGTGTTAATAAAGGAAAAGGTTAATACAAATAAAATGATAATTTAGTGTTATAATTACTCATCCTAAATTCATCTATCTGTTCAATTAAAGTATATTTTATTGCTTTGATAAAGAAAGAAATAATACAGGTTAACTTCATGCTTTAATATTAACAAAATAATGTTTAACTTTATAAAGGAACTATCTATTACTTATTATTGACAATCCTACTATACCTGCTTTCAGTTCATTTTTCTCTAAATGTATGTTTCAATTGCAGACATTACAGGCAAAGAATTCTTGTTCTGGACTGTTGTGTTTATATTCATTTTATCTACCATAATGAAAGACTCTGTTGTGGTATATTTCATTAAAGAAAATAACAAAAAGACTTCTCAGTTAAAAGAATTAATTTCATTTTAAAATGTAAAAACTTTTAATCCTTATTTTAAATGGCTAACCTAATGTAGCATATATTTGTATCTTTTACAAATTTGAAATAATTATTATTATGTAATTATAATTTATGACTTATTCTTATCTATTATTATTATTTATGATGTTATAAAACATTTATAATGGTTCATATACATGAAACAGATTTGGTAAAAAATGTTTAGGTAAACGGTTTATTATTATTATTATTATTATCATTGAGAGTGGTAATCATTATTATTTCAGTATAATAGAATATAATATCATACCTGAAGCAAAAACAGCCTTTTACATTTCATATATGAGTAGGAATGAAAATGCTTTGGGAGTCAATGTATGAATTTAGATGCATATAAAATTTTCATGCTTAATACTGTTATGCAATCATGGTGTATCGCTGTGCACTTATTGTGAGCTTGAGTAAATATGTCATTATTATTACTGAATGTGTGAGTTGATTATTGATTTTATTATTATTATTATTATTATTATTATTATTATTATTATTATTATTATTATTATTATTATTATTATTATTATTATCATCATCATCATCATCATCATCATCATCATCATCATCAAATCCATGCCTTGTGTGACTATTAATAGTGTGCTTCTTGGATCTAGATATCAATTTAGGCATTTTCTATATGAATATTTTATTGCTTTTGTATGTGTTAAGCCCCTCCAGAAAGAGATTAGAGCATGTCTCACTGGTTTTGGCACAACCTGCACAAAGTTACCAGTTGCTTTTTTGTATTTTTATATTGGACTACTTCCATCATATATTAGATGATGGAAATAGTCCAATATAAAACTTCAACTAGAACACTTGCATCACAAACCTTCAGGAAAACATTACCAGTTGCCTACTTATGATATTGTATTGTTAAGCCCCTCCATGAGAGAGTGTGGCTTTGTTATTTTCATCACTGCAGGTTCATGTTACTATGTGCCTATTCATATATTTTCAATAATCCACTTTATCTATAACTTAATATTATTGTGCATTTTAATATGTGAGAATATTTTAAGGCATGTCCATTTTTTAGATTTTATTAACTCTACTGTAATTTAAATTTAAGTATACTGTTAGTATTGAGCATATTATTTCTTCCCCTTTCATAGGTATTATTATAGTTAAAACAGGCAAAACTCATTATACGTATTGCCATACACAGCAAGCTAGAGTAATCAATGAATGCCAGAAGGCTTGTGCATAAAATCCCCAGCTAGTGCCTACTCATCCAATATCCTCAAACTAGTTTCTGGCCTGTAGCCTTTAACAGTGAGGAGCCTTGGATCTGAGAGCACTGCACCTAGATTTTAACAACAGTTATACACAAGCATAAGAAGTGGTAGTCATGTGATGTTTATTATTATAGTTGTATTGTTTTAAATATTTTAGCATAATATTTTGCTATGTTTACAAAATTCATAAGAAGTGTGTTTCCACGGTGATTTTCAGACATTGTTGGCTCTGTAACATATCTAATATCATACGAGTGGCCTGTGTATAGTATATATGGGTGTTAGTTTGCTTTGTTTACATAATATTAAGAGAGATAATATCAAATAAAATATGAGAATTTTATTAATATACTTTTATTATAATTTTTGAAGGAATGCTTTGGAAGGGAATATTTTATTGTAAAGTTTAGCAATATTTCTGTTAGTTACAATTTGTTAAATTAAATGTAATACTCATTGCAAATATTTATTATATTAAATACTATATTATCTTGTAAATAAATATTTTTGCTATTTATTAAATACGTTTCTGTTTTTATTGCCATTATTTCATTCATTTATGGAGAAAACCTAATTTAATAGTTTTATTATTTTTTGTTTCAATGGTAACATAAAATTTATCTATTTTGTTTATTATTTATTTTACATTTGCATTGTAATAAGATACAATCCATGTGGATTTATCTTTATTTTAAATATACTTTGTAACATAAAATTACCCTCTCTACCTTCTGCATTATTCTATATTTTGTGCTTGGTATAAGTTTATATTTGAAGATAATAAAATTAAATGTTTATAGGTAGTATAAATTAAATATTTAAATAAGAAGAAATTTCAAAATATTTAAGATATATTAGCTATGTGTTATTTAAAGTGTTAAGATACTTAATTTTTGTATATTTCCATTAAATGTTCCTTAAGGTGTAAGATATCAGATGATAGAGTCATAAGAAGAAGACAGAATATTTAATGCATAACTTAAATAGTTATTGCGTTTAAGAGTGTTAAAGTACATAATATAATAATCATTTTTCTTGTATCAAGTACATATACAAACCTGACACACAATTTACAAACCCTGAGACAAGATTTACAATTTAAAAAGAACTAGAATTTAAATAATAAGAACCTGAGATAAATTTCAAATATAAGAAGAACCTGGTATTTTAGCATTGTAGTTAGATGGTATTTGTCTATAAATGGACTCACACTCTGTAGCAAAATCCATAGGAATTATGGTACCGCTTGCATGTGTGACCCAGCTTCCACTGGTCTTAATTGTGAAAGTCAGGTATGTGACAAAAATGTTTCAATATATATATAATAGATACACATTAAACAAATAATCATATATATATGAAATACATATTTTCTAACAATGTTTGATACATTTATTCAGAAACCCTATGCATTCTTTGTCTACTTAAAATTATTTATTTTATTATTTTTGTTATTAGTTTTGTCAGACTTAATATTTCTTTATTTTTCAGTATAAGTCATATCAAATTTTGTTTGCTTTCTCTTCTGAAAATGGCCAAAGACAAAAACCAGCATTACATTATAAACATAAATCCACATTAAGGAGACTGCTAGAAGATTATTGGATCCTTAATATCGGTATTTGTATTGCCTTCAAGCTGCATAAGTTAGGAGAATATAGTTTAAAATATATTATAGCAAAATGGACAACAGAAACAAATAAAAAAACATTATGTACTTTAGGTGAATAATTTATAAACATATATAATACACAAATGCTAACTGCAATGACATTTCCTTACTGCATTATAGTTAATAATAATATGCTGCATCTTAGGCTTAATATTGCATGCTTATGGAATCTGTTAAGAATTTTAATAAAATGTTTATTTCATTAATCTGATAAACAAGGTATAAATAAAACATAAGCTTATTACCTTAGAGTGTATAATTCATTTTCATATTTTAATCCTGACTTTCTTTGAATCCATATAGCAACACATATATAGCCAAAGGCTGGTCAACCTGGACTCACTTTACTTTCCAATAAAACATGTTTTCTTTTAATAACTAATTTAAATTAATTGCATTCACTACAAACTACTATTTGAATCTAAAAAGCTATGAATGCATAAAAGCTCTTTTAGCTAATAACAACTGCTCAGCATGATTCAAAGTTTGAGTTCCATGCCATAAACTGTGATGGAATAGGCAGTAATTATAACACTATAAATTCTTTTAATACCATCAAAAAATACATATTGTTTATATTTAGTATTTGCTTTTAAGAGTAATAATCTATAAGTTCCACATTGATACTGGCACAAGACTGTTCTGGAATGTAGCTATACAAGATCTAATCTTTAGTATCTGTTGATTAGTAAAACTTACAATTGATGGCTTTAGAATAAAATAAACAGAATGAATTAATGTTGTCAAAGACCTTTTAATGTGGTGCAAAATAAGTTGCAGATAATTTCCTCCTTTATTTTATTTCATTATTAATATGCATATGATATGATTTACTTCTATAATTTTAAATTCCAATTTGTAAAAAAATTACTACTTATATTCTTCTATATATGTTAGAATAAAGATTTCTATACATAAAAGATATGAATACAATTTTTAAGTTCTTCATATGTGTCATTCTTTGTTGTAGAGACATGTGCTTTAACTGATATTTATTTTGAATTTCTGCCTTCAATTTTCATTGTTTGTATAACTCTGACACTGAAATTACCATGAAGATGGCAAATGAGATCCATCAATGTTATACCAATAATAAGCAATGTCACATATTGGTTGCATTGATTATAGCTATGCATAAAATTTCTGGAGAAGTTTTCATTGGGTCCTAGTTATGATGATGAGATAGGATGAGCCAATTAGAATGCAAGACAGATATAGCTTGATCATTTTATGTGTTATTTTTGTCATCTTTTTCTCAAATATATATATATGTATTTGTAAGTGTACAGATTAAACCATGTTTACATAAAATATTTAATTTATTTAAAAAATTAAACTCAACATTAAAATTATAAAAACTTTATTTTCCCTTTCATTTCAATACATTTTAAAACAAAATTGAAATCTTGTACATTTTTGTACTTTTTATAAATTTTAATATTTTATTTCTTTTTGAATAAGTTGCTTTTTATTTCTTAAAATGTAATATCTTTCTAAATTTTTATTTTCCTTTAAATATTTTTTTTTATATAACAAACAAATAACAAAAATTTGTATTATTGTTAAAATTCTTAAAACATTCTTACAATTTTGCAACTTCAAACTTAAACATTTATTAAATCCATAGATCTATTTAAATTCTTAGAATAATTAAAATTAAATATTTATTATCATACAAACATGGTAGTGATTAATAAAATTAATTAACTCTTGCAGCTTTACTCTCTCCCACATTATTTACTATAAAATATGATGAATAATTATGAGAAAACTTAATAAATATAATCAATTAAATAAATATGGAGAAATGTCTGATCCAATCATTGTGCACAAGACATTATAACTAATGTTGCCATACTGTAGGATAAAACTGACCAATCACTATACAAAATACATGCATTTCAGTAATAATTTTCTTTGACAGTTATCTTGGAGCACTAATAATAATCCACAAAAATAAGGCAGATAGTGAAGAAAGTGATTCCTAAAATGCATGTATACTGATAAATGATTTGTCAATTTTTATAATATAATATGGTAGCATAGTAAAAGTGTATTGGGCATGATGATTGGTTAGTTGTAAACATTGGATTTGTTTGGTATTATAATGATCACAAATAAGGTTTCTGGAGAGAGAGAAAGGGAGAGAGAATCCATGCTCAATCTCATAATTTGGGAGTTAAATACTTAATGGTTACATAAGAAAAGGAGAAATATAATTTGTTTTAACTTATAAACTATAAATTATACTAATGGTTAGATCGGATATTACTTATGTAAATCTAATAGATCATGGTGACAATTCAAAATCATTAAACCCACTCTTAATTAACAGAAAGAAAATCCTCCATGAATATAGGATTTACATCAGGTTTAATCTAGGGCACCATTCCACTGGGAAAAACCATGGGAGAAAATTGAACATCCTTCAGTATTACTAAAGGTATACTAAAACCAGATCAGTTGAATAAAAGAAATTTTGTTTCATTGACTATCATAATTTTGACTGTTTTAAAACAAACAATAGATTCTTAAAACAATTTATTATCCTTACACTAATTAGTTCACTATTTTTAAATGGTGAGAATTAAGAAAAAAGAGAATAGAGGTCAAATTAACAAATAACAAAACAAATTTTTATTATGTAATTAAACTTAATATAAACATATACACGTGGATTTTCATTAACTCATTTCAAATAAAATATTATTAGTCCAGCACTGGTGGTCAAGAGGTCAGCACCACTGCCTTACAAGCAGTTGTCCCGGATTAGTGGGTTCGCTTCCTGGCCGATGCTATGACACATAAAAAAAAAAATTAAATATTATTACATTGGAAGTTTTAGATTATCAAAATAAAAAAAATAAAAAACAAGCAAGTAATTTAATTCTTATCAAGTGCTAGGTGATCTCCTGTATGAGATTTCTTAAAAATCTTTGGCTGAAGGTCTTTTGTTAAGCTTAACATTTTCCAGATTTCTTTTGGTTTTCATCATTTTGGAAATTATAGAGTCTATTCCTGTAGATTTAGCTTCTCTCTTTTTTAAAAAAATATTTTTTTAAGATAAATTAAGGTTTTAAACTTCTCCAGCTGACTTTATACTGTAGAAGTAAACTCGGGTCTGATTTCTTCCAATAATGATATGTGTACATCCTCTGTAAGAGACAACTTCTGTTTAATATATTTAAGCAAGCATAAGATGTAGTGTAGGGCAACATTTCTTGGCAATGGTAGTTCACATTTCAGACTTTTGACAAATGTTCTCCACATTACTAACTAGGAATTACATTGTATCTAGACTAATGGACACACACCTGGAAATTCAGCAAAGTATCATTGTTACAATTTTGTAACACCAGGTTTTATTCTTCACATCATCATCATCAACCATTATCAATCCACTGCAGAATGAAGGTCTCTCCAAGTTCAATCCATTTCCTCCGATCTTTAGCTTCTCTTCACATCACCCCTGCACACTTTCTTATTTCATCCATCGATCTCACATAGAGTCTGTTAAATTGATAGTTTGAAGTCTGAACTTTGAGAAAATATAAGCAATCATCATTTTAATTAATCAGTCTTAATTATTATCATTTAAAAAAAATATGTAAACTAAAAGCAATTCTTTGTTTTTTTTAATTTGTCTAACTTTTTTTATTTATTTTAAAACTGTCTTAAATTAAAACACATAATAATTCTCTTTCATTATTACTTTTTTTTATTTTTTAAAACTATTATCTTAAAATAAGTCAGATGCTTTCTCTTTTTAAATCCTTCATATAGCTAGCATTTTATTAGTGGCAGCTACAGTGTATATAAAAATGAGAAGTATCTACAGTTACTGTTGATTTTTCTTATTTATAAAGTTATTCACAAATTATCTAAGGTTCAAACATCAAGATAGTATTAAAAACAGCTATTCATTCAATAGCTATATGAGTTTATTTATTTCATAATGCAGGAATTGATCTATGGATGCCAAATTCAGTAGCCAGCTATTTTGATAATGAGCAAATTTTTAAGCAATATCTTCTGAATATATTGTTTACTAAAGCTTCCACTAGATGGCATAAAATAATGAGAATAGAAAAATTTGCTAGTAAATACCATTGTGTAAGCTAAGATCCTATAATATATGTAATATTATTGTAAACAATGAGGATTGCCAATTCCTCAACAAGCTTTGTGATAAATGCTTAGCTAAAGAAAGCATTTAAAATATCTCTGTCAGGACCCCCCAAACCTCTGACCATGGTTTCTTGCTCTGGCACTCCTTACAGAGATGCCAGAGCCCAAAACCATGGTCAGAGGTTTGGGGGGGGGGGTCCTGACCGAGATATTTTAAATGCTTTCTCTAACTAAGCATTTATCACAAAGCTTGTTGAAGAATTGCCAATCCTCATTATTTATAACTTACAAATTTAAGAGAATATGGTCATGTGATCTATGACTCTTATTTTGACTATGTAATATTATTGGTTTTCCATAAAACTGTTCAAGTTATTTTAATAATTTATAAATATGATTTCCAGAATTTCAATTCCATTATTTTTATTTTTTAATAAAATATTTTAATTGATGATGTCTATCAAAAGCATATGAAATATCATTTCTTAAAAAAAAAACATAAAATGAAACAAATAGTGTTTGAAATCAGATCTTTTCAATAAATGCAAACCAATATTTAATAATTAATCAACTTCCATAAAGGAAGATAAGAATTAGTCTTACAAATAATCATAAATGATCTATACATTTGCTTAGTAATTCTAAAAGACTTTAATTGATAATAATAGATTTACATGATTACAATTCATTTCTGATGCATGACTTGAATTTCAAATTCTAACACAAAATACTTTAGTAAACAGGCAAAAACTCTCCATATAGGCATCCATTGATTACTCTGGTTAGCACAAGGTGGCACTACTATATGGAGAGTTTTTGCCTGTTTACTCACAGTTATGTGCTAGCATGAGATGGTGATCATGTGATGTTTAGTGGTTTAACAAAATACTTTACTTATGGCAAAATAATTGTTCCATATTATGTACATTTAAATGAGTGCCTTTCATATTAGCAATAATATCTTATTCAAAGCAAATGGTTTTATACTGAAGCTTATAACAAACCTGACTCAATTTTTTGGGATACAATTATTTTTTCAGCAATGTTTCCATATAGTTTTATTTGTAAAAAAAAAACTTAACGTATTGTAAAATTGTATTTACATTAAGTTGTTAAAATATAATATAAATGATTAATAAAATACATTTAAATATAAATTATAACTTAAATTATACAATTTATTTCTTACTACATGTATGAAAATATTTATGGATATAGAAATGTACTTTCTTACAAACAGACTAATTTAATCTAAGACTAAAAATTAAAAATCTTACTTTTTTGTATTTATATAAGATAGAAATAAAAAATTAGATCATATAGAGAATAGATAAATGATATTTTAATATTATGGAACTGATTTGTATTTGGTCAGAATTATTGCAAGGGATGGAAGATACTGGATAAAGTTTTTAAAGAAAACATAATAGACTTGCTATTGCTAAGCTTATCTTTACTGATGATGATGACGTGCAGAATTAAAAGCATTGTATAAAGTTATTCACACGGTTCAGTTTTAAATAGTATAAAATTATTTTTAATTATAATTTTTAGTCTCGTTATTTTTGTAAAGAAAAAAAAAACTAAAAACAATATTAATATGACTTCCCATGGCCAATAAACACATTATTTGAATAGCAAAAACATAAAGCCTCAAATATTTATAATTATATATTACTCTCCTGCAAGATACCCCATGAACGTATTATAATTCTTCTTCTCTCCGTTTCATTACAACTAATTAAAACTAATCTGTTACATTAAAAATCAAAAACTACACTATTTAAAATTCTTCGAAATATTTGAACCTAATAGTTAAAATCTATGTTGTTGTTGTTGTTTTTTTAATTAAAAAAATTTTCCCCAAGTAATTAAGTCTTTCTATTATTATTATTCATTAAATTATCAGTAGATAGACATTATTTTTTTTCAGGAAAATCCAAGATAATACAAGTCTTGAATAAACATCTAAATTAAAAATATTTCTACAATTATCATTAGAATTTTATTATAACTAAATTAATTAGTTACAATTATTAGCTGAAATTATTTTCCATTTTTTCATTTATTCTATAATAAAATAAGATTATTAAAGATTCTGTTCAAGGTGACTGCTCTTTTTAGAAAAGTATAAATATTTATACTAAAATAGAGAAAGTATGTGTATGTGTATATATATACCTACACATTCAATTTGGAAAAGATATTAATGAGCTCTTTAAAAATATTTAAGAGTAAAAACTTCATGATAAAAACAATAGGGGTACGGAAAACAGAAGATAAAACCTAATGTCAGTATTTTAATGACGTTTAAGATATTTCCAAGATCTATAATTCAAATTAAGGAGATCAGCAATGGAATTATTTTAATTATTGCATGTGTTTAAACTAATAGCTATTTTTTTCTCATGTGTCATAGCATCAGCCGGGAAGCGAACCCGCTAACCCGGGACAACTGCTTGTAAAGCAGCTGTCGCTGACCTCTCTAACACCAATATATTGACGAAATGAAAGCAAATATCGAAAAAGAATGCATTCAAATAAAATGCCTAATGTTGTTTTCAAATCTATTACACTATAATCTGATTCAAAATAACTAATAGCTATTTTGAATCAGATTATAGTGTAATAGATTTAAAAACAACATTAGGCATTTTATTTGAATGCATTCTTTTTCGATGTTTGCTTTCATTTCGTCAATATATTGGATTCACAAGACCCAATAATATAAGCTATTGTTAATGAGGAAAATATTTAGTGCTACCACTTTGCCTAATCTATATGTTCAGAATTTTCACTTGGATAGATTTTTACATCATGAAAGTAGAGGAGAAATGCACTATCTTGCAGTAAATAAAAGTTTGACTTGTTTCCAAACAATAACTGCACTTCAAAATATGATAAACGTTATCCTTTGATAAGCTTGTTTTATAATATACTTGTTAATAGATAACAAGTAATTTTCTATTACATTTTTGAGATGTATGGACAGTTTGCAGACTTCTGAGAAAATGCTTATGGACATTTTAAAGTATTTCTTTTAAATCAAACTTATCTTAAATGTGTCCATGTCATTTGTTAGGATTATTTTGGCATTTAAAAACTCTCTAGATTGACGTAAAGATTTAATATCACTTTATTTACTTATGTAATATTTACTAAGACAATAAACCTAAAGCATGTGCGGTTGAAAATGCGAAGGTAGGGACCTCTACAGGTCTTAACCACAAGCTTACGCATTTTCAACCGCACATGCTTTGGGTTTATTGCCTTAGTAAATATTACTTAAGTAATAAATGTGCGTTAAATAAATTTATAATTACAACTTTATTTACTTATACATTAGGATGTTATTAGATATTTGAATATTAATTTGTATACAATATTCTTTATGAAAAAAAATATATTTTTGTATTAAACTTACTGGTAATTTGAACATTTAAAGTGTAATCAAATTAGTTTTAGTGATGGCGTTATTTATGAGAATGTTTTCTATGCACCAAATATGTCACATACAAATTGGTTAATTTTTTTATTTTTATTAACATGTAGCATTTTAAAATGTTTAAAAAATCTTGTACCTGGTGCATGAATATATATATATTTCTTTTGATGTCGATTATTATATTGTATGTTGTAAAATATATTTTCATTTTCACATTGCATTTGAAGTAAATATACAATTCTCTAATGGATAATTTTTTTTTTTAAAGCCAGGTAACATTAGAGCTGGCTAATATCGATAGTGTTACAGAAACATTTTTTGTATTGAATCTGAAATAAATATTTATTTTTTCTAATATGTAATCGATTTTATTAGTTTTATAATGATAAGTAACCTGGCCAAAAAAGGTCGTATTTGAAGAGCAGATTCATCCTTTGCAATTTTCTGATGAATAACTGATTTTAATTTTTAACTAATATGCTTAATTTCTATTATTTGCTTTTATTTATTTTTAAAAATATGTTTATAAATAGTAATTAAAATAATATACATAGTGGTATTACCATCATTTTATATATATACAGTATGTACATTTAAAATATACAGCAACATTCAGTCATAAAAAATTCTGATCTACCCCAATATATAATTATTGTCAAAAAATATTTATTTGTTTAGTCATAGTGTATAGATAACATTATGTAAAATTGCTAAGAAGGTCATGTGATGTTTAAGCAATCCAGTGACAAATTGAGTGTTTAATATTTCCATTCATTTAATTAGATATTTTTTTACATTACTTAGCTGACCCTTAAACCTTTAACTACTAAGTGCAATGAAAGAACTAAGATTTCAAAATCAAAGTTCAACTTATCACTTCCGGTTGCTCGAATGTCACATGACTCTTCTAAGCAACGAACTATTAGATTATTATTGTTTGTTACACTTTTATAGGTCAACAATTAAAAAAAATTATGAAATAAATTTATCAGCAAAATATTTTAGTAGTTAATCAACACCAATTGCTTTTTAAAGTTTCAGGAAAAAATTATATTTACAACCTATTATTTAAGTTTTTTATATATATCAAATTTAAATCTATCGAATTTGTCAGTCAAAGAATACATTTGATAAAGTAAAATCATAACAGGAAGAGAAACTTTTTTCGTTCTTTTTTTGATCTGTCGAACCGGCAATAAGGAAAATATGAATAGTTTTTATTCATTTAAAAATGATGTTGAAAATAACTGAATGATTGTTTTGTTTATAAAAAATATTTGAATTATTCTCAAAAAAAAAAAAAACCCACACAAATAATAGATAGAAATACAGTATTATGATATATGAAAAAGAAAGGAAGAGGAGGGGGGGGGCAACAATGTATTTATTCTTAAAAATCATTTGACAATATTAATATTAATATTGAATAGAAATGCTAACACAAGTATAAACATGCTGTAATAGCAAATAAAATTTATGTTTTTAATGTTATTACTTGTCTGTAAATTTGCATTATAAAGAGACTCTTGTTCACGGAAATATGATATGTGATATATTTAAAGGCCTAATAGGGCCTTGAACATGTGATCAGGTTTGAAATTATTTTAATTTAGTTATATTCGTAATGATCCTGGACAAGTATATACTGCTCACATGACTTAAAGTGAAAGAAAATATGAAAATGAAGAGCAATAAAAAGATGGACTCTATCATCATAATAATCAGTATTACAGAAAAGTTTGAAAACAATAAGCAAATGCTAAAGAATTCTGGATACATGTTAATCACTTGACCTTACCTGTTAATGCAAAATAGGATTATGAAATTTACAATTTCAATTGAATTATTTTTTAATGTTGCTAATGTGTGCTACCGAGTTAGTCTTTAAAATTTGTTTTATCTGTATATGGTAGAAATTCTATAAGAAACGTACAGTTTCATTTCAGCAATTGGTATAAAATTTTTAAGATAGTATTAATTGTTTTGAGTACATTTTTCTAACCTTGTTTTCAAAGATGCTTTCATTTTCCAAAAACAACACAACGTGCTATTACCCAAATAACTTCTGGGATGGAAGTAAGATCTTAAGGAATAAAATTTTATAAAAAGACTTTCCACAAATTTAAATATTCAATTTCTCCACTTTTTTTCTCAAATAACTATTTTATAAGTAATAAACATGTTATTTAAAGAAGTTCAAAATGTACTTTTAAATAAAGTTCCTAATAAATGAGGATGAAAGTTTAGAGTCCAAAAAGATTTTTCTATGTAAATAAGAATGGTTTTACTAAAACATTCCTACCAACAGATTTATATGAGTTATGTTGCAGTTAGAAAAATCTCTATATGTAGTTAATAAAAGCAATCAAATGGTTCATTATATAAGAGATTATACATTTGGATACAAAAGTGAGAAAATGAGTCTAAACCAGGCCTTTTTACCTCTCAGGTCTATAACTTACCATTGCACTACATAGAACTGAATTTTATATTTAGTTGTGTATTAATATGGAACATTTTAATTATCTCAATATACAAAGTATTCATCATACTTTTTTATGTTTTTTTAAAACAAAAAAATGTCTGCTCATCAAGAGTTGATTATAAATATTAATAGTATAATCGAACCAGCACCCAAGATGAGTTTGCACAAAAATAAAAAAAAAGCCAAAACATTTATAATTTACCTTTTTAAAATATTATTCGGACAAAGGGTACTAAAATTCCTTTATTGGGGGGTGGGGAGGGGGGACTGTGCAATTTAATTTTGATTTGAAAAACTGAGTAAAAAAATCCTCTATAAATATTTAATTTATATCTTCAATTATGAAATATTTATGAACATCAAATGTTCATTTTGAGATATTATTTACATAGTTCATATGTATCTTTTTTTATTATCTCTTATTTAATTCACCGATCTCTACAAGAGATATTTTATAAATAAAAAACAACAGCAACAAATACTTCATCCTCATTTTATAAATATTTGCAGTTTCTTTTACAAACATGTATGGAATTTCAACTAAACAGTAAAAAAATAAAATAAACCTATTGATATGATGGTAATCGATTACAACTGTCAGTATCGATATAGTCAGTTAGTTATTGAATTGGCTTTCAATCAGAAAGCTTTTACATATTTATTTACGATTAATGAAAATTCTGCATATAATATCGATCTATTTAAAAGATTGTAAGCAATCAAAATGCATCTAACAAGCAGTTTAAAATACTTTTAGTTTTGAGTAATAATTGAGTACTTATTTAATATAAATGTTGAAATGATCAATAAGTATAGAAATATAATTCTGTATTTTGATTTGATATTGATGAATATTTGTTTAAAACGTTAGGAATCGTAATGGTTCCTTTTTTGAAAATAAATTTCGCAAGGTTGTATTTTCTTTTCTCCCGAATATATATATGGTTGTGAAACACAAGTTATTAGACGAATGCAATTTATAATTTTTTATCAGTTAAATTTTTATTTTTTTTATTTGATTTACTTATTTGACATTTTAGTTTCCAAACTAACAAGAAATTATATGTAATTTAAAGACTAAAATAATTTAAGAAATTTTATATTAAAAAAATGCACTTTGGTATTACTAATTTTAGCCAATGAAATTAAAGTTCAACATTAATATGTAAATGTAAATTCCTGAGAGTGAAATTGAATTTGATTACAGGATGAAACTCACACTTTTCTTTTAAATGAAATATTTTAAAAATCTAATATCAGCTCTTTCTAATAAATAACAAATTTTTAATTTTGCACCAATACAATTTATAATTTGAATTTTGTGACGTAGTTGCTTTTTTAAAAAACAAATTAAATAATCTACATTTACAAAATATTATTAATTTATAAAATAAGTAATAATTAGATATTATTAAAAGAATGCTAAAAGGATAGCTTTTGAGAACAGTTGCGCCGCACACACACACGTGCTTGAAAACAAAAGGAAGAAACTTCGAATATAAATTGAGTCGAAATATCTCTAAGATACTTAAATTAAACTTGTTAAAATTTGACATAAAATTAGATATCAAGATTTTTTTCATCACTTTTCTTTATTTTCCATAACCTTTCTCCATAATTGTCATTATCATTTTCAAGCATTAGTAATGCATTGTCTCTCTTGAAGTATTTTTTCCAATCAAATAGCTTTTCCTATCCATACTACTTCATTCATTTCACACATGGTCTTTCTTTAAATTCTTCTTAAAATTACATATACTTCCTTATTTTATATATATCCCCATTATAAAGTTTTGTGATAACTTTTTTTTGAGTATATACTTGATCTAATTCATCTTTTATATCCTAATTTTATCAAATAATATTTGTTGCTTACTCAGTCTAATGTTTTTTTATATTTCTAACCTTATATGTCCTAATTATTTTTTCTTAAATTTTGTAACTACTTAAATTTTAAGTACTTATTTTTTCCCCCAAATTTAATCTACTCCACATGAAATTTCATTTTAATCATAACATTTAATAGATTCTTTCTTAAGATCTTTTTAAATTATCACAGTATAATATTCTACCATCAATAAAAGTATAGTTATTTATTTCTCAATAAATTTTATTAAAAAGCTTAGAAGGTAAAGTATGTGCATATATGAATAGATAATTATAAATTACAGTGGTATCTTTGTAAGATTGCAATCAAGAATGGAATGGAATAACCAGTGTTTCACATGTTAAACCACTAAACATCACATGATCACTATCTCATACTAGCACAATAATTGTTAGTAAACAATTCAAAACAAAACAACACTCTCCATATAGTAGTGCCATCTTTTTCTGGCATCCATTGATTGCTCTTGTTAGCACAAGATGGCACTGCTTCACATGTTGCAGCCATAATGTGTACTATATTTTCTGATGAAGATTTAAAGGAATAAGGCTCTTGTAAAGCTAGCTATTCAGATATAGAAATCAATTTCCACGTATCACGTATCATCAAATTTACTCTTCAGTGTAAGAAGTTGATCCCTTTCCTTGATCTTAGAAAGCTTTCACATTATATATTTTTCTTGCTGAAAAAAGCAGTATTAAATGCAATTTTACAACATGTAGTCCAGAAAGTGTATATTACAAAAAGAAAGAGTCTGATAATGGAAAAGGTTCTTGTCTTAATACTATTTTTCAAAGAAGTGAGAAGGTAATAGTCTAATTTAATATTTTCATATATTGTTTTCTTAGAAGGCCACAGGTCTGTGTATGAGCGGATTAAATGATCAAACATTCAGCTAACTTTTCTGATTATTTCAAAACAAAAAAATGTATCCCCCAATTTTTTTTTTCTTTAGTTTTATTAACATTTATTTTCATTTCAAATTTTCTATAAATTCCATCACCTTTTTAGTATTTGGTAAATTACCTGCATTTACTTTCCTATCATCAGCAAATTAGATAAAACACACTTTATTTTTCCAATACTAATTCTAGTCATTGTAAAAGATACTCATTTAGCAACACATCTAAATAGATTTGAAAACCAGGCACCCTTCACAAACCTGAAACTTATTTGTAAGTATAGGGGATTTGAACTTAGATTTTCAAGCACCTTTCACCTATTTGCACTATCTCATGCAACTGATACACATGACCACATACATGTAGAAAAGATAAATAATCACCAATATTATTTCATGCTGAACCAGTACTCATCCCATACTTTAATGGACAGGCTTGGGGCTTGCAAATCTGAGTTCAAATCCCCTATACTTACAAATAAGTTCCAGATTTGGGAAGAGTGCCTGGTTTTCAAATATTTACACTTCAAGCTTGTATCCTGCCCATCCCTCTTCTATGTATTTAAATGGATAAGGTCCTATACATGAGGGGTCAGAGTGACTTATGGTCAATATGGGCATGGCAATAATATTGGCATCATCATGGGATTTGGGTTTTCATCATCAGATTTTCAATGATATGGATGGCTGAAAATTTGGAGGTTGAAGTAGATTGAAGCCTGTCCATTAAAGTAAGAAGATTTGCTATCTTAATATAAACTGATCACTGATTTTATATATGTATGGGAGATGATAATCTGGACCAACTGATGAGTGCTTGTTCAACATGAAATACATATATTGGTGTTTATCTTTTCTACATATGTGTGGTCATGTGTATCAGTTGAATGAGATAGTGTCGATAGTTGAAGAGTGCTTGAAAATCTGAGTTCAAATCCCCTATACTATCTAAATAGATTGTAAATAAAATAGTTGAAAATTTTATAATTATTTTTCCTTCATATTTATAACTATCTTCTTAACAATGTCCAATAAAGTAACCAGATATATAAAATAAAGGCTATCCTTTTTTGTTAAATATCACTCAATAATAAATCGTATTAATACAATCATCACTGTTGAAGCATAATTTAATTATTGATAACATATTCACTATTTTTAATTTCCTGATTGCATGCAAACGCAATAGACCTTTGCACTATGAACTCATAATGTTTTAAACAAAATCAAATGACATTTTATTTGGGCATAAATTATACATTCATACCCTTTCACCCCTACTCCCAACCATTCAAAATGTATACAAATATCAATTTCTTAGATTTTGAAAGCATTCATATCAAATGCAGTTTTATAACTTATTCCTTCATTATTGTAATAAATTAATTTAACCTTGTCCACCCTATTTTCTTTTTAATTAACATTAATAGAAACTGCTACAACCATGATCCTTTTGATTCATTGTAGGAGAATGACTCACAAAGTTTAATCCAGTTTTTCCAATTCTAGTTTCTCTTTGTGACATTACACCAGAAACTTTCTTATTTCATCCATTCATCTTATTTGTAAATTCTTTTTAAGCCTTTTATAATTTCTTTGGATTTAGTTTAAGATTTCAAATGTCCATCTACTATCATCTCTTCTAGTAATATGTCCAGCGAAATCCATTTCAGTATTTTTCAAGATGTCAATATTATCTCTTTGTTTTCACATCCATATATTTCATTTTCAATCACTTGACATTATTTCTAACATGGTTCCTTTATATTGCTTTTCTTTTAAGTGTCCAAGTTTCAGATCTATATCAAATTACTAGTAAAATATTTTTGATGAAATCTTTTCAAACATTTAGACATGTTTCATGTTAAATTATTTCTACCAAAAGCATTCTATCCAAGTTTAATCTGTGACTAATTTCATCCAATATAATTCCATCTGTAGAAATAATATAACCAATTTTTAATTGTTAACTTCTTCTATCACATCATTAACAATAATTATTTTCTTCTTTTGAAAAAATCCATAGAACATTACTTTAGTCTTTTTAACTTCTACTTTTAATACTGCTTTCTTACTTTCATCACATAACTCATGCACATTTTATGAAGCTCTAAAATATCATTTGCAAATACAAAACTTATCTGCAAAATCTAGATGACTTAAATAATATTCATTTACTACTAATCCCATATCTTCCCATTTTAATCCACTAAGATCTTTCTTATAAAACTGCTATAATAAGTTATGGAGGTATGGAGCCATCCTATTATACAGTTTTCATTGTTAATCTTCTTAGTATTCTTATATAATCTAATTATTGTCATTGTATTTTGATAAATATTTTTCATAATATGGCATTACTGTGGATCTATATGTTGATGATTCATTGCCTTAATCATGGCAGAAATGTTTGTAGGATCAAATGCTTTTTAATAATGTACAACTACAAAACAAAATGGCAGCTCATATTCATTATTCTTTCTATAACTTTTCTCAATACTTGTATGTAATTCATTATACTATAATCACTTTTAATTTGTTTTTTTTTGTTTTTTTTTTTTGGTTATTTAAAATACAAAGTTCACTACAAATGAGTTCTAATTATCTTGGTAAAAAATTTATACAGAACTGATTAAAGGTCGATGTGTCTGTAATTTTTCACATCTCCTTTATCACCTTTCTTAAATATCAATATTACTACTGCATTTGTTCAATCATCTGGTACATTTTTAATATTTAGATTTTTGGTATATAAATTTGCTAATAATTTTTCTATTTCTTCACCTGCTTCTTTTAAGATGTTTATTACGATTCCATCATTTCCTGAAGCTTTTTCTTGTTGATAGTTTTAATTTCGTTTTAGTTCTTCATTAAAAATGCTTGATAATTGAGAAGATTTAGTAATTGTAGGAGATACTTTATCTTGTTCATTATTACAATATAAATCTTTATAGAATTCTTACACACATTTCATGATGTCATCTCTCTTATTAATAATAGTGCTATCTTTTTTCCTCACCTGCAGAAATAACTCCTATAAATACAAAGATGTTATTTTAACTTTTAAGACTTTATTCTTTTCTATAACTTTCCTTGTTAATTGATAATTATATTTTCTTATATTATGATTAATTCTTTGGTACCATTTTACACAACTCTAGATATTCAATTCAAGTTAATGGATCACTTTTATATTTTTTTCATATTCTTTCTTGTCTTTATGCTTTGCTTATCAAACATTTACTGGTAAATCGCTGCTTTTTATACCAGCTCCCTCTATTGCAGTTCTTAATAATGTATTAGTTATCTTCCCATTGATTTCCATCTTCAAAGTCTGTTGATATTTAAAATGATTTTTATGTTCTAATTTAAATTCATTGGAATGTTTCTGAAGTTCAGGAATATCAACTATGAATATTGTTTTTCTAAATGATTTTTTTGTCTATATGGTTTTGCACTGAAACATATCTTAAATCTCACCAATCAATAATCATTTCCTGTGTTGGATCTACTTAAAACATCTTGAAACACATATTTTCTGTTAGTCAAAATATAATCCAGTTTAGCTGTACTTTCAATGGATGCTTCTATGTTCATTTTTGTTTAGCAAGTTTCTCAAAGACAAAGATTCATAATATACAATTTCTTTTTGTCTGTAGCATCTTTCGCCTCTATTACCATAATCAAATTTATCCTCAGAACTTTCATATTTCAATCATTTAACAATTTTAGCATTTAAATCTCCCATGACAATTTTGAAATGTTGTTTAGTCTGATCAAAATTGTATATATCCATACAAAAATCTTCTACTTCTTCATCACAATGAGAAATATTATTGGAGCAAAACCTGGAGTATTTGAATTTGATATCTTCTATTAGTTTGCATTATTAATCTTGTTATTCTGTATAAAATACTATTCATGTTCACAATATTATTCTTCAACTTTTTATTTATAATAAATTCTATTCCACTAATACTTAAAATGCATATGTCAGTAGTAAAATACATTTCCACTTTTTAAATCAATTGTCTCTTCACTGTTTTTTCTAACTTTACATATTCCTACAATGTCCCATTTAATATTAGATAATTCTTTTCACAGTTTGTGCAACCTTCCATTACTTGAAAAATATTCTGCAGTTGTCAATATCTAAATAAAAGATTTTCACTGAATGGTAATCTGGCTTCACAATCGGGATTCTTAAGCATAGTCTGTCTTTAGCCATATTTGTGGCATAGCTGATGACTTTATAGCCTTCTGGAAAAAAGGGTCATAATTTAATTAGTCATAACTGCAAATATATTTTTTTTAAAAGTTCATTTGCACTCATATTCATTCTGCCTTCAATAAAGCTCACCTGATATTTTAATTAAAAATTATCAGATAAAAGAGAAGAAAGACAGTGGTGTGTCTTAATCTTAAACTCAGATGTTAAAAATCAATAAACTCACCACACTATTTAATGCACATTGGTAAGCACCCCATCCATGGTTGTATACTGTGTAAATAATAATATAGTAATACGAATTGCAATAATAAGAATAAATGGAGTGAATACTAGAAATTCACCGCACTTGATCCTTTAAGACCCCAATCAGGAATCAAAGAATTTTCTTTCATCTAACAGCAAACTATTTTCTGTCATCTTAACCATAGAATGCATATATATTCTTAACATATTTAACTTTCATATAAACTTTTTATAAAGCACTGAAAACGTTGAAATTATTCTAAAGGGAATCAATCTCCGATAATGAACTATTTCTTAAATAGTATAAATGTCTGTGCACTCTCCCACTGGTAAAAATTTAAAAAACGTAAGTGAATCACTTAAGTTTAAGTGTACATTCTATATACACCAACTCTTAAAGACCATGCTTAAATCAGGGCTTGAGTCTATTATGTTCCTGATGATATATTCAATTGTACAAATCTACTTAACCCATTGCAGGAGAAAGATAGTGTCTCATTTTTAACCATCTACGATTAGACAAAGATGACTTATAAATGTAAACCAACCTATTATTATAAAGTGCTGAAAACTTTGAAATGATTCAAACGGAAGTCAATCTCCAATAATGCGCTATTTTTAAAATATTACAAAATTTCTGCGCACTCTCTTGCTGGTAAAAATTTAAAAAATTCAAGCCCTAATTTAAGCATGATCTGTAAGAGTTGGTGTATATAGAATGTACGTTTTAAACTTCAGTCATTCACTTACGTTTTTTTTTTTATTCTTACCGGGCGGGAGAGTGCACAGAGATTTATAATATTTAAGAAATAGCCATTATCGGAGATTGACTTCCGTTTGAATAATTTTTAACTTTCATATATAAAAAATCCAATACAAATAAAAATATTGTCCTTCTTTTTTCTTTTTAATAACTTTATTTATTCACTTGAATCCATGTATATACTTCAAAAATACATTATTTTCATCTTTCCTACATTTTGACTACTTTTTCGGTAGTCATATTCAATTGAATAATTAAAGTTTTTAAAAAGAAAAAAGAGGACAATATTTTTATTTGTATTAGATTTTTTTTATATATAAATGATAATTTTGAACCATATTTTGTAAAGGAAAAACAGTTTTATTGTTATTAATTTTATTAATAATGATGGTGATCTTTTAAAGATATAATTCTTAATATATTTTTAATGTGACCACTTTTTTTCCTAATAATTTATTAGTTCTTACTTCATTTAATATTTTACTCCTGTGATCATTCAGTCATTTTTCTATAAATAAAATTTTTGTCTCATTAAATTTTCTTAACATCTTTATTCATTATTAAGTTTTCCACACATATTTACACTTTCAACAAAAAAATCACATTTTTCATTTCTTCTATTATTTTATATTGATTACCTCATATCTAATCCAAAGCATTTTTTTTTTTTTTTACTTATCATAGCAATTGTCTGCATCATAGCTTATTTTAAATTTTATCTGAAGAATTCTGACATATTATTTAAATTTCATTTTATCGTTCTTCTTTCTATTATGTCTTCCAATTTGAATTTATTTTTTTTGACATTTTTCTTAATTTATCAATAGCTTATTTATCTTTACTAAGTGTTTCATATACTACACAGAGGCAAAATTCTCCATACAGTAGCGCCACTCAGTGCAAGCCAGGGTAATCAATGGATGCACTAAGTGGCACTACATTATGAAGAGTTTTGCCTCTGTGTAAACAGTTTGTGTAAGCATAAAGAATGATGATCATGTGATGTTTAGTGTTTTATACACTCTTAATGGTTACTTTCCATTTTTCTATAATTAGACTGTTTGAATTTCAGTTTCAATATAAAAACATATATTTTTTAATTCTATTTATAAAACTATTATTATAAATAAAATTCAAGGACTTCAAGCTTTTTATATAAATGTCTTTTTTTAATTTTTTAACCCATATATTAGAATGTACCTGAGTGGTAAACATATTCATGAAAACAAAATGTACATTAAAATAAAACAAATAAATATATACAGTACTCAATAATAAAAAAGTAGTTAAATATAAATAAACGTGTGAAAGAATACCTAGTAATATAAGTAAATAAAATTATATATATATAAAAGCTTGAATATCTGGTATTAAAATGAGTATTATTCATTCCCAGACTTATTCACAATATGAGTAATAATAAATCTTAATATCTTAAACCTGTGAATATATATCAGACTTTAGTTATTTTATTTTGCTTACAATGGAATGTACAATTTTGCAAGTTTTGTTTATAATTTTATTTCAAAATAATAAATCCTGTTAGGAAACCCTGATTTTAAGTTACCTCAATGCTTTGAGTTAATTAAAATGTTTGATTATTTTATAAATAAATATTATTTTTAAAAATAAAATTTTGATAATCTTCATTGAAATCTGATTGTAATTTGTATAAATAGTTACCAAAAATAAAATATTGTGAATATTTATTTTTCCACTTTCTCTTCATATTTTCTCTTCTTCAATATTGATTGTTTTACCATTATTTATTTTCTTTTTTCTCTCCTGTTATCATCATCATCATCATTTTCAACCATCCACTACAGGATGAAGATCTCTCCAATTTCCATCCATCTTCTTTGATTCCTAGCCTCCCTTCTCCACATCATTCTAGCACACTTCCTTATTTCATCCGTCTATTTCACATGTGGTCTCCCTCTCTCTTTCCATATATATATATAGTTGATTTTGAACATGATTCAGATTTGAATAAAATTACTATGAAAATAACTGATACACTTTTAAAAACTGCAACAAGATAGCTGGTAGAAAAAAGCAGCAATTGATCAATAAAAATTCTATTGAGACTAGAGAATTTATGAAGGAAAGAAGGAATATGAAGATATACAAAAATGATGCATTAAAAAGAATTGAATATTTTGAATTTTGTAAAATGGTGCGGAAAAGAGTTGAAAATGATATAAGAAAGTATAACTGTGAACTAGCAAGAAAAGCTGTAGAAGAAAATAAAAGTCTCAAGAATGTAAAACAACATTGTGGTATTGGTAGGAAATTTATATCTGCAATAAGAAAAAAAGATGGAATTATTACTAAAGAGAGATGACATCATGAAATGGGTTGAAGATTTTTATCAAGAATTATATAGTAATAAAGAACAAGTATCTCCTATATCTATTACATCTTCCAAATTGCCCAGAATTTTAAATGAAGAAGTGAGACATGCAATTAAATATACGAAGAAAGGAAAGGCTCCAGGTAATGATGGAATTATAATTGATATATTAAAAGAAGCAGGTGAAAAAATAGAAAATATTTTAGCAAAGTTATATACCAAATGTCCAAATGATAAAGATGTACCAGATGATTGGAAGAATGCAGTAATAATATTAATATTTAATAAAGGTGATAAAGAAGATATTAGAAATTACAGACCTATCAGCCTTTTATCAGTTTTATACAAAGTTTTTACCAAGATAATTACAACTTGTCTACAGAGAACATTGGATTTCCACCAACCAAGAGAACAAGCTGGGTTTAAAGGTGGTTTTAGTACAGTAGATCATATCCAGGTACTGAGAGAAGTTATAGAAAGGACAAATGAATATGAATTTCCATTATGTTTTGGATTTGTAGATTATGAAAAGGCATTTGATTTTATAAACATTTCTTCAGTGATTAAAGCATCGGATCATCAAGGTATAGATCCAGGATATTGTCATATTTTAAAGAATATTTATAAAAATGCAACAGCAACAATTAGGTTATGTAAGGGTGTAAGACAAGGTGACTCCATATCTCCAAAACTTTTTATAGCAGTGCTGCAAGAAGTATTTTGTGGATTAAAATGGGAAACTAAAGAAGTGAAAGTAAATGGAGATTATTTAAGCCATTTAGATTTTGCAGATGATGTAGTTGCTTTTGCAAATAATGCTTCAGAGCTGCAGGAAATGTTGCAGGAGTTATCAGATGAAAGTAGGAAAGTAGGACTAAAGATAAATGTTAAAAAGACTAAAGTAATGTTTAATCGATTTGCTCAAAATGTGAAAATAAAGATTGATTATGATGAATTAGAAGAAGTTAACAGTTACAAATACCTTGGTCATATTATTAATACAGATGGAAACATAATGGAGGAAATTAATCATAGAATTAAACTTGGTTGGAGTGCTTTTGGTAGAAATAACTTGATACTAAAAGGAAATATGCCTATGTGTTTGAAAAGGATGGTTTTTAACAAATGTGTTTTACCAGTTCTTACTTATGGATCTGAGACTTGGACACTTAATAGAAGAGCAATACAGAGACTTCAGACCACTCAAAGAAGTATGGAGAGATGCATGTTGGGAGTAACAAGAAGAGATCGAAAATGCAATGTATGGGTAAGACAACAAACAGGTGTTACTGACCTTATTGAAAAAATTAAAAGATTGAAATGGAGTTGAGCTGGACATATTGCTAGAAGAGATGCTAGTAGATGGACAATTGAAATCTTAAACTAGATTCCAATAGATTGTAAAAGACCCAGAAAGAGACCACATGTGAGATGGATGGATGAAATAAGAAAGTGTGCAGGGGTGATGTGGAGAAGAGAAGCTAAAGATCAGAGAAGATGGATTGAACTTGGAGAGACCTTCATCCTGCAGTGGATTGATAATGGTTGATGATATATATATATATATATATATATATGTGTGTAAAAGCATTTGTATATATATATATATATATATTACAAATGCTTTTACACACATATATATTAAGATATCTACAAAAATAATTAACAACAATTAGAACAATGCAATGATGAAAAAGACAGTCGAATAATAAATTGAAAGAGAGAGCCACTAAGAATTATATAATACAAAAATCTTTGTAAATATGTGAATGTGTTCATTCAAACCTTCTATCTCTCTCTTGGAAAACATTTACCATGCTTTTTCATTCTTTTTGTAATGAAAATTGATGGTGATAGTGATAAAATACAAAGACTACAAATATGCAATTTAAATTTATAATTTTTTTGCAAGTTTGCCTATACAGATAACAGCAGTTCTTTTCTATTAACACTGCTATGACCTCAAAAATAACTTTTGCATTGATAACTAAAGAAATTAAAATTTCATTTATAATCCCAAAGCCATAAAAAATTGTAAAGTGCTTTTTATTAAGTGAATTAATATCTCTGACTCTATATGGTTAATGTCAATAAATGATTTGATATTTTTTATTATATCTTTTATGAAAGCCTTCACTAATATATAGTACTTTCTAATTAAATTGTTTTGCAGTCTGTCAGAACTTTGTTTCTAGTCATATCTTTCAGTCGTCATTAACTACATAGCCAATACTGTAAATGTAAATTTAAGTTTTAAAACCTTGAGTAGGAAGCACTTTATGATATCTTTTAGGCTTAGAAGAATTGCTACTACCATTAAGCTTGCACTTTGGTGCTGTTTTAAATAGAATTTAGTATTCAAATTTATAATTTCAATACGTAATCATGAATGAAAAACACTGATGATATGACAGCAATAATATCAATAAATCTGACTGCAGAAAATATAAAATTGTCCAACCAAATATAGTCTTTTAATTTCAATTAATTCTATTCTAATAAGAAATGGAGTAATTAAAACAATTCCAATAGCAAATATTAAAAAATAATTGCAATTTTTGAAAAAATCATCTTGATCTAAAAGGATCAAGCCCACATTCAAAAAGTAAACATTTTCACGATCCTTATCATTTTTTCTGAAAATAAAATTATTAATCATAATAATATCATTGCAATCAATAACTCTAAACAAAATCTAATCATTAATATTAATATTTACGATCCTCATCAAGAAACTGAAATAAACAAAACACAGTCATACAACGTTTACAACATCAAAGCTGTTGCTTCAAATCCAGAATGATGAAAATTTAATGGCAATAATATTGATGGAATTAAACAAACTAATAAACTTTTTCCAATTAAAACATGTAATCCAAGAAATCCAGTTGCCACACACACACACACACACACAAAAGAGTCCAAACTGAATCTGAAAATCTTGATTTATAATACTCTATTCCTTGAAGGAATATAAAATACAATCCTAATAATCTAGTATTTAACATTTGCTTCCAATTTATGATTTTAAGATTTATTTATTAATTTTTTTAAAATTCCAAATCATGATTACTGGATCAACAACTTTTGATACAGTGATTACCATGATGAAGTTGTATTATTTTCCTAATAATGTAGGCAAAAAAAATTTTTTTTTTAGGGACTAAACATTATTTTAATTTATTCAACACTTGAATAAGTTTCATCCTATCATCAGGTTCAGGCATGTTGTTCAACTAAAATAAATTAAAATCATTTATCCAATTAAAACTTTTTCTTTTTTACACTTTGATATATATGTGCGCGCCTATAAGTGTGTGCATTATGATTTAAATTAAATTTAGTTATAATAATAATAATAATAAAGTGAAATTTATTGATTTTAAAAAGATGTAAAATTTCCCAGTCCATATTGACAAATAATCAGAATATTTAATATCAAAAGCCAATATTCAGTGTTGGAAATCAAAAAAATACAGGTAATAATTTTCATGGAGGTGTCAAACTTTTAAAACTTGTCATCCTACTCAAATATAATTTTAGCTATGCTTCAAATCGATACATAAAAAAAAAATAGTTGAATAAAAAAATCATTATTATAAGAAGTACTGAAATACGTATATATAAACGCAGTAAAATTCATTAATATTGACCTCATGATTATGAAACCCAGATAACAAAATACTTTCATAGGGGCAATGCATTTTAATTTAATTTAGTTTATTATTATTATTATTATTATTATTATTATTATTATTATTATTATTATTATTATTATTTTGATGCAAAAATATATCTTATCGTTAATTCTTATAAATACATCGATTATCTATTTCTTTTTACCGATAATGATAAGTTGTTTACACATAGAGTCATATTTAGAGTAGACAAATAGAGCTCTTGCTTCAAATTATCATAGAAGGACAAATATGAGTAAAACAATAAAGCCAATTATTTGACTATAGGTGGTGATAGTTTAAGGTTGATTGTTATCAAACGTGTAAAATAAAATTACTTTTTATCTGAAAAATACACATTAAACAATTCAAAACAAACAACACTCTCCATATAGTAGTGCCATCTTGTGCTAACAAGAGCAATCAATGGATGCCAGAAGGCTTGTGCATAAAATCCCTATCTAATGCCTACTCATCCAATATCCCCAGACTAGTTTCTGGCTTGTGGCCTTCATCAGTGAGGAGCCTTGGATCTGAGAGCACTGCACCTAGATCTTAGGATCTAATGCAACCCTCCAGCACCCACCTTTTAACTCTATTTAACTACAAAACTATGAGAATGAAATTGAAAACACTATTAATATTTTCAATCCAAGCTCAATAGCTTATATAGTCATATGGGTCTGAACTCAATTCAGTACCCATACATTTTGGTGTCTTTGGCTCTTTAACAACCATAGCCACCATTATCCTATTAGGCAGGATTGGTGTTAAACCACTAAACATCACATGATCACTATCTCATACTAGCACAATAATTGTTATTAAACAATTCAAAACAAACAACACTCTCCATATAGTAGTGCCATCTTGTGCTAACAAGAGCAATCAATGGATGCCAGAAGGCTTGTGCATAAAATCCCTATCTAATGCCTACTCATCCAATATCCCCAGACTAGTTTCTGGCTTGTGGCCTTCATCAGTGAGGAGCCTTGGATCTGAGAGCACTGCACCTAGATCTTAGGATCTAATGCAACCCTCCAGCACAAGCCAGAAACTAGTCTGGGGATATTGGATGAGTAGGCATTAGATAGGGATTTTATGCACAAGCCTTCTGGCATCCATTGATTGCTCTTGTTAGCACAAGATGGCACTACTATATGGAGAGTGTTGTTTGTTTTGAATTGTTTAATAACAATTATTGTGCTAGTATGAGATAGTGATCATGTGATGTTTAGTGGTTTAACACCAATCCTGCCTAATAGGATAATGGTGGCTATGGTTGTTAAAGAGCCAAAGACTACCAAAATGTATGGGTACTGAATTGAGTTCAGACCCATATGACTATATAAGCTATTGAGCTTGGATTGAAAATATTAATAGTGTTTTCAATTTCATTCTCATAGTTTTGTAGTTAAATAGAGTTAAAAGGTGGGTGCTGGAGGGTTGCATTAGATCCTAAGATCTAGGTGCAGTGCTCTCAGATCCAAGGCTCCTCACTGATGAAGGCCACAAGCCAGAAACTAGTCTGGGGATATTGGATGAGTAGGCATTAGATAGGGATTTTATGCACAAGCCTTCTGGCATCCATTGATTGCTCTTGTTAGCACAAGATGGCACTACTATATGGAGAGTGTTGTTTGTTTTGAATTGTTTAATAACAATTATTGTGCTAGTATGAGATAGTGATCATGTGATGTTTAGTGGTTTAACACCAATCCTGCCTAATAGGATAATGGTGGCTATGGCTGTTAAAGAGCCAAAGACACCAAAATGTATGGGTACTGAATTGAGTTCAGACCCATATGACTATATAAGCTATTGAGCTTGGATTGAAAATATTAATAGTGTTTTCAATTTCATTCTCATAGTTTTGTAGTTAAATAGAGTTAAAAGGTGGGTGCTGGAGGGTTGCATTAGATCCTAAGATCTAGGTGCAGTGCTCTCAGATCCAAGGCTCCTCACTGATGAAGGCCACAAGCCAGAAACTAGTCTGGGGATATTGGATGAGTAGGCATTAGATAGGGATTTTATGCACAAGCCTTCTGGCATCCATTGATTGCTCTTGTTAGCACAAGATGGCACTACTATATGGAGAGTGTTGTTTGTTTTGAATTGTTTAATAACAATTATTGTGCTAGTATGAGATAGTGATCATGTGATGTTTAGTGGTTTAAAAATACACATTGCTATGCACTGGACATAAAAGTATATTTTACTCCAATGAATTTATTTCATGACAAAATCCATTTTTAAATATAAATGATAAAATCAGCATCATTTAATAGTTATCAAAACCATTAAACTTAAAAATAAAATGAATATAATTATCTGAAATTTTTTTGCCTAAATATAAGGTATAATGCTAGTTTTAATTATTATTAAAATCTTAGATTATTAAAAGCATGTGGTTATTTTAAATAACGTGTTTCTTATGGATAATTATCGATAACAAGTTTTTGCCTCCACATATTACAGCATAAAATTACGTTATATATCAGATTTAGTTAAAAGATCTGATTTGCACTATTTTGGTCACACGCGGAAACCAAGAAGTTTAGAATTAATGATTTTTTTATTTTTAAGTCAACAACCTATCCAAAATATGACAAGGAAAGAAATGACAAAACGTGTTACTGATTTAGGAACAAATTATAAAAAAATATTAACATGATCAAATTTTCTGCAAAAGTCCAAAGTATTAAAAATAAGAATCCATCCCAAAAATGAATTTATTTAAGTCATGGACACATTATGATCTATCCCAATTAAGAAGTAGCATATATTTTTCTCAACTTTTCAGTTACAGCACTGATAATAATAAAACGAATTTTAGCAAACTAAAACTAATTAAAAATTACGATAAAAAATATATAGAGCAAACAAATTATAACACTTAGCTGCTTATTGACTATTTTGATAATAAGCAAGTTTTTACGAGTTTTACATACATACTTATATATCAAATATTGTCTAACACTATACTAGTAAGGATAAATAAAATAGAAAATCATATTACATTAAAATATTAGCTAAAAAACATATTTATACTTAAATTATCTCACATATATTTTATCTATTAGCAAATAGATCTTCTCAAGTAAAAACCAATGATACAAACCAAAAAAATAATAATAGGATAGTGGTGGCTATGGTTATTAAAGAACCAATGACACGGAAATGTATGGGTACTGAACTGAGTTCAGATCTAGGGTTGCACTAGATCCTAAGATCTAGGTACAGTGCTGTCAGATCCAAGGCTCCTCACTGATGAGAGCCACAAACTAGAAACTAGTCTGTGGATATTGGATGAGTAGGTACTGGATAGGGATTTTATTCACAAACCTTTTGGCATCCGTTGATTACTCTGGCTTGCACTGAGTGTCACTATTGTATGGAGAGCTTTGCCTGTTTTAACAGTTTGAGCAAGCATAGGAAATGGTTATCATGTGAAGATACAAACCATACACACACACACACACACACACACACACACATATATATATATATATATATATAACAGAAATAATCTTCCAAAAATCACTTCAGAAAACACCCACCTTTAATATCAAAGAAAGCATTCATGAAATTAATGGGAAAATGAATTAAAAGGAAGAGTTGAAGAAACTCAGAGGGTAAATCTTTTCAAATCTTGCTCCATCTGTCTCATGAAAACATCTTTTGATAACAAAAGTAGTTTTTGAAATGACTTATGGGAAGACTACCTTGGTTACATATATATATATATTGTAACCGTTCGATTGTTGTCCCAACTACATAATATCACCAAAACATAAGTGCGCTAAGAATTGTAACCTCGATCACCGATCAATTCCCACTGCACATTGTCAGCTATTAAGAGCTGTAACCAAAAGCATATCATGCCATCTATATTATGCACCAAAGACCACAACCAAAATCTGGAGCAACTTACCACAGACCAAACTAATGATATAACATAAACTTTTTATAATTTAATTTGATCGCAGCCAGGGTGTACAGCGAAGACCTATCATAGTAGTATGATAAAATACATTAAACAAATTATAAGTATGTAATGTTATTATCTTTCAAACCTTAATTTGTGACTTTCATTGTATGACACCCGATGGCCGACCATGTACAAGATGGCATAATTTGTGGAACTACATAAGATTATGAAATTTTAAACCATCTATATGATTTTTAATACAAATGCTAGTCCAGGTAAAGCTTTGCAATAAATAAACATAAATACTTGGGTTCTTTTTTTATAGTTTACTATATCACTGAGACTCTTATTATACTGACAAATGATAATTTAAAAACGTTAAGTAAATATATTCAATCATGTCATTATCTGATAAATCTGTTTACAGGTTTAATAATCAATTTATATTGTATACTAGAATCAACTACACAAAGCTAAAATGATGGAAAAGGTAAATGGGATTTTATTGTACCTTACACATCATAAACTACCAAAGTAGAAAAGCATCCAAATGTTTTCTCAAAATATTACTAAACTCTTATATCATGTTGACGATAGTATGTACTTCAATGTATGCTCTATCCAAGGTTTATGATTTCTGATTTTACCAATGACAAATAGCAACGGCACAGTAAGTTTAATTATAAATCAACGTTTATTTACAAATTTATGAATAATAAGTAATTAATTCTAATGTTATAATTAAAGACATAAATAAACAAATAAAATAAATAAATTATAATTCCATCGACTTTCTTCAATAACATATCATAGGTACGGTTTTTAAAAACCTAATCATACCTTATATTTCAATTTGATATAATGAATGTATTGAGGAAATTATACTAAATTCAACACAACTCATGAAACATCTAATGTCATTTTCAGATTCAATAAATCTATACCGTGAACTTATAATAATATAATAAATAATATTATATCTGTAGGATTTAGCTATAATGCAATCATTAAATAAAGTGAAAATTTAAACTTACATTCAGATAAATAATAATCAACCAACAGTTAATTATTATGAGGTAACTTGAATAGAATGTCCTGCTACAATTTAATGATCTAACTTATAAATTATACTTACAAATAGAAGAAGATGATTTAGCAGAATAACTAAAATACTTTGCCCAACTTATATCTATGAAGTAAAACCATATTCCTGTGGATGCATTCATCTACACATAGGAATTAAATAACACTAAACGCTTTGTGGATTTATACACCATCATAAAGTAATAAGTATAATTACACAATTCCGCGGATTAACCACCAGCGCAGGAATGAGTGTAAAATACAAAAAATGGCAATTAAGTAATCTGTGGATTAACCACCGGCACAGATTAATGCCTTTTAACATTATAAAACACATTACTATTTACTTCACATTAAAGTGCAAAATCATCCTCCTCAGTTATTCTGACCATTCAGAAAACACTAACATTTTAGCAAATGTGGGTTCTTGCATAATAAAATGTTACACTAATCAGGACAACTAATGTACTAACTTATCTTGCTTAAAATAAAACATATGTAATATAATATAAGTAACATTAGTATAGGAATAGAAATCTGGAAAGACTCACAAAATACCTCATGAAAAATTGATACATCTCATAAATTCATTTAGTACTTTTCAAGCTTTTTCGCAAGCGCTATTCTCTTGAATAAGTATTTTATTCAACCCCTATTAATTTAAACTTAATAAAATATAACTTATGAACTTCACATGCAAGTTCATATAATGATAAAATTAAAGTAATGCATTATTCATTAAATACATAAAATCTAACAGGTGTGTGTGTGATATAAATTAAATGTATAGCATTTTATAGTTCAATACATGAAAATCTAGCAGGTGTGTGTATCACAAATTAAATTGTATAGCATTTTATAACTACAAATATGATCCGTGAAATCCATGTACGATGTGTCGAACAATAAATATACGAAGTAATAGCTACAATTATAGTTGAATTCCATACATGTAATTTTATCCATTTGTATTAGTTATTATAAGCACTATTAGATTAGCGATTTTATGTGGCTCCATAAACATGAAACAATTCCAAAATATGACACGCAGAGTTTAAATGAAAATGTTTTTTCATAAGTTATTAATTTCTACATTTCTCTATTAAAACTGTTCCAAGTTTATCACATCCATGCTAATATTTATTTATCCATGCTTAAATCTAGGAATACTAATTATAGCAATTAATTTAATCATTCCAAACTGACAATAAAATTAGAAAATAGCTTTAATTAATTATTTGAAGACTGTTTTTATTATCCAAATGGTAAACAAATTAACTAGCAAATATATTACTGGCATTGCAAAGTTAAATATCAATCAATACTATATTTTTATTAAAATTATAAACGGAAATATTAAACTATGTTAATAACTTTAACATTTTACTTTAATTTAAACTTCTTCTTTTTTTAAAAAGCAAATTTTCATATTTATAAAACTTCTGTAATTAAAACACTTATTTAATTTTTCCAAATTGTAGAATAATAAATATTTTAAAACATACCAAAATCTTGCAATTAATTCTGCTTTTAAACTGGAAAGCTCCGACATATTTCAAATGTAATATTGGAAAATTATTATTAGCGATTTGATCCACCTGGTTAGCTGACTTGAACAGACTTTTAAATTTAGCAATTCATCTTATTATTAAATACCACTATGTTATTTTTACGTTTATAGAAAACTTTGTGGTAATCCGTTTACTTGTTAACTATTTTAAAATAAGCTTATCATATTTACACCATTTGCCTTTTACCATTTTCTTTTCTTTCTCTCCCTCCAAAGCAACACTATCAGACGATCTTCTTTTTTATTTCGCACTCCTTTCTTTTTTACATTGAAACGCATACGTAATTACTGTATTTATTTTTAATAATTAAATTTAGTTGAACAAATGGTTTTTTTTTTAATTCAATGGAAATAATTTTTAAGACCATTTTAAACAAATAAAAATTATTATTATTTTTAATAATATTTTACCAAATTTAATGTGTTGTCAAAATTTTTAAAAAGTTAAACATTTTGATATGAATTAGTATATGGAAAGAAGCAATTTAAATTTATTAAAATAATATAGACAACAAGTAAGATAAAATATTACCCATTCTCTCTAATAAATTATTTTGAATATAAGAGAGTAATCTGTTCAAAGTGCAAATCAAGCCAATCAAATCACCAAAAGAAGACAGAGAAATTTTTATACCAGTTACATCAATTATTATATTTTATACTAAAATATATGGTTACAATATATATATATATATAAAAGTGTAAGTGGTTGGTATCTAGTTGATTTTCACTTAAGAAAGGCTATTTGTTAATATTATGAAACCATGAAAATGAAAGAATTTTTATATAAATTTGTTTTTTTAGTAAATATTTTAATGTAATGTTTTTCTATTTTATTTATTATTATTAATATAGCATTAGGCAGTATTTAATATATGTATAAAGCAATAATAGCAAAACTGTACATGAGGATAGATTAATTTTAAATGTTTGTAATTAGCATGTTTTTCAATAAAATAAGGGTAAAAAAGTTAGATCACTTTACAATTTTTTAGTTTTCAAATTATTTTATTTTATCCAAAAATCAAATATAATTACAAAATACATTAATTTTTTTTTATATATTTATGTTTCTTAATTGATTTATTTTTATATTATTTTTTTATTATCCTGTAAATGATAAACTTAGTGAAATATAAAACATTCGGCTTTTATTTTCACATAAGTAGTACAGTTAACCATTGTATTGCAAAATATATGTTCAGTATGCTTCCGATATCCATCTATGACTATTTGTAATTCATAATGCAAAATATATTTCTTACCAGATGTACCTGGCCTATAAAGCCATGTTATTGGTTTTTTAATCGATTGCTTTAACAAATTTTTTTAAAGATTTAATGTAAATTAAACAAAAGATTTTAATATTATATAAATAAATGTTAGAAATGTATCCGACCTGAAAGGCTGCCATTCTATTAACAAAGCTAAATTAAAATTTTTTTTTTTAAAAAAACCTATTATATTTGATGTGAATTTGATGGCATTACAGACAATTATTAATGGTGGAATTACTTCCTTCACATAAAATTTATTTCATAATAAAAATTATGAAAGGGTTAAAATACTTCCTTTGTATAAAATGCTTGTAATATAAATTACAGTTTAGTTAGGTATAGTTATTTTATTTATAAAAACAAATTTAAAATTGTTTTTTTTTTATTTTTCAATTATGAATTTGACAGTGTTACAGACAAATGTAATAGTTTTTTTTATTTGGTTATGAATTTAACATATGAAAGCTTTACGGACAAACATACATTCACAGGAAGCACATTATAGCTTTATGGACAAACATTCACATGAATTATATATATATATATATTGTAATATGGTATCAAAAACAATTTCATAACACTAATTTATTTTACTATTTTATAATATTTTAAGAATTTATTTCAACTTTTTGATGATACCTAAAAATTTTAAAATAAAAATATTGTGTGTTTATGCATCAAACCTGCTTTTCTAAGAGTACTAGTGAGCAAAAATTAAAAGCAGATGTCAAATCATTACAACTTATGATTTTTATGTAATTGAAAGTCTTATGACATGAACAAATAAAAACTTACTATTACATTTCATTTTCTATTTTTCAACAATGACATAACAAAAAACTTATTAAACTAATTAATAACTGAAATACAGGCTTATTATATGCCTGCACCAATATATGTAATATATAGGGTATATGAGCACAGATTTTCACATGACCCACCCCTCAACCACTCTATTTCATATCAACTGATACACTTGAACACATATGTTGAAAAGATAAATAATCACAAATATATGTATTTCATGCTAAACTAGAAATCATCAGTTGGTCCAGATTATCATCTCTACACATATATGCAAAAAGTGCTCAGATATATATTAATATAGCCCATCTTCATACTTTAATGGACAGGCTTCAATCCACTCCACACTCCAACTCTTCAACTGTCCATCCAATTGAAACTAATTAATGTCATTAAGGCAATAATAATAATAAACAAATTATAGTTATCAAAAATTTCAAAAGAATTATTTTATCAGATCAAATTTCATCAAACAGATTTTGTTAATAATAATTACAAAAAACATTTATTGTATGAGTGCAAAAAAAGTTTAATGACTTACTGATTGGAGTCCATAACGGGTTGGAACACAAAAGTAGTCCCAAATAAATAAAAAAAACATTTTGTAACTGGAGCACTTGCATAGACTTGTATCAAAATAATAAAGAAAGGTTTTCTCGGAGATAAAGAATTTCAAAATATCTAATTTTAGATAATCAAATGTTTATTTCTTATAAAAAAAAAAAAAAAGTGCTAGAATTTAGAAAATGTTTGCTTTTCTCATAAAATAAAAAACTCCTTATTCTTCAATACAACTCTTTTAAAATGTGTTACTTATAAAAGTTTGAAAATGGTGTCATTTAAATTTTTAAAAATATATATTGATATATGATTTACAATCTTCAAAATATTTTTTTCAACTATTATTACAAAAGGGAAAAAAAAGGAAAATTGGATCATCAAAAATTAATTTTTACTTTAATTAAAAAAATTAATTTTTTCCAATATAAATTTTTAAAAAGTTTGTAAAAAAAATATTCCAAAATTGATTTTGTTTTCTCAAGATATTTCAGCTGATATATAATTACAATTAGGTAAAATAGTTTTAAGAAAAAACTCCAAGACCAAAAGCTTCTATACCAAATTCCTGTAGAGAAACAGTGAAGAATGTATTTCTTAATAGGTTTGCCAAATGCTGTGATGTGGTTTTCATTTGTTTAATATCCGTGTTTATTATGTAGTAAAAACAATTATATAATAACCAATAACCATCCAATATTTGATAATTGGCTTGGATAGCTAAGAGTCAACAGTTTGAAAAAATATAATTCCAAGCCTGATTGAAACCTGGAAAAACGATAAAGTTTTACCTAGATAAGATTCAAATCAAGGAGATATCTTTTAACTATAGCATAAGATCTTGCATATATATATATAAAAGCAAAAAAAAAAATTAAAAAGGTATTAATGTCGATGATTGTTGCAGACATAAAAAAATCCTTTAAGTCTTTTCCAATTTATTTCCTTCATAAAATGGGGATACAATGTGTCTAAAATCTGTAATATTTTTTTGCTTCATATTAATAATTAAACTATTAAATATGCGTGTATTATCAATCAAATATTCCATCAATTTTGTCATTTATAGGGATAAATGGACATCAATCTCGCATAAGTCTCACAAGACTAACAAAAAAACGTATTTATAATTAAAATGAATGAATCCTCACTTTTCTGTGTCATATTTTATTCATAATCTCATGATTCACAATCCATTAGAATTTTTAAATAAACTTAAATATGTGATACATCTTCTTTGTGTAACAGCATTTTAGAATTCAGTTTTATATATGCTAACATTAAATTCAAAGTATAAAATTAAGAAGAAAAAAAGTAATAATTTTAGGATTTAAAAACAAAACAACAATAATAACAAACAAAACATTAGCTTACAATCACATGAATATTCTCTGACAAAAAGGTAGACCAGCAATCAAGACAATAGCCAAATGTTTATATATATATTAGACATTGTCATTGCAAGAGTATCACTGTTTACCAACTCTTTACATATATGTATATATACCCATACACTTAATAGAAGAGCAATACAGAGACTTCAGACCACTCAAAGAAGTATGGAGAGATGCATGTTGGGAGTAACAAGAAGAGATCGAAAACACAATATATGGGTAAGAAAACAAACAGGTGTTACTGACCTCATTGAAAAAATTAAAAGACTGAAGTGCAGTTGGGCTGGACATATTTCTTGAAGAGATGATAATAGATGGACAATTGAAATATTAAACTGGATTCCAAGAGATTGTAAAAGATCCAGAAAGAGACTACATGTGAGATGGATGGATGAAATAAGAAAGTGTGCAAGGGTGATGTGGGGAAGAGAAGCTAAAGATCAGAGAAGATGGATTGAACTTGGGGAGACCTTCATCCTGCAGTGGATTGATAATGGTTGATGATGATGCCCATACATGTAAAAATCTTCAGATTCTAACTGCTTCGATACGAGTAAAAACTTCTAACAATCTTGTCTATTTCACTTTTATTTAAAGATCAAATATAAATTTTAATTGCACATGCACACACACACACGTATATATACATATATAAATTCTTCTGTGTAAAAACTGGAAAGTCATTAGCAACTGACTAATTCAGTTAAGTGATATAACTAACTCATCATGGTATTAGTTTGCCACGTTTTCTACTCCTAAGCAACATCTTACATCATTAAGTCATCATATATGTACACATACTTACATATATATGATATATATAATGGTACTATTATCTTTAAAAAATTAGCTGAATACAAGCTACATAAATTATTTTTATATTACATTAATTTTTGCTGCAATAAATGGCTCTTCTCAAAATACATACTGTAGATGCCAAGGCCCTATGTAGATTTACTTCTATTTGCAATGATATGTTCTCCATATTTTATAAGTGAGTGATTCATATAAAAAATAAACAATAATAACGTCTTGCTATTATTAAAAAATTTGATTCATGAGCATAGAATCAAAGTAAATCATAAACTTTGAAGAGTGTATTTTAAAAATTAGTTAACTAAGCATATTATTATCCACAATATGATATTCAGTGTAAATGTATGTACAAATTACAATAAATAAATAATTCTGTACAAAAATAAATTAAAAAATACATTTTTCATGAGAAATAGTATATAAATATATTGTATCTTGTATTAGGCAAGTCTTTATTAGTTAAATAATTGACTTTTTAAATGTGAAATGTCATAATTTGTTATGTAGCCATTATACTACTTTAAATGGTATGATAAATTAATTGTAATTACAAAAGGCTTAATTTCTTTTTTGCCATAAACTGTCACAGTTAATATGCAAAAACAGTACATTGTCTAAAATAATATTGATATTCTATTCAATTATAAATGTACCATTTTTCCATATATAATTTTAATGCTACATTATAGGGGTTGGCAACTTTATAGTCATGTCATGCAGAACCCCTATGTTACAATGGTATTCCACATGTTGACATGATTCTAGCAATCTTATTAAATATAGTATCAAAATTGGTCTGGTTATAATGGGCTTCAAAATTATATACTATATACTTTTGAAGCCCATTATAACCAGATAATGTACAGTAATTGGAATAGGCAAAGCACATTTAGCTTTCAATGGTTTAATTTTAAAATCTGATTAATGAACTCTAACAAAAAATGTTTCAAAGAAACTCATTTTTGTGATATGAAAAATAAACTTGAAACTGGAAGTTTTTCATATATTCTTCTATTCATCACATGATCACCATCTCTTATGCCAGCACATAACTGTTATTAAGCAGGCAAAACTCTCCCTACAGTAATGCCACCCTGTGCCAACCAGATGGGGATTTTATGCACAAGCCTTCTGGCATCCATTGATTACTCTGGTTTGCACAGGGTGGCACTGCTGTAGGGAGAGTTGTGCCTGTTTAATATTCTTCTATTCCTTAAAACTGAAAATTTGGTATTTTTTTCTATGAGAAATTTGTTTTAATTATACAGTAGACATTAAGAAAAAGCAATAATTTTTAACTTCTTTGAAATCTGAACAATATTATCAAGTCTCATGTATTTGCGATCTTCATTCACACATTAACCTGACTTTCACCAATTATAAAGTTTTTTTTCCAATAAACACATCATAAATTAAAATGTATTATTATATAATTATGAATAGAAGTTTTTTCAAATGAATTAATCGATATAATATTCTGTCTGAATATAAATTTACTCTAAACATGCATTTGCATATAAAAGTATCAAAGGGTCAAGCGTGTTGGTGGTCGAGAGGTCAGAACAGCTGCCTTACAAGTAGTTATCCCGTGTTAGTGGGTTCACTTCCCAGCCTATGCTATGACGCATGAGAAAAAAAAAGTATCAAAGGTCAATTGACTGTCAAAAAAAAAAATCCTGACAAAATTCAATCCATCATGGAAGTAAAAAAAAATTTCATCCTACTTAGTTCTTATCTTTATTGAAATAGCAAAGATCAAATGCACGTTTATTGTAAAAAATAATTAGTAAATTACACTGAACTGTGCTTTCCATTTACATGTGAGTCACATATGCAAAACATTGGTAGTTTAAATATGTGCACTGTAATTAAAATATATATCTTTATTATTTCAATTCAATCAGAATGCCATTGATAATCATTTTGTATACCATTCTTAGCACACTGTGTCATAGGTTGTCAACCCGTTATATTAAAAAACATATTAAAGTGATATTACTTTATTATCACTTTATCGCAATATCAATCTGTGAGTAATGTTCAAAAATGGATCGCTATTATGTCTTTATTTATCCATAGTTTTAAGTTTTGAATTAATCAATAAATTGCTTTTTAATTGCTTTATTAACTATTGGTTACAGTTATAACATAAATTTAAAATAAGAGCAATTATATCAATTACAAAATTTTTGCTAATATGAAGGATACAATTTATGTGAAATGAATTGCCAAGAAATAAGCAAATGAAAAAAGATTGAGAATCAATAAAGTGAATAATTGAGAACAACAATTCTATTCCATTGATTGAACTAAGATTTTTTGTAACAATTTTGCCAGCTGGAAACTGAATCAGAAACTTCAGTTTTTGAATCACTATTGAATCATTGTCCTAGCAAAGAGTATCACATGACCATCACATGTGAATCTATCATTGCTTGCAAACTTTCATTCTAGAATACTACAGATAAAAATACCCACCAACAGTGTCAACCTGGATTACTAAAAAATAATATACTAAATGTATTATTAAAAAAGTATAAACAGTAAAGATCCAGGCATGAAAATAATAATGAATATATATTGTAACCATCAACAATAAATAATGAATATAAAATATCAAAAACAGACTCAGCTCAGCCTGAACATGAACCAATCCAAAGGAGTAAAACTCAGCTAGCATGAATCAATGAGTCCAAAGGAAGGTCACAAAGCACTATCAATCCTTATCCTCATACTACCGTATATCAACCTCAACAGATAATAGTAATAAATATATTAGAAACCAAATCGGCTAACATTAGCATGAGTAAAAATAAAGAAAGGCTACAAGACACTACTGATACTTATACTATCATATATTATATCAGCCTTCTTTATCTCTCATGGCGTATAAGTCATAATTACAAAACAAAATATTAGAAACAAGTTTGGCTAGTGTATACATGAGAAAATTTAAATAGAGGTCACAAAGTGTACATGAAAATAATAACATCCAATATTATACATTGATTAAATAAACTTCAAGATCCAAAGGAAAAATATTACAAAATAAATTTAATTTGCAGTACCAATAAATAGTAAATAATCAAGTCTATAAAACGAATATGGAATTCAAATAATGTCTTGGATGGTAAATGAATAAAGATATAGATGAGTGAATAGATGATGAAAGACAAATAATACTTAATTAATGAAAATGAATGGACTTAAGAGTGAAGAGAAGGGAAATGTGTTAGGCTGATGAATGATGAAGGTGGTGATAGAATAAGGGTCTATTATGGGTGAATTAATTATGATAATGACTTAAGATGAAATGATGATGAAAAATAAAAGAAAGAAAAACATGGATGAGCTATGATAATAATGTTGATGATGAAGAATGAGATCCTGAACTATAAACTAATATTATGTTAAACTATAGCAAGACAATAATGATATAAAGCAAGGGTTCTAAGCTTGACTCAAACAAATATTTAACCACTAAATTAAAATATGTTATAAATTTTTTAAACTAGAAAAGAAACTTACATCTTAAAAATTTCTACTAGATCAATTAAACAATAAGAATAAACATAAGATATCAAGGCAAATCATAATAAATACCTTTAGAAATGAAAAATTACAATAGATTCAAAATTAAGACTATTAATTAATAATTTACTTTTCTCAGGGTTCAAATGACTTAAACATTACTATTTTAAAAGATATATTTGAATCAATGAGAGGGATTTTGCCACTAACCAAATATAACAAGCACAGACAGCTCATAAAACAAAATAGAATTAATAAAGAACGTTTTGCAATTCCAATACTAACAATAATATGAACTTTAAACTTTATGAAGTATCAATGAATTTTTAAGAAAGTGAATATAATAATTGATAAACTATCTTTTATTTGATGACCATGGGCAATACGATCAAGATCAGTGAATGATGCATCTGATGATTTAGATAAACAGGTTATTCCAAAAACTGAATATTTAATCTTTAAAACATTATTTAAATAATACATTTGCTTAAGATCAACAGTGTTTTGATCATTAGGCAATAAGACTTTATATATACTAAATCTAAAAGCTTAACAAAATTTATTTACATATGCTAACATATAATAAAATCTATTATATTAACTGATGATGATTTTTAAGACAATAAATATGTCGATAGCATAAACAGTATGGATAATGATTAGCAATAAGGCTACAGACAACTAAATATATTCACAAACAAAATTTATTTACAAGTTTTGTGAATGTATTAATAACAATAAAGAAAACACACACAATCTTGAACAATTTTTTTTTTTAAATATCATAGCATCGGCCGGGATGCGAACCCGCAATCCAGGCCACTGAACAATTGTGAACAGAAATCTACACAAAACAAGATTTTATTACATCATTTTATGATTAAGGGAAGATCTCTTAAGATCTATTTAATACTTTAATAAATTATTACCTTTTAATTTATTATTACTCAAACTTATTACTCACCTGAATTTATTGGACTTGCTATGCCTTTTATATTTTAAATTATTACCTTTTAATTTGTTACTACTTAAATTTATTACTCACATTGAGTTTATTTAGCTTACTATACATTTAATATTTTACCTATCTATTAATAACATGGTTCTAAGAATTTGTCCATCATTTAAAATAAACACAGGTAATATATTACAAAATTTCTATTCAATGATTAATCAGTCACAAATATTATTACACAGGATAACACAATAAATATACTTTAGATATAACAGTAGAAGCTACAATATATCACTAGAAACTATTGACTTCTTGTTTTAATCCATATATTTAGACTATTAAGTAGCCAACACTACTTTCAGAGTCAAGACTATCATTTTACTACCTTTCAATTACCAGTTTTACCTTATAGGACTCTTTTAAGATTAAATAAACTTATCAGCATTTTAAAACAACTTGGATATAAATGATATATAACATAGCCTAATGATATAGATGGGATCATCTCGAATGGATAGACAATAAGTAACAATCTACTATAGAAAATAACTTTTAACTAATATTATCTTTTATCATCATTTTGCTCAGTGCTAAGTACAATCTACATTTTCAAATACCATATGTCAGAAACAATTCTACTCTTATCAATACCAAATCATTAGAACTTAGGAATATGAAGCATAATAAAACATATGATATATTCAAAGATATAGTGGAGTTGAGATAAGGCAAAGAGAACAAACTAACAATTTAGACCATGGTCATCTTGTGACTGCAAATGGTCTGTAATCCCAGTGTCAATTCTGGAGCACCCTTGGGGATATAAAAGGAAGGGGCAATCAATCCCTTGTTTAAATAACTATACCAACACATGGTTTGAAATCCCAGTGCCACTTCTGGATCATTTTTATGGATATGAGAAAAAGGAAGTAGTGGTTAGTCCCTTATTTAATAACTAGATCACAATACACTACAAAAGTATGGTCTTAATCTGCTCAAAGTTTGATGGGTATTATTCATGATTCACCCATGATGGTCATTTATATCATCACTCAGGGAAAGAGAATAAGTTCATCATTCCAAAATATTATAGTTATCACTTACTACAAATATATAAAGTCACTAGTGTAATATCCTCCCCCGCTACTCATAATCACATGAACTAAATAATTTCAACTATCGATAATTAATAATAATAAATGTTTATTTACAACAAACCGATATTAACATATTTACAACAACTGACATTAGTGTATTTAGGTTACATATATACTCTCACTAATAATTTAATATACGAATTACAGTACTGGCCTTACGATTACAACAAGTTAATATATTAATAGTATGCTTACATAATCTGGCCTTGTGGCTTACGACAAATAATAATAAAGCACAGATGGCCTCTATAAGTCCCTAGTTCTGCTTTGGCACCTTCAGTGGTGGAGTTCACTGGATCACGAGTTCTGCTTTCAGCCGGCATGCCGTCTTCTGGTTACACTGCTATCTCATGACAATTTTCTTGTTCTCACTGGGCCTTAAATACCACTCTTCACATTCATGCACAGGAGTCTGGGATAGCCTTGTCTTGCTTCAGGTCCACATTCCAAACTGCTATTTCTCTGAGGTTCGTGAGTTTTCCGCGCAGAGGAGGGGGAGGGATAAAACTGGAAATTCTTATCTCTTTTCTTATCTTTCGTTATGCACCTTTAAAGTATTTAACTTTCTATTACTTTCTGATATTATTATAACACAATATAAAAACATAGCAACTAGCAAAACAGAATATATTACTATTTGACACATAAAGCTTATAACTATCATTATCAATTCAAGAATGACCCATAACTAAATACCACGTTTAATGCACTTAAATCAACCAAAGTTATATACTACCCATTTATGATTATTATTCAACAACTATACCTTTTAGCCTAGAAAAAAATCATTAAGAATAAACTGTAATAGTTTCTTACCTGTGTTCATATTTTAAAATATGAATGAAATTTACAACAAGTAAGATTACTTTACCTTTTTTAAATATATATTTGATCAAATTTACATTTATCATGCGTTTTATTTTTTTACACAAACCGGTTTTTATATCTGTAATAATAATGCATACTATATTATAAGACAAAACACATATAATATTTATGATAATAACGATCAATCACGATATAAACATTTTGTTTCACCTTCTTTCTTGTGAAATTAAGAAAAACGAAATCTTGATTGCAACCTTTTTTAAAAAAAAAATCTGTAGCATTATGTGATTGATAAATGTTCTTTCCCACATGGAGTATATTTCATATTTTTTTATCAACTTAAACTATAATTCTATTACATTTCTGGATCTATAAACAATTGTAACTTCGTCTGTTAACTTCCCCACTTTGTTATTCTGGAAATTAAAAAGAAATTGAAGATAAACATTGATTCTTATTTTCATCACGTAAATGTATTTCATAGACTTTATTGACTAACGGTAATATTTATTAATTAATGCAATACCAATTACTATATTAAAATCTAAGTTGCCATTTGATTCATTTTTGATGAAATTCTACAACTCAGTTTAATAATCATATCAATTCTGCTTGTAATGGGAAATTGCAAGATAGGGTACTCATCTTTGCTTAATGCGAGTTTTAAAGCAATGTTGAGAATATCTCATATTAAAAGTCTTAATAAATATTTTATAAACTTTATAATTTACTATCTTCATTTATATTGTTTTATTAGGTAGGTATATGTTATTACTATACTTTATTTAATAGCAGTATAACATTTTTTTAAACTTATTTTCTTCACATAACGAAATTAATATGCAATAGTTGTAATTAACTTTAATATAATATTTCACATTAGTTTAAACATGTTCCGAGCGCCTTATAAATTCAAAAACAGCAATAGAAGATGTTTAATATTTATCATTCTGCTTATTCTTAAATTCATTCTGAAGGAAAGCACAAAATAGTTTTCTTTCTTCTTACTATCTCGAATAAATTGTAATTATTTTTACAATGCACACAGTAAATATAATAATTAAAACAGTTCTAAATAAAAGTGAAATTTCAAGTTTATGAACTTTTACCATTTGGGCACATTTGCTTCCAATATGTCTACATGTGAACTCTTTACAACTATCGATTGACAGCAGCGGTGTGTTTCATTAATGCAAGTCAAATGAAGTTTCTATTCCATTAGTTGTGAGTTAAAATACAATTCAATTCCATTTTTAACTCAATTCAAATCCAGTTTTACTTTTTACTAATTTTCAGTTATACTATTTTCAGATGTTGATATCATTTTCCCATTTAATTCTCCCTGTTCTTCCTTTGTTCTCCCTTGTTAATCTCCAAGTCTCTCTAATTGTTCTATGTTAGCCTATTTATAAACTTTCACCAGAGTGCATTATTGCACAACTTAACAAACCAATTGAATTGTTGTATGTGCATACATTAACATACAATTAATAATTCTCCATCTATAAGCATAAATAATAATTAATTAAACCGTTTAAAATTATTTTAAATTGCAATAAAAATATGCTTAAGAATTAATTATAAAGGATTAATTTAGAATAGTTATAATTTTAAATCTTTTTGACTATTATTTAGTAATAATAAAATACCTATACTTTTAATTTAATTAGAACATTAATCAATTATTATTTTTGATACTAGTGAAATTAGTCCATCTGACAGTCTCATACGTAACCTGGCAGAGGGCCAAGCATATCTGTTAAATAACCTAATTCTTTATCACTCTCAGGAGATTTATTGACTAAAATTTACTTATTTTTATAATATAATTTAGCAATCATGATAACACATCACTGATATAATATACCTATTTAATACTGAATAGTTATTATTTAATTATTACCATTTAAAATTTTATATAAGTGACCATTTAAATAGGGATTGGTAAGCATCGAACCCAACCATAAGGTTACAATATATATATATCAATGGTTCACATATTCGCTTCCTACTATGCCATCAAAAATATTTCACTTTTTAAAAAATTATTTATTTAAGAAAACTTTTATTTAAAAAAAAATAAATTAAATTTATTTTTCTTTAATTCGACACTGGACTCTTTTTTTAGCATGAATGATAAAATAAGATTGCACAGTTCCTATTTTCAAAAATGATTTACTTTACGAACACAATAAAAAAAAAATTTTTTTTTTTTTTTTAAAGTAACAATAGCGATTATTTTATTGAAATAGAATTTTTTTTTTTATAAGTTAAATATTATTTTACAAATATGTGTAAAAGTTATATAACTACATTTATTATATTTTTATATCACATTGAACGTTATAAATTATTAGGGTTAGGCTTTTTATTTAAATTCTTATAATAAAAATCTATACCATATGAAAAAATATCCTGATCTATAGAAATTAATAATAGTCCAAACACTTTCACAATAAAAATAATGTCCACACACACAAACATCAACAAAAGAATATTTTATTACATAATAAGGAATAAAAACATATTTATCAAATAATAATATATCAAAAAAATTGTCACAAAAATATATAAGCTCTAGGACAGATACTTTATATTCAGCATCGAATGATTTAATTTTAATGACTACAAATTCTTTAATGATGTTTTCATAATTAATCTGTTTGGCAACTTCCTTTCCTACAGGCAATAATGCCAATAACAAAAGGTTTCAAATTTTTTTGCAAAAATTCTTGATTAAATATATCCACTCCATAACTTCTAATCTAATCAAATTAACTTCTTCCCATGTTGTGCTCCTTGACCCCCCCCCCCATTACATTCTTTTTTCCCAATTAAAGCTGTCAAATAATAATATTCTAGTTAAAAATAAAAATTATTTTCATGTTATCTTTTATAAGAGCAATAATTTTAATATTATAACTTAAGAAATGAAAAATACTAGCAATAAAAATTAAAAATATATATTGTCAGAGAACGCTAATATAGCGGACATTGTAAAAAACTTAATTTGATAATTGCAATAAAAAAGACAATATTGTGTATTTATAATTTAAATCTTAAATAAAAATTAATACTATTATTATTATCATTAGTAAAATATAATAACATTCCTGATTATCAGCCTTATCTTGGATAAATTGAATACAGAAATTGTGAAATCTAATTAAGAACAGAAAATATTTTATACAAAAAAGTGTAAAAATTCCAAAATGCACTGAAAAAAATAGCAATAATATAAAAGCAACTAGATAACTTTTGCACTTTGCAAAAAAAAAAAAAAAGTAAAAGAAAAAGCTTACAAAAGAAAAATGTTGCCAATCCTAATAATAAGACCAATGTTATAGCAGACACTGAACAAACATCTCATGTTGGTATAACCTAAAAAATGCTATATGTAGTGAACAAATGGAAGAAATTCAGAAAAATGGACAAGATAAAGTCATATCTAGCAAAACCTTTTCTAGTGAAAGGAAATAGTCTATGAAAATATCAATTAACCCATCAGAATTCTCCCAAATAAAGCAAAAAATTAAAAATAAGCATGAAAACAAATACTAAATATATAGACTTTGCTCCATCAAAAAAAATAAAAGATGAAACTAACAATCCTAGACATACTTCATTTGGTAATTTAAATGATTACTGTCATGTAATGTTTAATGGTCGTAAAATATTGTCAAACAGTTTTTATCCATCACATAGATTATTAGTGTGATAGATAATTATGATCTATCTGACAATCATCTAATACCATCTTGCCTTTTTCTATCCAACTATTAAAAAGAACACAAATATAACAATTAAATCTACAGCCACATTCTCTACAAGATCCTTTGTAACATTGGAATAGTACTCAAAGCAAGTGAGAATAGGCAGAGAATACCATTGGGTATTTGAAATAAAAATACTATGTTATTAAGTATTCAAATCCAATTGTATATGGCTGTATCAAGCATGATATGCCTGATTTTACAGACGTTTTTATCAGAAAAAAATATAGCAGACACGCTTATTCTAAACATAAAATTTGAAATTCCCACAAACTCTTGGAAGAACACATAAAAAAATAAAACAAGGTCATTTAGAAGATGAACATCCTTATTGTGGATTTTATGCAATCCACTTCTATAATTGTTAGTATTGAGAGTTAGCAATTCCTATGTCCCAAATGTTCCAGGCTTGTTTTTCAATATAATTCTGGAAATTGTAATAGCTATGTTGATCTCTTATGCAGTAATGTGTATAATTATATTTCATGGGCCTAATCTAATCATTAAAGGCCTATCCACTTTGGATGTAAAGTATCATATTAACAATAACAGTACACCTGCCTTTAATTTGCAGATGATATGTACCCTATAATCAAGCATATAGCACGACTGACACTTTGACAGATATACCACCTGAAGTTAGTAATATGGATATTCAATCCCAGATAATCATGGTCCAGGGTAAAATTACACTGGAATTCAGTTCTACACTTCAACTAAGAAACTTACTTGTGAAGCATTTGATAAAATTATCTCCTCTGTCTATATGATATCAAAGATCTTAGCAACATTTCAATAACATTAAATATCACCACCACAATAAATGTATGTGAACTGAACTCGTATTTTAAAATATCAATAAGTCAATTTATAAATAATCATTATGCAGATATCTTTGTCATTACAGAAATAAAAATGTCTTTGTTAACCAAACCAATCATCGTTAATAATCTAAACAGGAAGTATATTTTTGTACATGGGCCAACATCAGATCAGCGCAAGGTATAGATAATCTAATAATTGCAACTTCAATTAACAAGCAATATATTTATGCCAAAAAAAAAGCAAAAGGCATAAGTAAATACTTTTTTCATTGTCAAGAAAAAATATTACATAAGCCTAGTATAACCATCATGTAAGGTGACTTTAATTTCTTTATAATGAGCTATCATCAACTTTGAAGCTAAATTTCAATCAATTGATATTACTAATGCTACTTTCCCATTACTCTCCAAATACTATGTCATTAACTGGAGGTCAAGAATCTTTTCTGATTGATCTCTTATTTGTATCTTCTATTGACCTCAAGAGTCAATTCACCTGTTTAGTGTTACGTTTTCTGATCCTGCTATATAGTGAACACACACAACACAATTTTACAATAAAGTACCAATTTATAAATTTACAATTATCAGTTTTCCAATAAGATTAAATTAATCATATATGATGTCTTTAAGATAAAAATTGTCAATAATCACTTTTATCAGCTGCAGAATCTGATTGATTGAAATATGGACACTATTAAAAAAATTTCTAAATAGTGGTTGTTCTATTTGATTAATAGATAATAATTCAAATAATGTTATGAGACAATGAATTGAAGACATTAACTCAACTCTTCAAGCTAGTAAATAATTTAATGATGTAAGAACTTTTATGCATAAACTATAAAATAAAATGGCTAACTGCTTTTTTCCCATATGTCATAGTGAATCCGCAACAACCATTTGCAACCAACTGCTTGCTTACAAGGTGGCTGCGCTGATCTCTTGGCTAACTGCTTTTTATAATCAAAATGCTATGATATTTCAGCTTAAAAAATAATCCTTAATTTTTTAAGGCTAACAAGAATTACTTTGAGTAAACTAGGCAAAATAAATTTTTCATTATGGTTTGGTATTGCTGTATTGATGAAAGATAGTACACTCAGTTAAACTTCCTATCTATCTAAAATCTACTTTAAAAGCAGACAATTATTATCAGACCTCTATTAACTATGACATAGAACTCCTTCAAAATAATTGCATTTCAGAGCAACAAATTCTTGAAGAAATTATGCCCTTACATTCATATACCTCAATAGCAGTTTGATTTTATTACAGCTATTATTTACAAATATCTAAATTATATTATACTCCCACCTTACATATTATAATCAACTTTGCACATGTGAATATTACATACTTAACCTTTCAACTAATACAATATATTTATTTTTTTAAAAAAAAATCATATGACTTAGTTAATCACCAGCATCTCATCATATTGGAAATTATTAATCAAAAATGTTTGTAAGAATTATTTTTTAACAACGAAATGATCTTAGCTTCCCTCCTCATGTAACACAGTTAAATCTAGTTATACATCTCAAGCTATTCTTTTAGAATAAGAATCAATGTTATTTCAAAAGAGAATAAACTAACAAGTCTTGTCATACACCAAGTTGACTTTAAGTTTGCATTTGATCTGATAAACTATGAATACTTGTTTTGTGCTTAACTATACACCTCTAATTACTTCCATAAAAATATTAAGTTTAAAAATTGCATGTGTCTCTTCATCATTTTTTAAATGAGCCATGATATTTTATAAAACTCACTGCTTGCATCCTTATTATTGACAATATTTATAAATGCCATGATTAAAGAAATTAAGGAATGTGCAAAAACATCCTTCCCAACTCATCTAGGAACCATTATTAAAGTAACATTCTTTATGGTTAAGGTCTTAATAATTTTCGGAGGCTTTCAGAACTCCTCTTGTTCTTCATATTCTGAATACATCATTCATTTAGCAGTTATCTGTAGATCATGAACTATTATCATATACTTCACAGGGACTTATTATTGGAAATCCCAATCAATTTATCTAAAACACACTCAAGGCATCATTTGAGCCATTTCATTGTCAGTAAGTTCAAGACAAAAATAAAAACCTGCTGTTTAAAATTGATTTAACTTATGACAAAAATTTTTATTATTCCTGCTATTATTAGTGATATACTTACTGTCTATAGTGCACTTTTCAAAACTATTGTAGAAGTATCAAACATCTAAGGATCATTTTCACATCTATCAATTATGACTGTGTATTTTCTTATCTATAAAGGGGGTCTTAATTCAATATGTCTTCAATTTTTAATGGTTACCTTTATTAGATCTAAAATATGTATTGCAATTTTAGTTAGTTCAATCCTAAAACATATACCATCACCTACATTATAGCCTGCTTCATTTTCATATACAGGTTGTTGCTTCTTTATTGATCTTGTTATGGCTCATGCAGATATGTTGGATCAACTTAATATCAAATCTCTAATTAATGTATGATTTAGAGATTTGAATATATATATATATATATATATATATATATATATATATATATATATATATATATATATATATATATATATATATATATATATATATATATATATATATATATATATATATCATATAAACATCTATGGACAACTTTGTCAATTGCAAGACTTAAACTAATTTCAAAATGTGGGTGCCCTTAAGTCATGGTTGAAATTTTTGTTTAACTTATTAGTAGTTATAATTCCTATCAAAACTTTTCTCATAATGGATTTAAATTCAATCTAGATCTCACATGAGGTTGGTGTAATAATCATCCCAATGATAGAGTACATATCCTTCAAATCTACCCATACTTCTCCTGCTTAAATCTTTTTGTATTAGTAATTAAATTTAGAAGGTCCTTATATGAACATCTGGGTCACTGTTTACAGATTCACATATTTCCCTTCTTGGAATTCCTGGATATCATTTTCACAATTAATTTCAAATACACTTTTTATTGTTTAATTTCCCTAATAATTGTGCTTTTAGAATACTTTTGTCAATCACAAATAGCTATAAAATAAATGTAAAAAAATTTGAGACATCATCCAATTTAGACAAATCTTCTATAATATTTCGCCATTTTTTACTAATTACTAGTTTAATATGATTGAGTATCTTTTACTCTTGTGAGAAAAATAAGTTCTGAAATTTTACACTTTCATGTCTAAGTGTTTACTGGTTTTAATGATAAGATATTATGTATGTAATTATATGTTAGACTATTTCTACCAGCTAATTGAACTATTAAAAAGTTTTTAGAAAAGTTCAAAAATAATAACACCTGAAGAAGAGACAATGATACCACTTCATCATCATCATCATCATCATCATCAACCATTATCAATCCACTGCAGGATGAAGGTCTCTCCAAGTTTAATTCATCTTTTCTGATCTTTAGCTTCTCTTCTCCACATCACCCCTGCACACTTCCTTATTTCATCCATCCATCTCATATGTGGTCTCTTTCTGTGTCTTTTACAATCTCTTAGAATCCAGTTTAAAATTTTAATTGTCCATCTATTATCATCTCTTCTAGAAATATGTCTAGCCCAACTCCACTTCAGTCTTTTAATTTTTTCAATGAGGTCAGTAACACCTGTTTGTTCTCTTACCCATACATTGCATTTTCGATCTCTTCTTGTTACACCAACATGCATCTTTTCATACTTCTTTGAGAGGTTTGAAGTCTCTGTATTGCTCTTCTATTAAGTGTCCAAATCTCAGATCCATAAGTAAGAACTGGCAAAGCACATTTATTAAAAACCTTCCTTTTCAAACACATAGGCATATTTCCTTTTAGTATCAAGTTATTTCTACCAAAAGCACCTCAACCAAGTTTAATTCTATGATTAATTTCATCCATTATGTTTCCATATGTATTAATAATCTGACCAAGGTATTTGTAACTGTTAACTTCTTCTAATACCACTTATGTATTTAAAAAGATATAAATAAAATTTGAATTTTTTAAAAACATTTAACAATTGAATGAGATGATTGAAATTACATTAAAGAAACAAAAAGAAGATAAATATATGAAACATTATAAAACTGTAATATATATATATATATATATATATATATATATATATATTATAGTTTTATAATATATATATATATATATATATATATATATATGTGTTATTTATTCTGTATATTGTTATGTTATATAGTCAATTCTTTGAAGCTATATTGAATCTCTATATAATTTTATTAAATTCTATTTTACTGATATTTTAGTTTGTTACTGTTGTTATTTTACTTCCATTATAGAACACTAGATGGTGTTCTATCTACAATAATTGGTTAATGTTAAAACAGATGTTTAAAATTTGAAATGAGCACAAAATCATGTGCTGAAGAAAGCTTTTTATGTATAGTTCTTATTAATATGTATATAGATGTTATATATGATTTTTTTTATTATTTATTATAATTTATATGAAAGAAGAATATAATTGACTTCATTAATTTCCATTTTGATAATATTTCCATATATATGATCTCATGATCTTTTGAATTGTCCTATATATAAGAATAAGCAAAAGACCATTTACATGAAGGAAGGTGTGGAAGCATAGTTTGGTTATGCATATAATTTAAAGTTTCTTGCCTATGCTTCAATGATATATCAATGATTTATTTAGTGCTGTTAACATACTCCAAAAAACAAACCCTGGGTGTATTAAAAACATATGTTGAATTTCCAAAGTAAATGATGAAAAGAGAAAAAATAAAATACTGCAAAATTATAATATATTGACAGAAATCATTTTGTCCCTTTATTAATTGATTATTTAAAATTCAAAACTTTTTAATGTTATAAAGTTATATCAAGACCTCTCTTTTTTGGATTTCAATCCCTACTGAGACATTATTGAAACAAAGCAAGTGATTTTAAAGACCATGTGAAACCACCCTAATAATCATCTATTTACTGATCTTTTTCTGCATAAATAATCTCTTGCCTAATTTATACATAGGGAAACCTGAAAAAATATTTCTATGATTCAAGTCCCAGATATTAATTTAAATATTACTTTTACGAATATTAATGGTATCTAGTAAAAATATTCTGATGAAGATGCATGCAGCCATAAAATTTATGAAGATGATTTTTTTTTTAGATAATAAGATTTTTCCACACAAGTCTCAGAACTTATTTTATGTATAAAACACAACCAATCCAGATATCAAGGCAGCAGTTACTGATGTTATTGATAATTTCAGATGACAATAATAAACAGGAGTAAAAAACATACCACTAAATAAATTCTATAATTGATTCAGTTTTGTCTCTATCTCTGTTATTTATTAAACTTAACTTTTGATAAAAAAATTATTAGTATCTATCTCCACACAATAAAAAAGTTATATAAGTTTCCAGTGAATCTTATTCAGAAAATACAAAAATAATAAGCTTTCGAAAATTAATTTCAACAATTAGTTTATGAAACCTTTCTGAAACAAAAACAAAATAATATTACAAGTAGAATGTAAGGAAATTTGAGATATCACATGACCACCACTTCTTACGCTTGTGTATAACTGTTGTTAAAACAGGCAAAACTCACTATACGTATTGCCACACACAGCAAGCTAGAGTATAGTGAGTTTTTCCTGTTTTAAATTTGAGATAATTAATTTGCATTAATTTTAAACATTAAAAAAAATACTGTACAAGTAAAAGACTTGTAATAGCATGTTAACAAATGATATTAATATGGAAAGCAAAAATTTACATAAGAACACTGTCTGATTAATATGCTTTAAATCAAGATAACTATTTTTTTAAAAAAAAGATTGTTCAATCTAAATGTATTCTATTGTTGATTAAAAAAATGTCGCAATTATTTATGAAAGGTCTGCTTGTAAATCACATGTTAAAAGTATGATGAAATTCCTAAAAAAGATTATTTAATGAGAACTTAATAATAGATATAATGCACTATAAACTGTATGTCTATACGAAGTAGAATTTAAAAATACATCCCTGAATTTGTAAAAGACAATTTTCAAGCAACTTATAATCACAAATAGTAATAGGAATATCAATAAACATCCTGGAAATAAATTAATAAATTGAAAGAGGCAAGCCAAACTTCTCAGTAACCTCTCTGCTGCTTTTAATGATTAAAAGGCAGCTAACCTAAGAAATATGCAGTCCATAATTCTTGTTGGTAAATCATTATTTTGTCTGGATACAGATGGCACAGGTTTAATTCACAAAATAAAAATGCAGTAAGTCATGCAACCAATAAAACATGTTTAACAATATTCCTTGGTAAAAATAATAGTGTATGAAAAAACAAATAATTCTGCTAATACAAATGAGTCTATAAAGAAGTCACATGATTAGACCATGATAAATTTTGATTGAATCTGACTTCCAAATTTGAATCCTATTTACATTTTATATTTTGTGATAATAAAAAAATCTCAACCCTAAATGCGAAGATAGAGACCTCTACAGGTCTTAACCACAAGCTTATGCCTTGGAAGAGTCTTTTCTTCCAAGGTGTAAGCTTGTGGTTAAGACCTGTAGAGATCCCTACCTTTGCATTTTTCAGACACATATTCCTGACGTTACAGCCTTAGTAAATATTACTTAATATAATAATGTGCATTTAAAATAAATTTATAATCTCAACCCTAAATGTATATATTTTACAATGCAGATACAATAAAAAGGAATAATCATTTGAAATTATCAGTGAAAATAGCATAGTTTTATAATTACTTATACAAAAGTGATTATAATTACCCACACATTTAAAAGTTCCAAATCTCTATTTATTAGACTCCAGTTAATCATAACTAAATCATCAGCAAAGCCAAAAAATACTAGAAAATATCATTTATATAAATAATAAATAAGAGAGGATCCAAAATGGAACTCTGACGAACTCCAGCATTAATTATAGCTGGATTTCTAATTGATGAGTCAATACAAACCATTGAAATTTAATTACATAAAAAACTTTTTGGCCAAAAATAAATCATTCCTCTAAATCCATAAGAATGTGCTCTTTTTAACAGTATATAATTTACTGTAGCAAAAGACTTGGTATATATCCTTATTTGAATATAATTATCTAACTGACCAAAGACATGATCAGGTGTATAGACTGTTTTTAAATAATTGATACAAATCCAAACTATAGCATATATAGAATGATTATATATAGTATCAATAATATTATTATTAGTATCTCCCATAAATTAATACTGTTTAGAACACTTTCCAGCTATTAATTAAAAACACAAATGGAAGAGTTACATGCATGATATAATGTTAATAATAAAGGTTCATAGATATCAGTCCTAATTTTAATAATTAGAGCTTCAGTAGAGGAATAACATGGTGTGGAGAACTCAATGAACAAATTGTATTTAATAAAAAATCATATACCTTCTGATCTTGTTCTTACTCTAGGATAAATATCTTGCATAACCATTAATGTTATACATTTCTTTTTTTTTTCAATAATATTCGAGTTTCCATCAAAATAATAATATCATAGTTAGTAAAATTACTACATAAACACACAATTAATTCAACAAATCATAAACATTTAATATGATTTATTTTATTTTTCCTAAAACCATTTTTGACAGATGCTATACCATCAACTGATTTAGCTTTCTGGTATGACAATGGTAAAAGTTGCTTTGTTCAATAATGCATTGATTAGTATAAATTCTAGATCGATCATCATCAATAACAATATGAGAGGTTAACGGCAGTGTTTATCTGATCTATAAATTTTAAATCTTGCAACAACTAAATTTTTTCTAGCATAGTTTTAACGAACATGATTTTAGGTTTCTCAGGAATGCCTTGTATTTTAATTTTACAATTACAAATTGCCTTCCCAAAGATTCCATTCTCTTTGTAAGATCATTAATGACAATTGCTTGTGCATTACATAAATATTTAAAATTACCAAATCTCTTTGATTATCCTTTGCTGTTTCTTATATAGAAATTAATTCTGATTGCAATTTACTAATTATCCTAGATATGTCACTAAGGGTACTGTGAATGCCAGGAATAAAATCTAATTTTTTAGAAATATCCATTGCAATATACTAAGCTATTTACATCTTCAGATAAACAATAACCCTTGCGTTCCCATTCTTGATGCTTTTTAGTCGACAACAATTTGTATATAGCTTTCCAAATAGATGAACACATAAAATGAAACAAACCAGCACATTCAAAACAAGTAAAATAATTATTAATGGGTGAATATTTTTCACAAAATGAGCAAATCATATTGTAAATAATAACATATATATATATTATAGTACGAAAAAATATTTGAAAAATTCAATTTCATAATTTTACAACCTAATAAAAAAAATTCTTTCTTTTTCCAAGCAAATTTTAGTTCTAGTTTATATAAAATCCAATAAATGGCAATAACTAATAAAATAGATGTGATAAGATTTTTAAAAAATGTCACTCGGGTAACATTCCAAAATTAATTTTTATATTTCAAATTGCCTTGATTATAACTTATAGTAACTGATAAATTCAATAAAATAAATTTGTTCAATTTGTAAAGCAGATATTTATAATTAATTATATTATCTTTATATGTAGAAAAACAACTTAAAAAATTAGAATATTTTCTAATTAGTCTTAGGAGATATAATAAGCCGATTGCAAATTCTCCTGGTAATGATGATGAGAATAATAATAATAACAACTCGAGTACTAAAAAAATGTTCAATGGATTTTCTGGAAAAAGAAAAAGAAATAATGAATTAGAAAAAAATAATAATCATTAATATCTTAACTGAATTACTAATATTAATGAATAAATTTAATTATAGAATTAAACTTAAAATGCTTTCAGTATTAATAATTTACTTAGAAAAATATATCCATGTGTATAAATATATTTTTTTAATAAATATGCCTTGCTTGTGCATATGGACTGTCACCTGAGAGACATATATTACAGTTACCAAAAATAAAGTAAAAATGAGATACATTAGGAGGTAAATGAGAACAGATAGAAAAGTTTTCAAAAACAGATGATAACAGATGTGATTACAATTTTAAAATGAATCTCAAAAAGAAACTTACACAAAAATAGCATATAAGATAGATATACCAATAAAGTTTTTCTAATTGATGTGGAATAAGTGGATGGACAATAACTGAAAATGTTGATGATGATGATTTATATAGTGACAACTTTATTATCAAACATGTTCCTAAAATATATTCAATATGTTAAATTATGACAAAAAAATCTAAAAGTATATAACTTTGATATCTTGCAAAATTCTTCATAATTAATTTTTTCTTGAAATTGTGATTCTGCATAAAAAATTATGCATAAATAAAAGATGCATTTTTTATTTTTTCTTCAGTAAGTAAAAAACAACTCTGTTCAAGTATATGAAACTTAATCACTCAGAAAATTTTTTTCTAACTTATCTGTGAATAATCTTTCAAAACACTTCAATTATGCAAATATTAAACTTTTTTATCTTATAAATAAGAAACAAAAATAGATATTAAAGTACGGGATTATAAAATTATATTAATTTAGAATCATGTGTGCACGAAACTTACAATAATGAAAAAAAAAAAAAAAGAAAAACATGAATATATAAAAAAATGTAAATATAAAAAATGAAAAATATTTAAAGAAGTCACACTTAAGTAATCAAAATAATAATAAACAAGTTTTTTAATAAAGGATCATGAATAATTCAAACACAGGAATGATGTAAAATCTATAAATTTAAAATATGCAAACTTGAATACAACAAAGCAATGAGATTATTAACATTTACAAAAATTAACATGCCCCCCCCCCCCAAAAAAAAAAGAGTGAAAATTCTTTAAATAAAAATATATCTTTCATATTTTGCACATACTTTGAAAATAGTTTTAAAAAATATATACTTCTAAAATTTATAATTTATACAGATATTGAAAATTATTTAGTTTTGATATTTATTTAACTAGGATTTTGTTTTCAAAACAATACCCATTGCATGCATGATTTTCATTTATAGTTGTCAAAAATAATTAGAGCACGATTGTTAATAATTTCCCTGTTTACTTCATTGTTTGTGATTTATGTGTACTGCATAAATGTCTAGTATTTTCCTGAAGGTTTGTGATGATGGTGTTCTAGTTGTATTTTTATATATTGGACTATTTCCATCGTTTAATATGAGTATTGAATGTCTTTAGAAATATTTAACTTTATTTAAATAGTCCAAATACATTCAACAGTTAATAATAGCTCACAGGTTAGTATATGCACAATGTTTCCAGAGGTATTATTCTCCCCTCTTCTTCAGTTGTTGCTGGCCTGACCAGTGACAGTACTAGAATGGGATTCGAACCTGGACTCTTAGATTCGTGAGTATTGAATTTTAAGCTAATGCTCTAATCAACTGAGCCATCCTGCCAGTGGCAATAGTCTGTAGTAATTTCATATACTTATCTATGATGTTCCTCCTGATTTCATTAAATACTGCTTTTATTATAAAACTATCAAACAGATATTTTTCTTTAAGAAAATAAACTTCTATATGATTTTATTTTTAGGTACTAATTATGATTTCATAAGAATTTTATACATAATTGGAGAGCATTAAAAAATTCACCCACTGTTTCTATTAAAATCACATACATTGCTTGATAAATATCAGCAGTCCAATTTGAACACCTAGGAAAGAGAAATGATGCCAAGTATAAAATTTGTTTCTAATATGTGACTGAGAGGGATGAAATGCAATTGAAAATTTCTTGATCTGCAGATAAATTTAATATAATAAAATTACAATTTGTTTTATAAAATAAAAGCCAAGATCTTATTATTCAAATATTTTCCAAGAAAATTTTAGAGATTGAGGAAAAACTATAGATGAAGAACACAAATAAATTAAACATCATGAATAAGTCAAATGTGGAGGCACTCAAAGTGAGAAGAGCATACATCAAATAGGTTAGTATATGCACAATATTTCGAGAGATATTATTCTCCCCTCTTCCTCAGGTGTTGCTGGCCTGACCAGTAACAGTACTAGCATGGGATTTGAACCTGGACCCTTAGATTCTTGAGTATTGAATTTTAAGATAACTCTCTAACATGAGCAGTTGGTTAGAGAGTTACCTTAAAATTCAATACTCAAGAATCTAAGGTTCCGGTTCAAATTCCATGCTAGTACTGTCACTGTCCAGGCCAGCAACACTTGAAAAAGGGGGGAGAATAATACCTCTCGAAACATTGTGCATATACTAACCTGTTTGATGTGCTATTTATAATAATTGAATGAATTTGAAATATTTAAATAAAGTTAATTTTTTCTAAAGACATTCAATACTAAACATCACATAATCACTATTTCTTATGCTAGCACATTATTGTTATTAAAACAGGCAAAACTCTCCATATAGTAGTGCCATTCAGTGCCAACAAGAGTAATCAATGGATGCCAGAAGGCTTGTGCATAAAATCCCTATACAGTGCCTACTCATTCAATATCACCAGACTACTATATGGAGAGTTTTGCCTGTTTTTACACTCAATACTCATATTAAATGATGGAAATATTCCAATGTAAAAATACAACTAGAACACCATCATCACAAACCTTCAGAAAAACACTATAAAAACCAATGACATGAAATAAAGAATTTTATAAATTAATAACTAAAATATAAATATTTAAATATTTTACAAATAAAAAAGATGAGAATAAAAAATAGCAATAAAGGTAAACATAAAAGTAAAAAAGAAGTAATACAAAAAATAACAAAACATTTGAAAAAAAAAATGTAAATTTTTAGTAAGTATAATAAGAGGCACAAAGAGAGCACTGATATTCAGGTTATTTATATCAATCTATATATATAACATAATGCTGAAAAAAATAATGTAGAAGACATTTTATTTCACAAGAAATGTATATTTATTTAAGTAAAATAATATTTGAAAAGTAGTGAACTTATTTCTTCTATTTGGGTTATGCCACCTAACATTCCATTGAATAACAAATATATGCTAAATGATGATACTTAACAGATACTTATCCAGTGCCATTCTATTTATATCTCAAGACTAATTTTTAATATATTGCTTTTATTAGTGAGAAGTTTTGAATCTTACAGCAGGATGTTTTGGGATCTAATGCGCTTTCTTCCAGAAGCCATAATATTTTTTAATTTTTTTATCAAGCTACAAGCTTTTAAAGTTCAAAAACAATTTCATATTTTGAATATATATTAATTTGCTTGCATATTTATATAGATGTGATATGAGCAATATCTATATACCTTATCCTGATTTTTAATAACTAGGCATTTTATTCCTTGTCCAGGAATATCATAAAATTACCAAAATATTATAAGTCTTCAACTTACATTTGAAACTAAACTGTTTTTGAATTTCAGGCTGATATCTTGATAAGAAAAAAAAAGAACAATGGTTACTGAGGAAAGACAAATTAAATCCAAAAAATGTCAGTGTACTAGATTCAGTTCTAAAAATCCTCACTAATGAAAGCCATAAATGAGAAACTAAACTGGAAATATGAATGAACAAATCTAGATAGAAATTTACTAAGCACTATCATATAGTATCTATTGATTATTCAAATTTACATTAAGTGGAACATCTGGAGTAGAAACTGAAAGCATGTGATGTTTTAAGGTAGAGAATACATATACTTGCATTTGTTTGATATGGATAAAATAAGTGAAACTAAGGATATGAGTTTCATTATTAAAAAGTATGAAATTTAGAACTTATAATATATCATCAGATAAAAAAAAAATCTAAAAATTATAGAAGACTAGAAACTTACTTCAGTTTTTAAAAAATAATGGCATTGTGAGGAGGGAAGTAATCAATAACATACAAGTAGGAAAGGACAATTCTTCAGTTTGGAAGATCAAAAGTAGACAATATTTTTATTACTTTAGATATATTATTAAAAAATAACTCAACTAAAATTTATATAAAAATATATCTATTTCTATTACATATTTACAAGGATAAATTAATAAAATTATTTTTAAGTCAGCAAAGAAATTAATTAATCCTATGTTATTTAAAGCTGAGGTCAAGTTTTATGAAAATGATATGGCTAAAATATTGGTTTCAATTCTTCAGAAAGAGTAAAACATATGGTTTTTATATAAAATTGTAGGAATAATCAGATAAACAATTATACACGATAAAAATCTAGACTCTATGGTTAATAAATTACAGAAAAAATACCATCACAAAATCTGAAAATATAAAATACAAAAATTAAGAATCTGATAGTGAAATCATGTATTTCAAGATCATATTTTAGCATAAACAAAAATAGCATGCAAGGGAGGAGAGATCTTAATTCAGCTCTATAAGATAACTATTAAACTATTAAATATGTGATATATATATATATATAATGTTCTGATATTTTGCGATAATATTATTTCCACACTTAAATTCTAATGCTTCAACAATTCAATTTATTTCCTTACTGTAGCTAGCCCTTTCGAAGGAACAGGGCTTTTATTTTCAAAGCTGTAGACAGTTCTGATGCTGAATGTAGTAAAATGATAAATCAAAGCAGACTCTCATATAAAGTTTTCAGTTTCTAGAATATGGAATAATAATATGTAAAGCAGGAATAAAAATAAACTGAAAAATCACTGATGACTGAATTGGACTTTTAAATAAAAAAAATGGTAAAAAAAAACTAAAATAGTTAGAAAAAATGAAGAATAAGACAAATAGAACATTATATATAATGTGAAAAAAGCACTTTACATGGTTTAAAATGTTTAAAGAGCAAAGATTATTCTACAAAATGATAAATAGTATATATAACTGAGATTCTAGCTTCTATTTCAGCATCCATTATTAAAGAACTCAGTATTATGGCAATTGATTTTCAACAAAAGATGAAGTGAGACTGCAAAACACAATCTTTCAAACCTGCTTGAATAAAAGATGAATTTCTGAAAATATAGAGAAAAAATCAAAATAGCAAAAACATTATTAAAATTCAACTTTCAGTTTAAAAAACTTTTCAGATCATTAAAATTCTTTTTAAAATGTGATTTCTGTAGATGATTCTGCTAAACATTAAACTTTATCCCAATATTATTGGGAGGCTGTTAAAATCCAATTGAAATTATCACATTGAGGCAAATTCCCAAGACAAGAATAATAAATATGAAGATAAGGATAAAATTCCTGCTGACATTTCTCTCTACAAAAACAGATATTCATTCTGAATATAAAGAGAAGCTGAAAAGAAATAGTACTAATTGTCAATGAAGTTAGTGAAATTGATTGGGGTAAATTTAATTATCCTAATGAATAACAACTCTCATTTAAATACAATGCACTGTAACATAATTTCATCAGTGAAATAATGGAATATATTTCTTACACTTGCAAGACTAAATAATTATTAGTATACTACATTTAATTTTTTTAAAACATTCCAAATATCAACCTTCTCAAAAATCCACTCAGTTGTCTCTTTTACAGAAGAGATCTTATTTGTAAAGCCAGCATCATTTATACACATTGGAAGATTAAGCATTACAAATGATGTTAGTTGTGTCTCTTACAATCCAGTTGAATATATGATCATAGAAAACAGTTTATAAAATAATAGCAAGCTTAATTGCTTATGAAATCATGCAATATTCAAGTTTTATAGTTATATATTAAGAATATAATGATTTAGTTCAGTTGAATTAAATATTTTATTATTATTATTATTAGTTAAAATATTATTTACTGCATCAACATTGTACAGTCTGTTAAATTTGTTTACTAATAATTCAAATAAATGTGAGATAGAGAATGACAGGTTAAAAGTTAGAAAAAAAAACATTCAAACTCTGAATGGTAGCAAAATTTACTAAATTCCAAATAATTCTAACCCTATCATAAATTAGAAAATTATAAATATTATGTTTAACAGAAACACACAGGCTTATTATATACCTGTGTTTATATATGTAATATATAGGGTATGTGAGCACAGACTTTCACACAACCCAGCACTCTCCACACTATCTCATAACACTGAAACACTTGAACACATATATGCGGAAAAGATAAATAATCACCAATATATGTATTTCATGCTAAACCAGTAATCATCAGTTGGTCCAGATTACCATCTTAATATATATCTGAGAACATAGCATATATGTGTAGAGATGGTAATCTGTACCAACTGATGATTGCTGGTCTAGCATGAAATATGTGTATTGGTGATTATTTATCTTTTCAACATATATGTGTTCAAAGTGTTTCAGTGTTATGAGATAGTGTGGAGAGTTGTGAGTTGTGTAAAAGTCTGTGCTCATATACCTATATATTAAATATTGTGTTTATAAAATTCAATTTATCAATGTTATCTTGCATCTGAAAACATTCCAATAATGTTAAAATACATCACTCATGATCATTAATATATCATTAATATAAATCAATGGGTATTGTACTTGAAAAATAGACAGATATTTTGCTTGTTTTTGTTACTATTTATCTAAACAAGTGATATCCTAATAAATACTCAGCAAGCAGATTATTTGATAGATTAGTTCACAATTATTGTTCATCTGAACATTTGGAATGATTTCGTTTTAGAAGTAATTAGATGTTGGACTATTTTCGTCATTTGATATTAAATGTTAAAGGTCTTTAAAAAAATTCAAATTTTATTTACATTTTTCAAATATATTGAACTGTTAATAACAGCATATAGGTTAGTACGTAACATAACATTTTCAGTGGTACTATTTTCTTTTCTTCAGGTGTTGATGACTTGACCAGTGATGATACTAGCATGGGAATTGAATTTAGATGCTTAGATTCAGAAATATTAAACTTATAATGATACATTAATCAATGAGACTATTTCACTAAAGGTATCTATGAGAATCCTTCTGATTTTCCAATTTTTCCTAAGAGTAAGGTTAATTAGTAGCTTTGGAGATACTTGGACAATTTATACTAGGTCGACTTGCAATCACCAGAGCAGCTGCTTTGAATTTTTCTTCTATATCCTCACTATCCAATATTTTTGTAGTTGCCCAGCTGAACATAAGTTCATTGGTACATACATGGTCTGCTATTTTAGATATATCTGTGGTTTTTTGTAATTATCAGCTCTTTCACTCACCTTTCAAAGGAGCAATTGGCCTCACCAATTTATAACCATATTTGCATGGAATTTCATATATGCAATTTTTGTTTTTCAGTATTTCAAGTTTAAATTTTATAGACCTTAGGATTGATCATAAAGTGATATGGCTGCTACCTATAAATCCCTTACTTTTATGTCCCACAACAAATTGGTTTGAAATAAATTTCCTGCTCATAAAAACATTTCCAGCCTTTCCCATTACTGTGAGTGTAGCTCAAAGGTTTAATTATTTCTCTTGCTTTATTTGAAATGTATATTAGTCTAATATGCAAAAATATTGCTGGTCTTGTGACTAGTGCATTTACATCAGTTCTTACAAAAAATATTTACATTGATATTAATATCATGATTATAGTAAAATAAATAACTAATCTTCTACTGGTTGAAGCATTCTTATCTATGTTCTTACAATGAATATTTCATCCATTTTATTAAACAGACTTCATCTTGCTTTTTTTCAAAAATTTCTTTGAGTTTTTTGGCAAGCTATTATGTAAAACTGATAAAATGAGAATTAGATTACCTAAACGTGATAAGTCAAATTAGAGTTTTAATATTACAGTTTTAAAATATACTAATGTTGTACTGACTAATTATTTAATATTAAGTATATAGTGTGGCCTTAATCTTGGAAATTTCATGGAATTTGATATCTTTGACAATTAGATAACCCTTATAAAAAATTAGGTTAAATTGGAGTTTTAATATGGCAGATAGAAAATAAACTGATTTTACATCTACCAATTATTTATTCATCAGTACATATATGGTATCTTCATTGAATTTTATACTGTGAAATCCTTATATAAAGCTTTCTTACTAGATAAGAATTAACTGACTTAAAACAATTAAATTAATTAATGGTATATTTCCAATTATGTCTTTCCTTGATGGATGTTGTTTCTTTGATCCTAAGTGTTAATTCTGCAAGATTTCTAAAAATAAAAAAAAAATAGTTTTAGGACTTATTTATCTACAAAATAAAATGCAGGCTTATCCAAGTGTAAGCTTGTGGTTAAGACCTGTAGAGGTCCCTACTATCGCATTTTTACAGGCATATTCTTGAAGTTACAGCCTTAGTAAATATTACTTACGTAATCAATGTGCGTTTAAATAAATATATAAGATTTTTTATAAAATGGGAGGTAATGATTAAAAATAGTCATAAGCTTTTGCAATGTATTTATGAAAGTAATTTTCATTATAAATACATTTCTCATATTCTTAAATAATTTGTAATAACTTAATTCCTTGCTCTCCACTTATTTAAAAAATGGCCTCAGAGATGTTGCTCTCTTAACAATTTAACCAACAATAGTTACATGGATTACAATATCAACTACCACCTACTTGATTGTGAAAGAATAGTAAATAAAAATAAAGTGTACCTCAAAATTCAAATAAATAGAACAACTAATATCTGAAATGATTAATTTAACTATAACCTTCTACGATGATTAAAATTACTAGATAATAACTGAATCCTCTCTTAAACAAGATTGGTCAATTCCATATAAGTGAGAAAAATTTAGTGAATAAATTACGGATAAATAAATGAGTTATGTCTGCAAAGGTTATTTTCTAAATGTGAATTTAAAAATATCTACTTTATTTCAACTGCAATTAGTTAATGATATACGTCATTTATAGTTAATCTTTTATAAACTTACATCAACTTGTATTTTCTTTTAACCATAATTAAATATAAATTTTTAATTGAAAACCTGACTAAAGCTAGTCGGAGGATTGAATGAGAACAACTGATGATTATTAAGATAAATAGATATAAAGAAGTAGTAAAAGCCAGAAAAAAATATAAAAGAGAGAGAGAGAAAAAGAAACAATGTTTGCTTTAAAATTTTTTAATTTTTAATAACAGTGAAAATTAATTAAAATAAATATTTCAATTTTAATTTGAACTGTTAATACAATAAATAATATTGAATAATCATTTCTAATTTTCTTATTTTATTTTACTATTTTTAAAAAAAATCTTGCTAACAATTGAACCAGTACTGTATGGGAACTTTTAAAAGTTCGCATAAAACTATGTATTAATTAATGTTAATTAAATTTTTTTAACTACATATATATTGTGGGATAACAAACAACTAAAAGCTAACCACTGTGAAGAGTTTATTTATTATATACTGTACATAAAATATTGGCAGTATTAAAATTAATATTCTCTAGATAAAAGCAGATTCAATGATACAATTTTATTTTTAACATAATCTTTATTGGTGAACTATATCGTTATATAGTTTATATTATTTTAAATTTATAAAACATATTACATATATATATATACATGTAGCTTAGGTAATATAGAGGTGATTAATAGTCCATATTTGTAGATATATAAATTATTTACTTGTTATTAAGAAACCAATTTTAAACGGAATTATATATCAAAAACACACTTCCAAAATATAGCTATACCATGTGACTATTATATTCTCGATATATATCCTTTGGTTAATAACCTATTATTACAAAAGAGAAGGAAGAGTAATGAGGCTCCATTTGGCATGATAGTTTGATCTTTTTAATACCATTATCATGCTTCCAGCTGACATTAATTTATTTGATAAGTGAATTTTTATATATCCTTCTAATTTTAGCAAAGATATAAGCATCTAATTTTCCATTTTATATGACTCTATTTATTAAACATTCTTTTATCTGTTCTTGTCTTTAATGATTTATTTTATCAATAGTGGAAATATAAATACAATTAGAAAATAAGAGAAAGATTTTTATTTTGAAAACGCACATCGTATATTATTGACCCCCCACCCCCCACAATATCTTCACCTCTTCAATTTTCGAAATTACTATTTTTTTCAATCTCGAAAATAGGCAATCATTGAAAATAAATATATATATAAAAATACAATACCTGAAACGTCCCAAAAATAGATAACTAAGATGTTTTTACTATCAATAAAATATAATAAATTTTAAAATAAAAATCATTAGTAGTAGACTTAACAACTATAATAACAAACAACACCCTCCCACCCCCAAATTTCTTCATAACAAGTAATATCTTTTAAAATTAAAAATTTATTTCAGAGATCCCAAGTTATGAATAGCCATTAACATACTGTGGACATGTAAAGAAAGAGCATAGGGTAATTGCTAAATAAGATTATCCTGAGAAGTGTACAAGACGATTATAATAGTACTTCTTGGAACAACTTGACAAATTTGTATTAAATGAAATAAGACATTAAAGTAATTTCTCCATATAAACACCAGAAGCAAAAAAAAAAAAAACTAACATTTTAAAATAAAAAAAAAATATTTACCATATTTTATTTCTATTTCATCTACAAGTCAAAATATAACTAACATATAAATGACCCTCTTCTTTTTGTTGTTATTGTTGTTTAAATTTGCTTAGTTGGTTTTTTATTTTTAAATTACAAAAATTTTATAAAAAATTAATTTTATATATGTATATGCGTGTATATGTATATTAGGTAAAATGTTTTTTATTAGTATAACATATAAAACAACTTCTAAGTAGACCACCGAATATTCTTTTAAAAGAAACAATAAAGAAAAAATATTTATTCATCACGCTGGTCAAAATGATGGCTAGTAATTATGAGTTTATGGTTCCTTTTCTTAATTTCCAATCTAGCTAAGAATAGATACGAATCACATTTACCGATCAAATTTTATAAAAATTAATTTTATGCGTATATGTATACAAGCAAGTGTATATATGAGTGAAAATATATATTAGCTAAAATGTTTTCAATTAGTACAATATATAAAGCAACCTCTAAGTGGACCACCGAGTATCAAACTGGTCAAAATAATGACTAGTAATATTGAGCTTATGATTTTCCTTTCTTGATTTTCAATCTAGCTAAAAATATATGCAAATACATTCACTGACCAAAAAATATATAATCCAGACTTTAACTATTGCATCATAAAGTCCTTTATACACAATATATATATATATATTGTAACCATATATTTTAGTATAAAATTTAATAATTGATGTAACTAGTATAAAAATTTCTCTGTCTTCTTTTGGTGATTTGATTGGCTTGATTTACACTTTGAACAGATTACTCTCTTATATTCAAAATAATTTATTAGAGAGAATGGGTAATATTTTGCCTTACTTGTTGCCTATATTATTTTAATAAATTTAAATTGCTTCTTTCCATATACTAATTCATATCAAAATGTTTAACTTTTTAAAAATTTTGACAACACATTAGATTTGGTAAAATATTATTAAAAATGATAATTAATTTTTATTTGTTTAAAATGGTCTTAAAAATTATTTCCATTGATTAAAAAAAAAAAACCATTTGTTCAACTAAATCTAATTATTAAAAATAAATACAGTAATTACATATGCATTTCAATGTAAAAAAAAAAAAGGAGCGCGAATTTAAAAAAAGATCGTCTGATAGTGTTGCTTTTGAAGGAAAAAGAAAAGAAAATGGTAAAAATGCAAATGGTGTAAATATGATAAGCTTATTTTAAAATAGTTAACAAGTAAACGGATTACCACAAAGTTTTATATAAACGTAAAAATAACATAGTGGTATTTAATAATAAGATGAATTGCTAGATTTAAAAGTCTGTTCAAGTCGGCTGGCCAAGTGGATCAAATCGCCAGTAATAATTTTCCAATATTACATTTGAAATATGTCGAGCTTCCCAGTTTAAAAACAGAATTAAATGCAAGATTTTGGTATGTTTTAAAATATTTATTATTCTACAATTTGGAAAAATTAAATAAGTATTTTAATTACAGAAGTTTTATAAATATGAAAATTTGCTTTTAAAAAAAAGAAGAAGTTTAAATTAAAGTAAAATGTTAAAGTTATTAACATAGTTTAATATTTCCGTTTATAATTTTAATAAAAAATATAGAATTGATTGATATTTAACTTTGCAATGCCAGTAATATATTTGCTAGTTAATTTGTTTACCATTTGGATAATAAAAACAGTCTTCAAATAATTAATCAAAGCTATTTTCTAATTTTATCGTCAATTTGGAATGATTAAATTAATTGCTATAATTAGTATTCCTAGATTTAAGCATGGATAAATAAATATTAGCATAGATGTAATAAACTTGGAACAGTTTTAATAGAGAAATGTAGAAATTAATAACTTATGAAAAAACATTTTCATTTAAATTCTGCGTGTCATGTTTTGAAATTGTTTCATGTTTATGGAGCCACGTAAAATCGTTAATCTAATAGTGCTTATAATAACTAATACAAATGGATAAAATTACATGTATGGAATTCAACTATAATTGTAGCTATTACTTCGTATATTTATTGTTCGACACATCGTACATGGATTTCACGGATCATATTTGTAGTTATAAAATGCTATACAATCTAATTTGTGATACACACACCTGCTAGAATTCATATATTGAACTATAATATGCTGTACATTTAATTTATATCACACACATACCTGTTAGATTTTATGTATTTGATGAATAATGCATTACTTTAATTTTATCGTTATAGGAACTTGCATGTGAAGTTCATAAGTTATATTTTATTAAGTTTAAATTAATAGGGGTTGAATAAAATATTTATTCAAGAGAATAGAGCTTGCGAAAAAGCTTGAAAAGTACTAAATGAATTCATGAGATGTATCAATCTTTATGAGGTATTTTGTGAGTCTTTCCAGATTTCTATTCCTATACCAATATTACTTATATTATATTACATATGTTTTATTTTAAGCAAGATAAGTTAGTACATTAGTTATCCTGATTAGCATAACATTTTATTATGCAAGAACCCACATTTGCTAAAATGTTAGTGTTTTCTGAATGGTCAGAATAACTGAGGAGGATGATTTTGCACTTTAATGTGAAGTAAATAGTAATGTTGTTTTATAATGTTAAAAGGCATTAATCTGTGCCGGTGGTTAATCCGCAGATTACTTAATTGCCATTTTTTGTATTTTACACTCATTCCTGTGCTGGTAGTTAATCTGCGGAATTGTGTAATTATACTTATTACTTTATGATGGTGTATAAATCCACAAAACGTTTAGTGTTATTTAATTCCTATGTGTAGATGAATGCATCCACAGGAATATGGTTTTACTTCATAGATATAAGTTGGGCAAAGTATTTTAGTTATTCTGCTAAATCATCTTCTTCCATTTGTAAGTATAACTTATAAGTTAGATTATTAAATTGTAGCAGGACATTCTATTCAAGTTACCTCATAATAATTAACTGTTGGTTGATTATTATTTACCTGAATGTAAGTTTAAATTTTCACTTTATTTAATGATTGCATTATAGCTAAATCCTACAGATATAATATTATTTATTATATTATTATAAGTTTACGGTATAGATTTGTTGAATCTGGAAATGACATTAGATGTTTCATGAGTTGATGTTGAATTTAGTATAATTTCCTCAATACATTCATTATATCAAATTGAAATATAAGGTATGATTAGGTTTTTAAAAACCGTACCTATGATATGTTATTGAAGAAAGTCGATGGAATTATAATTTATTTATTTTATTTGTTTATTTATGTCTTTAATTATAACATTGGAATTAATTACTTATTATTCATAAATTTGTAAATAAACGTTGATTTATAATTAAATTTACTGTGCCGTTGCTATTTGTCATTCGTAAAATCAGAAATCATAAACCTTGGATAGAGCATACATTGAAGTACATACTATCATCAACATGATATAAGAGTTTAGTGATATTTTGAGAAAACATTTGGATGCTTTTCGTCTTTGGTAGTTTATGATGTGTAAGGTACAATAAAATCCCATTTACCTTTTCCATCATTTTAGCTTTGCGTAGTTGATTCTAGTATACAATATAAATTGATTATTAAACCTGTAAACAGATTTACCAAATAATGACATGATTGAATATATTTACTTAACGTTTTTAAATTATCATTTGTCAGTATAATAAGAGTCTCAGTGATATAGTAAACTATAAAAAAAAGAACCCAAGTATTTATGTTTATTCATTGCAAAGCTTTACCTGGACTAGCATTTGTATTAAAAATCATATAGATGGTTTAAAATTTCGTAATCTTATGTAGTTCCACAAATTATGCCATCTTGTACATGGTCGGCCATCGGGTCTCATACAATGAAAATCGCAAATTAAGGTTTGAAAGATAATAACATTACACTTATAATTTGTTTAATGTATTTTATCATACTACTATGATAGGTATTCGTGGTACACCCTGACTGCGATCAAATAAAATCATAAAAAGTTTATGTCATATCATTGGTTTGATCTGTGGTAAGTTGCTCCAGATGTTGGTTGTGGTCTTTGGTGCATAATATAGATAGCCTGATATGCTTTTGGTTACCGCTCTTAATAGCTGATAATGTGCAGCGGGAATTGATCAGTGATCGAGGTTACAATTCTTAGCGTACTTATGTTTTGGTGATATTATGTAGTTGGGACAACAATCGAACGGTTACAATATATTGTGCCTTATAATTTAATACTGTACCTAAAAATGAAAAGGTATTATTTGACTTACATAAATAAAAAAATATAAAATATATAAAAACTAATAAAACAATTGAATATCTTTAAATTAGACGATGTATTAGGATTTGAATGACGAAAAACAACACAAAATTCTAATCATCTTAGTGCTCAACATACAACTGACATCAAGCTTTAAAATATAACAGGAACAAATATCATTACTTATTAATTTTTTCACATGGATTTTTCTAAAAAGTTGATGTATAGCTAACACAGACAATTCAAATATTGGTTGGTAAATGAATATCTAGCTATTTACTGAGGTGTAAAGATTATTGATCTGATGGTGATAATACATATAAGGTGGCTTTTATCAGCGGTGGGAGAGGCAGCATGTTTATATGGGTGTTAAACATGATTAAACTTTTATCCATTGTTTTATCTTATAAGATTACAGAAGTATGGACACTTAGTAGATCTTTATAAAATTAGAACAAATGTTATTTTGTGGTCGAGACTGGTAAAATATTGACTCTTTATCAATAATAAGATATCTTCAAAGCATCACATGACCACCATTTCATATGATTACACATACTGTTAATAAGAGTACCAAAATTCTCCATGCAGTATCTTGCATTTACAGAATTAAAGAGATCACAAACTTATTATAATGAGATTTTATATTTCAGTTAACATTGAGTTACTTATAATATTACACAATTATCGCATGCAATTAATGAAAAAAATTTAATTGAGTGAGAAGTAACTTTTAATATTTTTCAATTACTAAACATAAAACATCTGTATACATATGTATAAATAATTCTTGATTGTCATATTCACTTTTTCTTTACTACTAAACTTAACAGATCAAAAATATAACAAACAATAAAATATTTAACATTTTGTAATTTAAAAAATATATATTAATAATTAAAAAAAGTTTACTGTAATACGAACACATCAAAAATTTATGATATATTTTTAAAACTGAAATGATAGAATATATTACATTAAGAGAATAGCATACTGTACTCCGCAATGGGCTAGTGTTACTGATTAGTTGTAGTATTATGATGTCATACAATTTTAAACTGCTTCAATGATTATTATAAAGAAACAAATATGGATATGAGATGAAATTCCTAGAGGCAAATAACATTCAATTAATATTCTCGTATTTTTTTAAAGGAATGCATTAGTTATATGGATAGAAAGAAAAATCATTTTACATCAATAACAGCAGCAACAGCAACAACAACAACAATAACAACAATAATAATAATAATAATAATAATAATAATAATAATAATAATAATAATAATAATAATAATAATAATAATAATAATAATAATAATAATAATAATAATAATAATAATAATAATAATAATAATAATAATAATAATAATAATAATAATAATAATAATAATAATAATAATAATAATAATAATAATAATAATAATAATAATAATAATAATAATAATAATAATAATAATAATAATAATAATAATAATAATAATAATAATAATAATAATAATAATAATAATAATAATAATAATAATAATAATAATAATAATAATAATAATAATAATAATAATAATAATAATAATAATAATAATAATAATAATAATAATAATAATAATAATAATAATAATAATAATAATAATGTAAGTTGTTAGTGGAGATGGGAGGCCAGTATTATCAAATAATTCAAAAATGTCAGTGACAGAAGATCTTAAAACTTAACTGGCCAAATAAGCATTGTTGGAAAATATAGGTGACTTTGGTGGAAAAGTTATTAATATTTACAAATTATGCCCTAGATGCATATTAGAACTGAAAAATTACCTTAAGTATTGGCATCTGTACATGAATGGCTGACAAAAAGACCTATATAGTATCAATGAAAATTGTAATATAATTTATAACCATGTCATTACCAGATATTATCATTTGCAGATTGAATGAACATTGATGGCTGGGGAAAAATTGTATCTCATCATTCAACACATTATACAATTTAATTTGCTTTGCACTTCTGCTATTACATTGTACTATCTAAGATAGATAATTCCTCTTGGAATATATAAAATGTGTTGTAGAAGTATATATTTCATTGATACATTTTTCTGTTTATTTTTTAAGTAGTTAATGACTATTATTGTCTGAAGAAAAATACATTCATCAATCAAATTGAATATTTCCCACTAATATATTTCTTGTCCAAAAATGATTGGAAATATTTTTATATAACCACCAAAGGAAAATAAATTTAAATTCTCCAACCATATTAATATAAGATTTAATCCAAAAATCTGTTAACAAAATATTATCCTATTATCAAATACCAATTACAAATGGCATTTCTATAGGAAATTTCAATCCTAAATTAAGCTGAATAGCAGTTAACTCTCTACTTCATTATTACATGAATAAAATATTACTAAATCCAGTTTTCTTATTTCTATTGCTTATAATTCTTAACTTTTATTACTATTTCACTTTCATCTAAGCAAGTTTAATTTTACATTGATCTGCAACTAACATGCATATATATATATATATATATATATTCTTTGTATTATTCCTACTGACACTCACTTTGCTACCGCTCGAAAGATCGTGTGATATTTCAGATTGCAAGTAGCAAATTCAATTGACAAAATAATTTTACCAAAAATCAACACAGAACCATTAGCTATGCCATGATTATTTTATCATTATGATAAACTGCTCACAGCATTTCAATGCATGGAAGGAAGCCACAGACAAATTTCACCTGAAGCAGAAACAATATAGAAAATGTAAGCATCACTATAATACAACTATATTGTAATGAATATCTTAATGACAGACAAATTAATGCTTTAAATTTCAATTTGCTGGTAAGAAAAAAGTTCTAAATTATTGTGTAGTCCTAACAAAGCATCACATGACATGTGCCTATACACTACTTTTAAACAGCATATCTATGTCTTCTACTCTGCTTCTGACCCCTTATATAAAGTTTAATAATCAATAATAGCCAAATAAAATCCCAATCCAGTGTCAATATTTCCGAATTAGTTTGTAGCTTATGCAAGTTGCTTAGAATCAAAATGTTAAGACAATTTTTGAATTTCTAATAGAGGACTTGATAATATAAAAAGAGTAAATGATGGTTGTTGGAGGAAAGGCACATTAGGTCCAACAAATCCAGCTGTTCTAGATCAAGACCCAAACTGCTCACCAATGACAGTAATAAGTTAGTCTGGTGATATTGATAGAATAGCACTGAATAGAGATATATTAACCACTAGGATATGGCATCCATTGATTATTTAAGCTTAGCCAACATTGTAGAACAAGAGTAATAGAAATAGAGTTTACCATTGTACATAACTCATAATGATTGCAATACTACAAATTTTTAATATTAATATTTACATATGGAAAAATATAATAATAAGAAAGTCAGTCATCACCAAAGAGAAATTGTTATGACCTGATTACTATGTGATAGTGATGCTTCATTATGCCTCCATAAAAGCTTTACAAAATGAAAATTGCAATTAATGTCACAAGAACCACCTCTCAACTCCGTCATTCTACCACTGCACCAAACCTCATAGGATTATTTATAATTGTTTATAAAACTTGAGCTTGAAAATAAGTGCTGAGAATTTAGTTATAGCTAAAAAAAATCTAAACTATTTATAGTCATGAATATGTTTTATAATTGATTTATTAAAGTCTCAAAATGCACCTTGTATTGAAAAAAGTATTAGAAAATATCTATTTGCAAAATATTTTTATTTAAACATATATATATATATGATAAAAATAATCTCATTTTCTGAACATAAATATTTACTGCCCTTAACTTTATAAAAGTGAAATTGACTTCTACTTAGCAAATTTGAACATTTCAATATTTATTTTTTTAATTTTTTTTAAAAAAAAAAAAAACATTAAAAAGCAACGTGCCCAACTTTCAATATTTATTTTTATAAACAACGAATTTTCTTGCAAGAATTTGCAGTACAGTACAAAAATTGAAGACAGAATTAGAAGCCCCAAGCCAAAACAGATAAAATCAAAATTAATATTTATTGAAAAAGTGAAATAGCAATTTAAAGATTGATTACAAATTTTTCATTTATATACATGGCGTATGTCTATATGTATATATCAATTTCATACCCTGCATATTTATATAAAAGCTTTTTAAAGAGATTAAAAATTTAAATATAGTAATTATAGGACCTAGATTATGACCAAATGTTACTAAAGACCTGGTGAGTATTTTTATTTGTTTGAATCAATACCTCTAAAGAATCTTGTATAAAACTGCCCATATAAAAGAAAAGTTCTACATAAACACCTGGTCAATATAATTTCATTTTCATGAATTTGAATTGAATACTAATTTTAAAATGGCATTAGCAGAAGATAAATAATGTTAACATCTATAATCCAGTCCTTGCAATAATTAATGTAAATTAATTAAATCTAATGTTTGAATTAATACAGGATATAAAAATATTTTTTCTTTTACAATTGGACCATCTATCTACAATCATTTTTGTGAATTTTGATATAAAAGTATTTTCAAAAATTTAAATTAAATACTGATTTTAAAATGATATTCACAATTAAAAATTGGTCTTTATTTTAGAGTGTCTGACTACAGGTAACATTTCAGACTATAGATCTAGAGACTTGTAAAATAAAATATTTGTCATAGTGTATCTTGTTATCAATTAGCAACAAATAACTACCAAACTGGTTATAATATATGAAGCACAAATGATATTTTAAATCCAATCAATCTGTAAATAAATAGACATGAAAATTATTGAAGGATCAATTTACAGTTTGTAAATTTCTATCTTTATTTTACGAAAACATAAAGTCAAATTAGATATCACGTTTATTTTCTAAAAAAAAAAAATATTTTTTGGTTTGTTTAAAAAATACTATTGACAAAACATATAATTTCTCATATAATGATGTTAATTAAAATATTAAAGTATTTAAAGGGTTTTAAATGTAAATTAAAATTCTCCAATTCAAAACATCTAATAGAAATTTATTTTTGTTATCAAAAAAAATATTCACAAGATATCTGATAAAACCTTATACAAACTAAAATTTAACTAACTGCTACCAATTCGATTTAGTTATAAATTAATAAATAATATTAAAAATGAGTAATTGTAAATAAAAACATATTTATTTTAAAATGTAAAAAATAATAAAACTTTATAAATTATATCCTAGCTAGCTTACTACCTTGAGAAAAAAATTCTTCATGGAAGCAAAGATGGGAAAAATCATATTTTCTGTTTTAATTTATTTATAAATAAATAAAATAATTAATATTTTAATAAATAAGTTAGTAATTGATATTTTCTTAATTTTGAATTAGTTATCACTAAAATATAAATCAGTTGAAAATACTGTGCAGTAAAAGCATTTCTAAATAATATGTATATAGAACAAACTCAATTATTTATACATAAATAATCAGAAAATTTATTTATTTATATTAGTCAAATATATGTAAAGCATTTAAACAATTCACTGATTTAATTGTTAATTATTTCTTTTTTAATGCTATGAATAAATATTTATATTTCTCATTGTATGATCACATTTTCACATTTATATCTATTTTTTTTAATAAATTTGAAATCACAATATTAAAATCTGTATTCATCATTTCCACATATTACATTTGCACAAAAGTATTCATCAGATTTTTTTTGTTCCCAGAATTATTCCATATAAATAATGTTACTTTGCTTGAAGTCATCATCCTAAAATTTATTGTTTCATTTTTAATTGCTGATAAATTACACTCTTAGTAGGGTAGTTTTTGAAAAAAAATATTTGAAATAATATATGTCTTGCTCTCCATCTTTTTTTGACTAAGTGAAGGCTTGAAAATACTATTGTTAAAAATAATGCTTCATCAAGGATGGTTATGAATACTCACATTTAAATATAAATTTATTCTAGACAATTCTGCATATAATTATGTATATTATTTCATTTATTACATCGGTCTCTTATATTTCATTTGTTTTATTGTTTAATTCTTGTTACAATGAAATATTTATTTAATAAATAAAAGGATGATAGTGAACATAAAATTCTGATGATAGTATATGGAGTTCTTATAAGAACAAAAGATTTCAAGAAATTTTCATTCATTACATTGAATTATACATCATAACATGTTGATATCTCTCATGTAAATGCTTTGGTTTTAAGGAGAGTGCAGTCTGAATTGAAATATAAATTTGACAAAACAAATATCACTTCTTCCTTCTTCCTCTTCCTTAATTTTGGTTCTTCATATACAACAATATATATTTTAAAAAATAATTACAATTTTCTTACCTTGTAAGCAAAAAATATTTATTATTATAATTACAGTTTCGATTGCTCATCACAGTCTTCTTCAGATCTACAAAAATTTATATTTAAATTTTTGTAGATCTGAAAAAGACTGCGAGGAATAGATGAGTGCTGGTTCAGCATGAAATATGTATATTGGTAATTATTTACCTTTTCTACATGTGTGCGGTCATGTGTATCAGTAGTATGAGATAGTGTGGATAGTTAAAAATTGCTTGAAAGTCTGAGTTCAAATCCCCTATATTCACCTTTTATTCTATATAATTATTTACAATTGAATATATATATATTAACTAATGATTATTTACAAGAATTACAAAGCATTAAGATATCCATGATAAAAACTAAATAATAAATCTCATTTCAATTTTTATGCAAGGCAAGTCATCACAATAATAATATTAATAAATCCTTTTTAAAACAGGCAAAACTCTCCATGGTGATCATGTGATGTTTTGGTGGTTTAAATCCTTCTTTTAATGTTTAACATATATTATTAAAATTTCACCTTTTTCTCCCCATTTAATTTTTATTTTATACTTAATACCAGGCATCTGTTCATCCATTAATTTACTATTAATATCAGGCATTTGTCTATCTATCATCTTACATTTAATACCTGTATCTAACAATTCAATTACTTATTCATATATATTTATCTTTATATTCTTTATACTTATGGTTCTTAGAATTACCTCAATAAAATTAATGCATGCATTCGTCAATGTATAATTAATTATTTAGGAAGAAATATTATTCTTAACATTTTGATTGTGATTATCAGGTTTTTAAATATATTGAAAATTAAAAAAAAACAGAGTAAAGAAAATGAATAGTATATTTAGTATATAAGCATTCTAAATGTGCATGCGAGAAGGTTTCAGCACTGTTTGTGCTTAATAAATAATATTTACATATGTTACTGTCAATTTCATAAGTGTTGAAAATATTACTTCATTGTAAACTAAAAGATTTTGCATTGTTGATTTTTAGAAATAATATGCATTGAGTGAAGATGTTTAAAGCTTCACACTCTTAAGTCAAAATGCTTCAGACTGGCTTATTTATATATATAGAAATTTAAGTAAAGAAGATAAGTCAAAATGCTTCAGACTGGCTTATTTATATATATAGAAATTTAAGTAAAGAAGAAAAGTGGAACCACCTTTTTCTTATAAAATCTCTGTCTTGTGTTGTGACTTGAGAGCTATCTATACAGTCATTATTACATCTGATTGGCTGTTATATAAGCATTCTAAATGTGCATGCTTTCACTTTAATTTAGCAAAACTTGTAACAAAGAATATATTTATTTCTTAGAAATAAATTATTACTCTTTTACTAAAGTTGTAGTAAAGTCTCTTATTTTCATGAAGTTCTATTTTTATTGTCATGAATTTTATCATAAAAAATTATACTAAATTTTATTTTTTTGCAATATAGTAGTTTTTTGTTGTTGTTGTTGTTGTTTTAAAACAGATACAATTAAAATAACATTATTAATACTAGCCAGCAAGAAAAACATGTTTCTATGATGTTAATCCATCTATACATGCATCACAATTGCAGATTCTAGGAACAATACCTGTATCATGGATCCCCTAAAATATTTTCAGACAATGATTCTTTTTCAAAAGAATTTAAAAATTTGGCTAAGATAGTGTGATAAAGTTATTTTATCTTTCCAATTCTCAGTTTCCATAAATAAAATATATTAAAACAAATAAAATAGATATTCCAACGCTTGTTAAACAAATAATATAAATAATTTATATAGTTTTTTAAGTTTAAGTATAAAATAATAAAATAATTAGTAATACTTATTAACGTCATTTGTTTAAATAAACAATAATTCTATTTTTTCAAAAATGTATTTTTTTACTATCTTTTTTTAATTATTTCTTTTTCTTTTTTCAAAATTTGTGAAATAAGTTTATATTAATTATATAAAATGCTAAAATATAAAATAAGAATTAAATTAAATAATAGTATAAAATTATTATTATTAAGTTGATTTATTAACAAAGTTTTAATAATATTATTAAAGAAGTTGTTATAATACAAAAAGATACTTCAATATCATTACACACAGAAAAATTAAAAATCAACTTTGTAGCAAATGCATGAATATTAAAAATCTATAATATTATTATGATGAAAACATTTGCATATAAATATATAGCTTACTTAATTCTATAACAGTGGCCTTTACTGACAAACCCGAACAGCCATTTGGATTATAATTAAACCTTTAGATTGAATTGGATTCCCATAACTTTTACTTTATTGTAGAAATATAGGTTTATAAATGAAAATCATTTAAAAAAATAATGTTTCAAATTTGAAATTATATATAAAAAGTAATAAAGTGAAATATTTGGTCAAAATAATAGTTTTTATTCTTTTGCAATTACCACTATTGATTTTTTATGATCTAAATAAAATGGGTCTCTATTTCATTTCTAAAACCTAAAAAAATATTGTTAATAATGAATAAAGCAATGTAATTTTATATTACAATTAAAATTCCATTTATAATTATTTGAAAAATGACAAAAAATGATTACTACAATGATTTTGGAGTTATTTCATTTTCAGTCAACCACAACTTTCTGTTCTAACTTATCATAGCATTTACAACTTTCTTAAACACTTTACCAGTACTATTTATTTGTATCAAAACTAACAATTTTGACTGTCCTGCAGTCATCATCACAGCTCTTTACAATTCTATTTCTATGTTTTTAGAAATAGAATTGTAAAGAGCTCTGATGATGACTGCAGGACAGTTGAAAGTGTTAGTTTTGATATAAATAAATAGTTATTGATAAAGTGTTGAAGAAAGTTGTAAATGGTATGATATGTTAAAATAGAAATCAATATATAGAAAGAAGAAGAAGAAAATTATAACTTCCTGTTCTGTTATTATTACCTTTCTCTTGATAAGTCTTCTTTAAAAACAAATAACTTTCAAATACAATTTAAGTGCAATCATAAATATTTTCTTCTTACAATAAATATTTTATAAGTATTTTGAAAAAATAATCATAACAAAGAAATTGCCAATCAGCAGTACCATCAATGTGTTTGTATAATGTTCTCAGACAATATGGAGGTCTTCAAATTTCTTTTGAATTAGGAAATCAATATATGTTATTTCTAGTTTCTTCTGTCAAATAAATGCAAAAACAAAAAAATATTACAAATAGCTGCAAGATAGCAAATTTAAGTAGGAATTAATAACTATACCATTATACATATGAAGAGATTTGGTCTTAAATTTGATAATTTAATAGAGGATCAATGTATTGCACATTACACAATAAAATACACAAAACACTCAAAAACGAAATAAATTGCAAATGAATAAATATGGATTCCTTAAAAAACAACTGAAAGCATAAATCAGAGTTGGGTTGGAAATATATTGCTAAAAGAGAAGACAATAGATAGATCATATATCTTAAACTAGTTCACAAAAATGTTTAAAGATTTAATAAAAACTTACATGCAAAATGGATAAATAAAATAAAATATTGATCTACATGAAGCAAAAAAAAAACTACATTGGGGAAATACTAAAATAAACTGCAAAAGAATATACATAATATCTTATAATGATAATTGCATGTTTAGATCATCACATTGTTCATAAAATATCTGGACACGAAAAATAAATATTATAAAAGAAAATAATAATAAAAATACCTGTTAATTTTTTCAGTAAAAAATAATTTAAGTATAAATCAAAATGAACATTCTTTAATTTTTTATTTTAATGAATTGATTTAAATCTTTACCATATTAAATAAATTTTAACTTCACAAATGGGTTCACTATTCATGTTTTTAGTAAATAAGAGTTTGAAAAAATATCATTTGAATGCTTTCTGCAAATGCACACTTAACTGTATGATTTCATATTTCATTTGTTTTTGCTATGAATATAACAATTTTTTCAATGAATATAATTATTTCATTTAACAAAGATGTTCAATATTGAAACTGCATTAAAGTTATATTTATTATTTTTAATGCTGTTTCTGCTTATATGATTTTAGGAATGCCATTACTTTATTAAATAAAAAATTGTAATTAATAATTTTTAAGCACATATTCATTACATAAGTAATATATATTAGGGCTATAACCTTGAGACTATGTGCCTAGATGTGACAGTGGGGACTTCTACAAATCTTATCACAAGATTAACGACTTTAAAAGACAAAGAGTGGCCACTCTTATCTTCAACATACTTTTTAATTATATAGGCGAATCTAAAGCATTTTGATTTGAGAGCGTGAAGCTATTAAATACTTCACTGATTAGGTCCACAATTTCTATACAAGATAATGCAGGGGTGCCCAACCCTATGCCTGTGGGCACCATGGTGCCCGCAGATCATTTTACGTGTGCCCGCCGCTATCCGAACATGATAAAAAAATATTTATCTGATATAATTAAATTTAATTTTTAAAATTTCTTATAAATCATTGTATTATATTGTAATCAAATTGTAGGGCATACTATACTTTTACAGCGTAAAAATATAAACGTTAATAATATGTTAAAATTTTATTTTTGAAATAAATATGTTTTTGTACATTATGTGTATTATTAACAATATCCAACTACAAATTTACATTAAAAAAATAAATGGTGCCTGCCACCTGGCCGGTATTATAGCATGTGCTCTTAAGTGCAAAAAGGTTGGGGACTCCTGAGCTAATGTATGTGAAATCTTTCGATTTACAGCAAGTCAGTGTAAAGCTCTAATTAGAAATCTTTTAAGACAATTTAAAGTTGTAATTAATAATTTTAAAATTGTAAATTTGAATTAATAAATCCTTGTGCATGTATTAAAAGTGTATTCACCTAACCGTTGCTTTTTTCTCTTTATTGATTATTGAATTTTTTTTGCAATAGCATTATTTTCTTACTTTGCCATTTATTTCTCTTGATGCACTAATATATACATTTTAAAAATTAAATCATATCTTAAATTACATTACTGTTAATGTGGAGGAAATGACTTTTAATATAATTTTTTAGTCTAACCTTCATGCAGTTATATAGCAAGTAGATAATGATGGTGAGGAATGAACCTAAAAATGGATTATATTTCTCAATCACCTTCTCAAAATCAACTCTTGGGATTGAAATAAATCGTTGTATCTAGAAAGAATTTATTTTTAGTTAACTAATGATAAAGACATGCACCCACAGCCTTTATTAGGGTGCCACCTTTTTATGAATAAAGTAACTTTCAGAATAGACTTCAAACCATCAATCTCTCAATCTTCATTAACATGCAACAATTTCTCAATGGTTAAGCATTCTCTCAAATTTTCTATTGACATGGGAATTATAAACACTAGGGTGAACATTTGCAATGAAATCTGAGATATAAAATGGCACTGACAACTTACATTTATAAAATTAATAAAAAACAATGTATTTACTTTATATAAAATCCTCATTCATAGACAATGCTATTTTAGAATAAAATGATAAAATTAACATGCATACAAAATATTAAATACAATAACTTAATTACTAATATGCAAAAAAAAAATACAATCAATGAATTACAATAAATTTGAACTTATTAAGACAACATCTTACCATGGTAGATAGCAAGTATTATATTAATGGTATATTTATAAAATTTCATAATTGATCAAGTAGATACTATTCACATTCCACTGACATGGTTATTTAGCCAGAAATTTGTTGTTGTTCTTTCCATTTTTTTTCATGTGTCATAGCATTGGCCAGCAAGTGAACCCACTAACCCAGGACAACTGCTTGTAAGGCAGCTGTGCTGACCTCTCAACCACCAATGCTTCTCTGCATTCTTTCTTTAAATTTTCAGTCATAGACAATGATAGGGGCACACTTTCTTGTAAGCACATTTGAGATGTTGTAGCATTTACCAATCAAGTTTCAGGCAACCCCAAGAGATAAGTTTCATGGCTGAACTGATGTATTTTTAGATCTAATTAGCAATGCATATTTTGTAACTTTTTTATTAACTAGTCATGATTAAAGAATTTTTATTTCTTTTAATCATGAATTATTTTTAAAGACATTTTTTCCCCAAGACAGCAACACCTATAAGTGAAACGAGTTATAGTTCCAAAAAAAACTTATATTGAATCTAGAATAGAAATAAATTTCCATGGACAGGCTTTTTAATTATACAGTTCTCTCTACTAACAATTTATAGACTCTTTTTATTACACAGTCCAATGATAAAGAATTCCCCATCATTCTTTAACTTAATGTTTTCAAGAACTTTTTTTAAATAGTTTTTCTTTTACTGCAATTAATATTCAGTAATAGATTACTGATTTTTATTTATCTTTTTAGTTTAATTACTATCATCTTATAGATTTATAGATACATTTTTGTTATCTATAAATGGAATCATGTTCTTGTTTGTTTGGTTTTCTTAAATATAATTATATATGCTAAATTTATCTTAAGCTATTTTCTTTGTTATTAAAACATTTCATGTATTAAATGTATTTTATTACATTTACTTTATTAAATTTTATTAGTTTTATCTATTTCTTTTTTTACTTATTTAATCCAAGAAGCACAACCCTAGATACACATACATGCACATGTGTACACCTTCTATAAAAATACTATTTAACTGACTCAAGTGTTAACCCTGTCCATATATTGCTGAATAGTTATATTTCAGACTGATCAGAGTATTACAATACTTAAGTTAAATACCAATCTTATAATCTGAAAAAATTAATTATTTCTCTTTTCTTGTATTTACTTTGCTTTTTATGTATAAACTTTTTGAAGTGTATTACATTTTCTTGGTTAAACATTCAATATATATATATATATATATATATATATATATATTTAATATAGTTTGATATATTTATATATATATATATATATATATATATATATATAAAATATCAAACTTACATAAAGAGTTTTCTGTTATCCATAATTTAAAGTGTTCTTAAAATGATTTACATGATTGTTAAACAATAAAGTAGATATAATTTTTTATAATTAGCTGTACTAATAATTTATTATTAACCATTTTATTGTTAGTTTTAGAAAATAATCAAGATGGTTGGTTCTACCTGTTCCACTACATTCATTCTGGTACTCGTATAGAGTAATGCTCCTCATTTAGTCCACATTTCATTGAGATCACAATTAATTTACAAAAATTACAAATATATATGTATTAATAATTTCAATGGCACGTAAATAAGTTTTATTGCTGATCCAATATGTAATGTTTATGAATAACATAAATACTTCATGGAACTACCAAATTCTAGTAGTGTACTTGAACATGATTGTTCTGAATTTGAATATATATATATATATATATATATATATATATATATATATATATATATATATATATATATATATATATATATATATATATATATAGAGAGAGAGAGAGAGAGAGAGAGAGAGAGAGAGAGAGAGAGATTTGAATTCAGATTTTCAAGCACGCTTGATATGTAAATATTTGAAAACAAGGCACTCTTCACAAACCTGGGAGCTTTAACTGTAAGTATAAAGTTTTGAATTCAGATTTTCAAGCACCCTTCAACTATCCACACTATCTCAAAAAACTGATACACATGACCACACACATGTAGAAAAGATAAATAATCACCAATATATGTATTTCATGCTAAACCAGCACTCATCAGTTAGTCCAGATTACCATCTCCCACACACATATATAATCAGTGCTCAGTTTATATTAAGATAGCAAATCTTCATACTTTAATGGACAGGCTTCAATCCACTCCCACCTCCAACTTTTCAGCCATACATATCATTGAAAATCTGATGTTAAAGCTCCCAGGTTTGTGAAGAGTGCCTGGTTTTCAAATATTTACATATCAAGCTTGTATCCTGTCCATCCCTCTTATATGTATGTAAATGGATATGGTCCTATACATGAGGGGTCAGAGTGACTTCAGGTCAACATGGGCATGGCAATAATATTAGCATCAGCATAGGATATGAGTTTTCATCATCAGATTTTCAATGATATGGATGGCTGAAAAGTTGGAGGTTGGAGTGGATTGAAGCCTGTCCATTAAAGTATGAAGATTTGCTATATTAATATAAACTGAGCATTGATTATATATATGTGTGGGAGATGATAATCTGGACCGATTGGTGAGTGCTGGTTTAGCATGAAATATGTATATTGGTGATTATTTATCTTTCTACGTGTATGTGGTCATGTGTATCAGTTGTATGAGATAGTGTGGATAGTTGAAGAGTGCTTGAAAATCTGAATTCAAATCCCTATGCTTACAGTTAAAGCTCCCAGTTTTGTGAAGAGTGCCTGGTTTTCAAATATATATATATATATATATATATACATATATATATATATATATATATATATATATATATATATAAATAAACAGGCAAAACTCTCCATACAATAGTGCCACTCAGGGCAAGCCAGAGTAATCAATGGATGCCAGAAGGCTTGTGCATAAAATCCCTATCTAGTGCCTACTCATCCAATATCTTGACTAGTTTCTGGCTTGTGGCCTTCATCAGTGAGGAGCCTTGGCTTGCACTGAGTGGCACTACTGTATGGAGAGTTTTGCCTGTTTTAATAACAGTTATGAGCAAGCATAAGAAGTGGTGATAATGTGATGTTTGGTGGTGTATATATATATATATATTAATCTTCATTTTTGTTGATATATGTGAGATGTAATTTTAGTTGGCAAACAAAATTTAAAAAAAATACCTTCTCCACATAGGAATCACTATAGTTTTTAAATGTTCTGACTGGCCAAAAAAAAAGGTAAACTTAATTTTCACTTGAAATTTTATTTTTGCATTCTAAGTACAATCATATTTTTATTAATAAAAATAAAATATATTAAATTTTTAAATGTACTAATGATTTTAATTTAAAATTAAAACAAATGTATTGACTAATGTAAATTAAAGTCTTCAAAACATACGTTTTTTATAATTATTATTACTCAATAAAAATTAAAACAAAATAAATTTTAAATTTTTTTATTTTTTTTTATAGATATAGTAATATTTAAAACATTAATTATTATAACAAAATATAGATTTTTTAAAAAATTAAATTTAAAACTGCAAAACTATAACAAAATTAAAACTAACAATTTAAACTCATCATAATTACCTTTAATCTCATGCAGAATGAATTCAATTTTTGATATGAAAGATAGGACTTATATTGTAATAATGAGTCTAGAAGTGATAATTGGATTTCTATAGAATGGATATGCAAATCAATTTGACTTGGCCATATGAGGGTTGTCAATGACAGTAGGAAAAAAACTGGATATATGATATGGTCATTAGAAATACTATTATTAGTCAGAGCTCAGAGTTACATAATGATATAGATATATATATATATATATATATATACAATATGGACATATAGATATATATAATATAAATAATATATAGAAAAGATATTAAACATGAAATAATTATAGAATATAGATATTATTAACATACTTCAGTAAAGTTGAAAATGACAATATTACTAACAGTCAGAACCTCAGAGTGTATCATTGATTAGATTTTAAAGTATATATATATATGTATATATATATATATATATATATATATATATATATATATATATATATATATATATATATATATATCATATGACTTTAAAAAATCTAAGAAACATCACCATTATAAAATGAGCTTTATGTGTCTTTTCATTAATTTTATATTTATTCTTTATAATAGTAGTAGTAGTATAATCTTGATCTAAAACTGTGAAAAATTATGAAGAACTTTGATATACAATATATCTAAAGGTTTAATAGATTAATCTTTAATAACTAATATTCAGAAATTTTACTTATTTTTCCATGCAAACTAAAACTACTTTCAATGCTATAAATAAGAACTATGATGATAATGAAAAGGAAGATTTAGACCATGACATTAGAATGGGATATATAACCAAAGATAATGCTTAAAAAGCAGTGAATCAAATAAATGCAAAGTCTGATCCTGGTTTTGATGATATTTGTGCATTTTAATCAAAAGCTGTATGTAAATACTTTCATATCCACTGGAATATCTTTTTAATCTTTCAATTCAAACTGGTATTTTTTCTCCTTATTTGAAAATTACTAAAGTATCACCAATATATATATAAAAAAGTTTTCATTCAGAAATTTCTAAATATCGATCAATTGCAGTCTTATCCATTTTGTCAAAAATATTTGAGAGGTATATATATATATAATGGTGTTACTGGTCAAATAAATTTATTGATTCCAAGTTTCCAGCATGTGCTTTTACCATGCAGATTTATTGACACAAATTTAATAACTATATATAATCATGTCACTCATTCTACAAAAAATCACTGACAACTTGATTTTGATCTAGTTATTCATTCTAAACTTTGTAAAAAAAAAAAAAAAAGGCTGATCTGAGCTTTTCACTAGATTTGCTGAATTGGTTTCTATCACTTTTGCAAAATAGACATTTTTTCACTAAATATAATAAGAATATCTCACTTTCTTAAATAAAACAATTTGGCATACCATAAGAAAATGTATTAGCACCATTGCCATTTGCAATATATATAAATAATTTAAATAAATATATAGTGATGGATAGTTTGCTGCCATATGCTGATGACTATAAAATATTTAAAATATATGCTATGAAAATCACTTACAGCTTCAATCTTATATAGATGTTTTTCTGAATGGTGCCTTAGAAATAATATGTGTAATATAGATTAATGTTGTACTATCACTTACACAAAAAAAGTTCAATATTTTATTGACTCATATTCTAGAAATAAGGAATCTATTGAATACAAAAAATATTATAAAGATCTTGGAAATATGATTCAACCAAAATGGCTCTTTTACAATACATGCACATAATATTATATGCAAAACTAATAGAATAATGGGCCTTATACTTTGCAATGGTTTTACCTTTAATATTTATGTAAAGACATATTTGTTTAAGACTCTGGTCTTTCCTATTATAGAATATAGCTCAATAATATAGAATTCAGATAAATTATCACATATAAATAAATTATATTCATTATTAGTAAATTTATTACTGTAATTAATGCAAAGGGTTTTCCTATAAATCTATATCATTAAAAAGTTATTCAAGATATGAAATTTTTCTAGCTAATAGTTTATGGCCTTACTTAGTTATATTTTAAAGATATTTATACAAGCTTCTTAAATCTATACAAGAACTAAAAATTTATTTCCCATTGTAAATATAAATGCAAAATTTTATGTTTAGCAGCAATACACAGACTACCAAATATTTATAATATCTATTTTAATATATAGGGTATATGAACACAGACTTTCACATGACCCACCACTCTCCTCTCTATCTCATAACATTGATACACTTAAACACATATATGTTGAAAAGATAAATAATCACCAATATACGTATTTCATGCTAAACCAGCAATCATCAGTTGGTCCAGATTACCATCTCTACACATTTATGCTATAAGTATTCAGATATATATTAACATAGGCAATCCTCATACTTTAATGGACAGGCTTCAATCTACTCCACACTCCAACCATTCATCCAATTGAAAATCTGATGATGGAATGCTCAAAGGCCACCCTGAGGCTGAGATTCTTGTCACACCCATGTTGACCTAAGGTCAATCTGATCCCTCATGTACACTTTTCAACATATATGTGTTCAAGTGTATCAGTGTTATGAGATAGAGTGGAGAGTGGTGGGTTGTGTGAAAGTCTGTGCTCATATACCCAATATATTATACATATAGACACAGGTATATAATAAGCCTGTGTTTCAGTAATTAAATATCTATTTTAATGATATTGACATCTTTTTTTTAGATTTAAATGTTTTATTGAGAGATGACTTATTAGTATAGCATATATTTAAATTATAATAATGTATTTTTAATGGTTTTATTAACTGTTGAAATATTAATAACATAATTCAATTATTAATATTAGCACTATCATCATCATCATCATTAGTATAAATTAATATTTTAACATAGAACACAAGTCAAGCGTCGGTAGTCAAGAGGTCAGCACGGCTGCCTTACAAGCAGTTGTCCCGGGTTCGCGTCCCGGCCGATGCTATGACACATAAAAATAAAAAAAAACATAGAACACAAACACAAAATTGTTTTTTTCCTTTTAAATAAATGTGCAACATATGAACATATATAACAAACATATTTATTTTAATTTTATTAAAACAAATATCTACAAAGTATTGACGAAACATTGGAAATTAGTATGGTTGTGAATGTAATAACAAGTAGCTTTCGGATAAATATGACCTGCACTAAAACTAGAGACTTTTCTCAATTTTTCTTTTTTTTTACTTTTTAGATAAAAATGCAATCAATCCACTTACTGATCAGTAACTAGATGGCTATCTGTGATGTCTATGAATAATGCCACCCAGAAAAAAATAAAAGCTAATTTTGAAATCAGGAAAAATATCAAATTCAAATCTGGATTCAAATTGCAAACTGTTAAAATTAATAGAAATATAGCCGAAATGGCACTTTCCTTCAAATACAACTTGATTGTATGACATCTCATTTTAAAAATAAATCTAAATCGTACAAAAAACAAAAAACTCAAATGGCTTATAAATGTTATATATATATATTCAATAAATAAGTTAAATATATATTTTTATTTCATTTTTTCCTCTGAATAATTGGGGGAGGGGGGAGATAAAATGGAATAGGTTTTTGTTTTTCTTTTTTTGTCTAAAAAAATATCTCATCAATCAAAGAATTATATGTGTAATAAATCTCAAAATATTTGAAACTTAAAGTATAAACATTTCACACATTATCATTTATTATACTTTAAAAGCAGTCAGAAATACATGTGAATAATTAAAAACAGAAAAGATATTTACATCCAAGTGATATTTTTTATTATTATTAAATCTCAGTTATGTTAAAAATAAATTATTTAAAAACTTTACTTTTTACTTCCAACTGATTATTCAAACAATGAAATTCATGTGATCTATTCAATTATTTAAAAATAAAGTAGTGGAGACTTATACCTGTTTAAGAAACAAAATTAAATAGCTTATTTAGTCATTCTTTCTTGTTTGGATTGAATTTTATCTTTACACGCCTTTATCTTTCATTTTCTTTTTCTGATCATATAATTTTCATCTTATCATTTCATCTTCTCTTCTTTTTACCAATTTTCATGTTTTCACCTTTTATTAATTAATCTTATCTTCCGAAGATCTTAATTCTCCTGTCAGGAGTTCTTTTGCTAATTTTCGTAAACATTTTTTCATTAAATTTTCTTCATTACTGTTCACATATACAAGTAATACAGTGCCAATAAACATCACATGTTCACCATTTCTTATGCTAGCTTATAACTTTTATTAAACAGGCAAAACTCTCTATCCAGAGTAATCAATAGATGCCAGAAGGCTTGTGCATAAAATCCCCATTTAGTGCCTATTCATCCAATATCCTCTGCATAATTTCTGGCTTGTGGCCTTCGTCAGTGAGGAACCTTGGATCTGAGAGCACTGCACCTAGATCTTAGGATCTAATGCAACCCTCCAGTAACCACCTTCAGTGATGAAGGCCATAAGCCAGAAATAATCTGGTAATATTGGATGAGTAGGTACTAGATGGGAACTTTATGCACAAGCCTTCTGGCATCCACTGATTACTCTGGCTTGCATTGAGTGGCAATATGTATAGAAAGTTTTGCCTGTTTTAATACAACAGCCCTGGTTTTCAAGCTTTTCCAAATTTGTAACTTTTTTGGGGGATTTCAAGACTAGATCTTTAATCCTTCTATTTTAAAACAATATTTGATGCACTTCTATTGAAATAAGCAGCTGAAAGGATACTATATCTGCTATCATGCTTTTAACATGAGTTCAATTATCTCTAGATAAGTCTTAAATTTTTTCATATGATAAATAGGCTTAGAACTTTTCTTTCAGATAAATGATCTGCAGTCAACTTAAGATTTGGTAATTGTTCACTGGGTTTAAACATAAAAATATGACTGTATTATGATACACCCTTCACTATGGGTGTGGGAATGTTACAATCATATGTGTACTCACTCATCTCATAGATGTTTTTACTTTTTCTTAATAAAAAAATAATGGTGAGTTAGCCATGTTTTTTATTACTCATATCTTTACATTACTCATATGTATTTGCTATGAAAATATGATGCACAATTTTTTTGTATTAATTGATATATTTTCATTTTTTATTATAATATTTATTGAAAGGACTGAAATGCATATCAGCTATTTTTTTAATAAATTCATCAAAATATGTGATATCACTATTAATTTTCATTATTTTCTAAAGAAGTGAATTTGAAAGTGCATCTAAGATGATTGGAGAAAGTAAAAGGAGGAAAACAACTAAGGCAGAGATAAATAAAAAATCAAGACTGAAAGCCTCAACAAAATAATAATTATTTATCTAAAGTCATTGCAGTTAAATTTATTGTAAAAAAAAAAATAAGTGCATTAAATGTTAGGAATATGAATAAGGTAAAAAAAATTAAAATTGTAGTTAAATATTAAAAACATGATAGACATGATAAAAATCTGTGAAATGAAGTAAGTAAAGATGTAGAGAGTTTTGCATTTTGTAATGAAAAAAGTACTCATAATGGCTGTAATCTTAGAATCAAAATCAAGACTCATTGTGCATGCACTAATTAATAAGAGAGCAAAATTTATGGTGAAATTTTACCTTAGTTTTCCTCCTAAACAAGCCATTGGATTAATCCAGAAACTAAACAGTATTATCAATAATAGTGAAGTGATCAAAAAGGATCCATTTTTATATAAAATGCAAACCTCCCTGCAGGTGATTTTTGGTTGTTAATCTACAGAAAAAACAAGCATGGCAAATGCCATGATTACCATGAGTGAAGATAAGTATAATTTACAATCATATGCAGAAGCAATCGAAACTCCAAAAACAAGTAAAAAAAATCAAGAAAAGATAGGCAATGAGAACATAAACAATTTAAATAATGGTAAGAAGGCAGGGCAGAGTCCAAGATTTCATATATCGACTGTTAATGATATAATGAAACTAGATATGCTTTCAGAAATTCAAATTAATATTATGGAAGAAAACTGGACAGAAGAAAGCCTAAATAAAACAGCAGAAGTCTTTAACTCAACCATCCCAAGAGATTTATTTTTCTCTTTCAAACATTTTTTCACTAACCGATCAATTGTACTAGCAATCAAAGATATAAACTGCACAGATCAATTGTACTAGCGATCAAAGATATAAACTGCATATTATATAAGTTTTCCTAAGATCTATTATATGAAGCAATTAATAAAAATAATATATGGATTCAATATTTTGAATTGCTGATCATACAAATCACAGATACATTGTAGTGGAATTTTATAATGGAGAACAAAAAGAGACTTGAAAAAAAAAATTACGTAAATTTGCACTAATCAAAGTAAATCCAGACAGAGAAAATATTGTTAATGGAGTAATAAAAAACATGTATTTAAATTATAATATTATCAACTTCAAAAAACTAATGAAACCTTTCAGAGAAGTGATCGGGTTTCAAAACATGTATTTAAAAATCACTCTAATACCGATTTTAAGTAATAGCTACCAATTTAAAGTATGTTTAAATAAAAACATAGGCCCAAATGATATTCAAACACTTATAACATACCAAGAAACAACTCTTCTTTTAATAATTTATGAAACAAAACTGCAATGCTTTAATTGCAAAGAAAAAGGACACATAGTCAGTGAGTGTCCAAAACTAAAATGCTAACACTGTCACAGAACAAATAAACAACACACAACATGAAATAGATGTATTAGTCCAGGAAAAAACAAAAATTCAAATAAATAAGTTAAGTGTATACAACACAATACACACAAAATGAAAAAACAGAATTATCTTAAAAGCACATAGAAGTAATGGAAACAAATGAACATCTTCATCCTTCAGAGCCAATCATCAATCAAACCTTGAAGGATATATTAAACACAAAGACTCAGAAATAAATAATACCTCAACCTCAGATAAATACAAAACCAGATGCCCTCCACTCCAAAAATATAGTAGAAAACCTGACAGAAAAATCTGAATTAAATGAAGATGATTTACCACCATTTGATGACAACAAAAAAGTTAAAATAATTCTAAAGGACCCTCCCCCCCAGATACTAATACAGAAGCTACAATGGATGAAAAGGCTAACATAATGGAAAAGGTAAGGGTACTTTGTTTAAAATATAAGTCTTATGACTGTAAAATAGTCGCATAGGTTGGACTAGATAAACAGATAGTAAGAGAATGAAGTCAGATTAATTTAGCAAGAAAACAAGTATAATAAATTCATACAATAAATAAAAACAAACATGAGGATAAAAATAGGTTCTTTAAATGTTTGAGGATTAAATTCGATAAAAAAAATTATGAATTAAAAAAATGGATGAATACTATCCAGCCACAAGTAATAGGATTAAGTGAAACAAAAATATATAATATATCACAAATAGATATATCAATATATCTTAGTAGTCATGGATACACCACTTCCTCCAAAGCAGCCTTTTCACCATCAGCAGGGATGGGAATTGTAATTAGTAAAAATTGTCAATTTAGATCATTTAAAATTATTTATCTATATATAATATTTCAAATCGATATCTGTATTTTTTCAAATTAATATACGTAACTTTATAAATAAATATTTGAAAATACAGTAATTAAAAGTCTATAAAAATTATATGTATAACTATAACTTAGAAGCGCTTTCATTACCTTGTAGCTTTGTCAACTATCACATTTAAAATGTCAACTTTCCCATAATTCAATGTCAACTTTTTCCCAGTTGACATTGAATTATGGGAAAGTTGACATTTTAAATGTGATAATTGACAAAGCTACAAAGTAGTGAAAGCGCTTCTAAGTTATAGTTATACATATAATTTTTATAGACTTTTAATTACTGTATTTTCAAATATTTATTTATAAAGTTATATATATATAGATGCACACATGCTGATAGTAATATTATATCATAAGTCTTTAACCCTTAATATTATATTCTTTTACATCCCACCAGATTATAAATTAATCAATACATTAATAAATACACTAAATGCCAAATTTGCATCCTCAACCAATCCCATAATACTGAGTGGGAACTTCAACATGGCATATAACAAATATGTAACAAAATAGTTACATTTACTGGCTTTTCCATTTATAACCAGAGAAGGGTTTCTGCCACAGAATTTTGCCTCATTTAATAATGGCAGAGATTGACCTGATGTTTTACTCACCAGAACTGCACCATATGAGGATCTTATCACTGATAAACACATCTTTTTCAGACCATGCTGCAATCATAGTAATTATTAAAAATGGTGTTATACACAAATCATTAATAACAATTAGTAAAACCATTAGAGAACTTCTGCCCAGTAACACAAGTGAACACCTATTTTCAGAAATATACATACTACTATTCAAAATTAGAGACTTTGAAATGGATTCAGTTCAAATCTGGATAACATATGCAAATATCATATCTTATACAATAGACAGTGTAACAAGAAATCTACCAACACCATCAAAAGTCCTGGCTCTTGCGGATGACATTAATAAAAGAATCATGTGGAGCTCCACTACAGCAGAAGGATGCAAAAATGTAATGGCAATGAGAAACACATATCAAGTAGCATGTGAAACACCAGATAATATATAGCAATAGAAAAAGAAGATATACATAAATCAACCTCATACCTGGTCAAAACAATATATTAGATGGGCATTAAGTCAAGCACCAGTAAATAGAGTCCCTGCAGCAATAAATATGAATAATGAAATCATTACAGTCAACAACACAATGTAACCAATATTATAACACTTTAAAACAAAATTACAAAAGAGATTAAAATTTATCTCCAAACATAATTTCTTGGGAGTACCAGAAGATAATTTAAAATTTACACCTGAAGAATTTGTTGAAAGGCTTGTAACAGTACCAAAATCATGCCATCCTTGGATACATGGTATACCCTAGTTTGTATATAATCAGAACTCTTGTAAAATATCAAGTAATAATAATCAGATTGAAGCCATAGATAAAAAGTTTGGTGATTAATCATTTTGTGCATCTAAAATAAATATTGTGATGATAACAAATTAAAAATTATGTATAAAAATTAATCCAAAAATAATATAAACAAAAAAGCTATGCCATGATAATGAGCACTGAAAATTTATGGAAAAAAACAAAACAATGAAATTGTATAAACTGGAGATAAAAATAGGAAGATAAATGGATGTGTTTGTAAATATATTGTTAATAAAGAACATAGTGATTTTTAAAAAAAGATTTACAATGATAAGAAAATATATTTTCATTTGAAATAAATTGCAATATAGTATTAAGAATATTTGAGTGTATCTTGTGCTTGTTAAAAATTGTAATTATAATTTAATAATGGTAGAATTGAGATTGTGATAAAACAATAAAAAGAACCAATATAAAATAAATGCAAATAGTAATTGGAGAATAAATTAAAATAGAAAATAAATATATTTAAAAAATCAAAAGGTGCTGCAAAAGAAAATAAAAAAAGCTTTTACTTTAGAAATAAAATTATAAATATAATGGTAAAAAATGCTACAGCTGAAATATATATATAACAGTGAATTGAAATATAAAAAGAAAAAATATTGTATCTAGAAAAAAATTGCAAAAATAAAAAGCAACAACACAAAAAAGGCAGCTTAATTTTGTATACTGAAGAATAAAAGATTTTGAATGGAAAACTAAATGTCAGAAATGAAATAGTAATTAAAGGCAGAAATGGTAATTATTAGTGAATAAAGTGAATGATTTAGAAGAATAAAGATTTCTATAATAGAAATTAAAGTCATTTATAATAATTTTTAAAAAAGTTAGATAAATAAAGATGAAATGAGTTGTGGAAAACTGAAAAAGTAAGTTGTAAATGTTTCAAATGAAAATTGATTCTGGAATTGATAAAATCACAACAAAACAATGCATAACTTTTTCTGATTACATTCTTAGTATGATTTTTAAAAGCAGTTATCTTCACTCTACTTTGAAGTCATCTATTGTGAGCATAAAAATCCAAGGGACATTACCATCTAACTTCCATGAATTACTTAAGCTTACAACAGATGGCTCTAGAGTGGAGTGAAAAGAACTGCTCCTAATGTAAATTGATAAGTTTCTGATTCTCTTATTAAAAACTATATTTAAAAAATGATTTCAAAGAATTAGATGTTTGTAACATAACATAATTCAGGAAATTGGACAGTACTTTTTAACTCATGATTCCTTTACAGAAAATGTCTAATTCAACTAATGTTAATGAGTTAAAGCAATTATTTTAATTTGATATATGGTTAAAATTATGTTGAATGTCTTAACTAATCATATTTCTAATGTGCTAAATATGTTTATGTCCGAAGAGCAATTTATATTTAGAAAAGATAAAATGATAAAGATACAATTGGGGTGAATATAACTATTCCTTGACATGCGCACACATACATACATATATATGAAAGGAGGTTGCCTTGACAACAGGTTGAGATTGTTGATTGTTATTGATATTGGAATTGTCTAAGTGTTGACTGATTTCAATGATTATCATCATCATCATCAACAACTATTATCAATCCACTGTGGGATGAAGGTCTCTCCAAGTTCAATCCATCTTCTCCAATCTTTATCTTCTCTTCTCCACATCACCCCTGCACACTTTTTTATTTTGTCATCCATCTCACATGTGGTCTCTTTCTGGGTCTTTTACAATCTCTTGGAATCCAGTTTAAGATTTCAATTGTCTATATATTATCATCTCGTCTAGCTATATGTCCAGCCCAACTCCGCTTCAGTCTTTTAATTTTTTTAATGAGGTCAGTAACACCTGTTTGTTCTCTTACCCATATATTGCATAAAGAAAGAGAAAAAAGAAACAAGGAAATGAATGTTGGTTTATTGGTCTTAAAAAAAACATTTGTAAATAAATTGAAAAACAAACATATAGATTGGAAGAAGTGATATTTATTATTCAACATATATATATATATATATTTATTATTCAACATATATATATATATATATATGAGAAGATATTCATAAAATTGTCACCATGCAGAAACAATAAGTATTAAAGTATATGGAATGCATATTGCTTATATCCTGTTTAGTTTAGCATACGTTTAGATTAACTAATGTTGTTTGATAAGCACAGAATTAATATCAGAATTAGAGAGTGAACCACTTGATAATACAGAAATACTTTTAAATAATAGAAAAAAAATTATATAATTTTACAAAAAGTTTAAAATAAAGATAATACTAATAAAATTAAAACAATAAAAATAAATAATGAAAAGATAAAATTAAATTCAAGCATTGGACATGAAATCATACAACAGTTTGGTATTTTTAAATATTTGAGTTGGTTAGCTGAAGATAAAATAGTAATAAAAATTCATGTAAGAATTGTAGACTTCTTATAAGTTTAAAAGGCTATTCTATGATTACTTAATTATTATCCAAGAAAAGGGTTTATTAAATGTTTTGATTCTATTGTCACTTTAAATGAATTTCCAGAAATCTATCAATAGAAAATTCACTTCTATTAATGCAGATTGATAGGAAAGCTTTTAAAAACAATTCAAAATTTGAAATATAGAGATTGGTTTTAATAAAAATGTAATATAAGCAAACTAATCTACACTTTTAATTTGTTTGATATTTGCATATATATTTATCATCAAGTTTTAAAATTTGTAAAATGATCTTTCAAGGGGTCAAGAGAGTCCTCACTTTATTGAGTTTAAAGCAGATTTATGACTTCAAAAAGACTCTTGATAAAAAAAATGCATGCTGATTAAGCATTATCACCTGTTTGCTATCAATTACAAATGCTTTTTATCCACCTGTTATCATAAATAATTTATTAGCAGCTATTTGTATATATATATGACTAGTCTATAGAATACCAGGAAAAAACCCACAGAAGTTACAAAAAACAAAAGTAAAGGAAGTGAATCAGAATTGTTGTACATGTAATTAAATTAAAAGATGAAATGTAACTGTATAGAAAAAATATAATCTTATTATCACAGGTTGGCTGGGAGATAACTAATGGCATGAGCCTAAATGACTAAAGATAAAGAAATAAAAAAATTGAAAAGAGAATAATACTAACAAATATCTTTAAAGTTCACTATAAAACAAAGACCCTACTACTATACCAACAACTATAAAAAGCATGGCTATTTAAAAATACCATATAATACTAAATTGTCCATGCACTTTACTACTGTTACACAATGCTTTATTTACCACCTTTTTTTACAGTTTTGATTGTTCCAGCAATCTTCTTCAGAACTTGCCTCAACTCTAGGAGATAGAAAGTTCTGAAGAAGATTGCTGGGGCAATCCAAACTGTGAACTGTAAAAAAGGGTGGTAAATAAAGCATTGTGTAATAGTAGTAAAATGCATGGACAATTTAGTGTTATATGGTATACATTTATCAATGCAATAAGAAAAGGTAGTTATTTAACTTCTATTTAAAAATATATACACTTATAAATGTGTTTCAACAAGCAAATCACTAAGTTTATCTAAACTCACATATAAGCAAATTTCTTTTAGATTAATAAAATGCATTATGTAATACATGGCACCTGAATAAGAATTTAACTTTAGTACAAATAATAATTAAGAATTAATGCCATCGAGGCAAACACTAAGAAAACGTGGTTTCTTTCAGATTGAATCAACAAAAATACAAACAATATGTGAGAGTGGAACATATTCATATATATAAATATAAAATATTTCTAATAATTAATACTCAAAACTCCTGTTTTATAAAAAAAAAATCAGGTAAAGATCATCATTCTTTTCTCTAAAAAAGTTTTATCTGATTACTTTGGGTTGAGTGTATTTCATTTACTTAATAAACCAATAGTTTAACAATATATATATATATGTGTGTGTGTGTGCGCGCGCGCGCACGCATTTATAAATATAAAACCAAATAGCAAAAATATAGGGTATTTGTGAGTTTTCAAGTAATCCAACACTGTATACCATATTTTTGATAAATGTATAGTTTCAAGAGTCTATAATCTACAGAAGAAGTGTTAATTATTGAATTAAAACAAAATTAATAAATCGATTGTTAAATTTAAAAAAAGAATAAATTCCGATAAATTTCATTGTTTCAATTTTTTAATTTTATTTATACTATAACATGGGAAGACACTCTTACATAGTTGTACTTTGGTTCAATTCAGTGTGTGTTTTTTTATCAGCAGATTTTTTTTTTTTTTTTTGGTAAATTGTCATAATGATAAAAATTTGTGACTTTCCTGTCACAGAATGTGATATAGTGGACTATTTCCAAAGGTACGAGATCCTTCCCTCCCAAAAAGTGTGCGTTAATGGTCACAATATGATTGCATGCCAACAATACGAATAAAGTGAAAATATTGTATACAGTATATATTTTTCATTTTTCCGTTAATAAATTAATCAAAAAAATAAAATAAACTAAATAGTATAATTTTTCTACATGATTTTTTTTTAAAATAGCAGTAATAAAAAATAAAATATAAATATTCAATATGACGCTTTCTAGCAGGCACCCCCCCCCCCCGGAAGCTGTAGATTTATAAACAATACGGGCTGCCATCTTGGTTTAGTTAAAAATTCACAAGTCCCTAATATAGAACTATAAAATTTCCAATAATTTGCTCATTGGTGCTTTATTAACTTCATCTATTACAAAAAGTTATCACAATGTTGTTATTTTCATTAATTTTAGTAGTAAAGTATCAATAAATTTAAATAATTTTATTTTCTAACTTTCCATTCTTTGCAAATATAACTTTTAAAAGCTTTTTTAAATCTTTTTTTTACTTGATACACTGTTAAAAGAGAGAGAGAGCAACTGATCAAGTGGCTTCTTGCTTGGGAGCTCAAATAAAGTTTAAGCCAGGAAAATACAGAGTTGAGCACAATCCTGAGTTCTATAGTTCATCATTCTATCTCTAGCCAAATAATGCAAGGCAATTTACTGATATTCTATTATAAATAAAACTATCACCATAATTATTTGCTTGTAGCCCAACTATCATGTTGATTGTATACTTATATTCTTTGAATTATATACTTTATAATATATCATTTAATGTTTGTACATTTTTTAAAGATAAGACTTGGCTTTAGAATATGTGGCCAATGATGTTGTCATCACTACATGAAATTTTGTATATAAAATTATATATAAACTCATATGATTCAGCAATAATTTTATGTATATATATATGTGTTTCCATGTAAAAATTTAAACATAATAAATATGTCCAAAAATATATACAAATCAATAATATGCAAAAAATACAAAAATATTAGATATTATTGTTGTATGACTATAATCTTTCTTCACATGGAAGTGCGTGTGTGTGTTTGCGTGTAAAAAAAATTAAAAATCAAACCTGCCTTAAGAAAATCTTTTATAAATCTGCTTAAATGAGAATCACTTACCTAGAAAAAAGAAAATGTGTAATGAGAAAGATAAGCAAAATATTTAATGTCTATTTAGTTCAATTTTATTGCATGCATTAACATAACTTTTCTACACTATTAAATTCTAATCATTTATTTTTTAACATAGTTTAACAGTTTAAGTACAATATATATAAAATTTTATCATCAATATTGGATGTTAATATTTTCCACTACATTAATAAAATACCAAGTAAAATTTGAAGTCAAAATGAAGTATCTGAACTGAGATTTGAGATATAACATATGTCCTGTAGAAACTGGAAATCAGATTTAGTTCTTGGATAGTACATTATTAAGTAGTAATTAATATATACATGTAATGCCTAGAATTATAATTTTAAAAAGTCTAAAAATTCTACAGATAAATTAAATAATGTAATTAGAGTACATTGCACCATATTTACTTTACAACCCTAATGCATAAAACACACATAATTTTTCTTCCAATAAAAAATTTCAGATTAAAAAAAAATTAGTAAAAAGTCTATGTGCAATAAAAAAATCTGATATTAAGATTTTCTCTTACTACATAGTTATACTATTTGTAAATCATGCTCATCCTGGTTTTTTTCATAATCAAAATTTGAGTCAATATATGATAATTATTGAATACTCTCTATGCATTATTTTTATAAAAATGTTTATGAAATGTAAAAACTGGACATCAAAACTTAATTGATATAAATCATTTCAACTATTTATATAAAAGAATTGGGAATAATGATTAGAACATCTATCTATTGTGACTAGATATACAAATATGGGTAAAGCTTGGAATATATTTTAGAAGGCTAGGAACCTTATTACACTATGAGAAAACTGATTTCAGGTACTGATTCATATTAATCAATAAATGAAAATCTGCTATTCTTAGATCCAAGGCTTCTTACTGATGAAAGCGAGAAGCTAGAAACTAGTCTGGGAATATTGGATGAGTAGGCACTAGATAAGAATTTTATGCACAAACCTTCTTGCATCCATTGATTATTCTGACTTGCACTAAGTGGCACTACTGTATAGAGGGTTTTGCCTGTTTACCATCAGATAAGATCACAAAACTGTCAAAATCTTTTCCATACTATTTAATAGATCTTTTGCAAACTCAACTACAAAATTTCAGCTTTCAGGTTGTCACCATTTCTTCTATATATATTTGCAAGTTTTTATTTTTAATCAGTGCATCTTTCAACTTAGCTCAATTTTATTTCACCATCCATTAGCCCAGAAATGATGTTAACCTTTTACACTATAGATTCATTTGAAACATACACTTTTTCAAATAAATAATAAAGCATATAAGACAATTGAACTTTATATACCATTTTTTACAGATACTTAAACTTATCTTATATATTTAAATATATTTCAAACTTTTATTCCATCACACATTACTGAAACATATTATCAAAGACATTTGTGATCGAGAGGTCAATGACAGTTGCTTTACAAGCAGTTGCCCCGGGTTAGCAGGTTCACTTCCCGGCTGATGCTATGACACATGAGAAAAAAAGATAAATGATCTCCAAGATGTGCATTTCATGCTGAACCAGCACTCGTCAGTTTCCCTGATACACATATCTTCATCATGTGTTTAGTATATATATAAATAACAAACTACTATAGTTTATAATGGCAAAATATCTAAAAACGTATTTATAGGTAGCAACTAGAGTACCTGGAATGTTAACAACTATGTGCAGTGCATGCATTGAACACAATATCAAGATGATCATGTCAAGAATATAAATAATTTAAAGATTGTATGTGTGGATACTTAAATAATTAGGAACTGCGAATCGGAAAGAGCTAGATGTGGCTTGAGGAAAACGGAAAACATAATTGGATAAATAAGTTTACAAAACTTCTAAAATAATAGTTTAATCCACGCTGAAGGTAAGTTGTGAAAAAAAAAAAAAGATGGTTCAAACATTAATAAGAATGGAAGGGGGGGGGGGGCGACGCAAAATTGTCATTAAAATAGATTTTGAGAGAAATTACCAACTTGAAGAAGATAGTCTGCAAAAATGTGTTAGTTCATGGCAGTTAATGATGATATATTTTAACATATATATTAAATTAACTTTCTAAATTTTATAAATAAAAGACAAAAAGATAAAAAATTTAAGATTAATTTAAGTTGTAAAAGTCACTCTCAGGTTAAACCTTTTTTGTTTACTTGTAATGTGTGAAGGATTTATAACTGGTAGTCAAAAACCTACAGGGAGAAATAAACAATTCTACACTTGAGAACGGTTTTACTTTTGTTACAGTTATTAATACATTCTCTTCAGGTCAAAACATCAATGTTTATTTTCTCGTGTTTACACTTCACAATCATTGCTGGAGACCCGTTAGAAGTTTTAGATTTATTTACTGTTACAAATTAGATTACCTTTAAATAAATAAATTAATAATGATAATAAAAAAAAGACTAATAAAATTAATCTCTCCCTGTGGAAAAATGTTGCTGGAATCAAATGTTACTAATTTCCAATTTAATTAACAGATGAGATTTTCTTCAGAATTGTTAATAAAACCTACAATAAACAAACTGTATTTGTAAAAATGATAAATAGTACATTATAAATATCTAAGTGATAATATTAGCAGGTGTCTAGTAGTTTGATAGTTTAATGACTTACTAGTGATTGCAGGCAATATAATCATTGAAATAAATTTTCTACTTAATAATAATTTATTCTGAAGATTGCTTATCCTTAAATAGTTTGCAATCTTTTCAGGCTTAAAATCACATTTCAATGATTATTTTAAAATAAGCGTTTACTTTTATAAATATTTACATATCAAAAGTCAAATAAAATGTATATTTTTGGAAAAGAGAAGGATTACAATTTTGAATAGTCATAATTTTATGATTAATCACTTGCAAAGCAGCCTATATTAGTTATTAATAGTCAAAGCGAAAGTCAAGTAGATAATAGGCTATCAAGTGTTGGTGGCCAAGTGGTCAGCATAACTGCCTTACAAGCAGTTGTCCTGGGGTTCACTTCCCAGCCGATGCTTTGACACGAGAAAAAAAAAGAGTTATTACTCAAGTTCTAGAGAGCCCTAAAAAATCTAGGATGGTTGGTACAGTAGTAAACTCAAGAACTAAAAGTTCTTAGATTTACAGCTTATCTCTGATTTCTAACACTTGAATATCACTTGACCTTTTGAAGACAAACCACTTAACTATCTTAAATACTAGTGAAACAGTATCTCCAATAATTTGAAATGAGCAACTTAGTAAAAAATCTTAAATCTAAGTTGTAGGCAGACTAAAGTGTGTATAAAAACGTCATCAACTTTTTATTGTAAAAATGGACTTAAAAAGTATGATGGAGAATGCTGGGGGGGGGAGATTGAAAAATATCCCTGTGGAGACAGATTCTTGAGACTGAAGTGTTGCACTAATAACAACTGATTATCTTAAACCATCATCATCAGCTTCTAAACATAGTGCTTTGTGGTTGTAGCCACATCTTCTTATGTTTAGCAGTTTGTTCCATATCTGCATATTAAAAACATTCAATTTCACTATTCACATTTTTAATATGTAATATTCTTGGTTTGCCTCCCAGTCTTTTTTCTAAAAGTTTGCCTTCCAAAATATTTTGTTAAAATCTATTATGTCTTAAAATATGAACCAAAAACTTAATCTTTCTTTTTTTATATATTCACAAATTTTCTTTTTATTCCCAGTTCTATTAATATTTGATCATTAGTATTCTATTCAATCCAACTCATTGCAATTAATCATCTCCAAAGCCACATTTCCATTTCTTCCAATCTTTTTTTTTTGTTTTCGTAAATATTATATCTCATAGCCATAAGTCAATATACTCCAACTAGTTTCAATAAATTTCACTCTATTTTTTATATTGATACTTTTATTTAATAGTAAAAGTTTTTTATTTTGAAAAGCATGATTCACTAATATTTTTCTTTTTTTAATTTCATCAATACAACTATTGTCATCACAAAACATATTGCCAGATAGCAAAATTCCTTAACTTGTTCTAGACGTATATTATTCATCTGCACATCAATCGGTCTTTTTATCTTCTATATATCACCATCATTCTAGTCTTATTAACATTTATCTTTTATTTAAAAGATTTTATAAGCATATTCAATATCTTAAGCATTTTATTTATTACTTTTTTTGAGACTGCAAATAATGTTATATAATCTGCATAATGAATACAATGAATGTAACTACCATTTAATTAGACTTTTTTATAATCCTTATTAGGTTCTCAATAAATAAATAGAATAAATAGGGATATAAAGAACAGTCATGTCTGACACTTCTTATATTAAAATTAGTTTTGCAATCATAAAATTAAATTTATAGAAATCTTAAATCATGAGAATTAAGATGTGCTATCACAGTAAGTATTGTAGATAGAATATTAAGTGTATAAACAAATCAGAGAAGATAATAAATTATTGTCCATCATATAAAATAAAATGCTAAATATAATATAGCATTGTGTGAAATAAAATGGATGAGTTATAAAATAGATGAAAAAGTTTTGTATTCTAAAGATACAACTAGACCTTGCATATAAGTTTCATTTTAGATTTTAAAAAAAAAGTATAAATAACGTAAATAACAGGTTGTTGGTAATTAAATTAAAAGCAATTTCATTACTCAAGTAAAAATATCAACTTTAATCACAATAATAAATTACAAAAAATGAAGAAAGAAATTGAAAAAAGATCTTTAGAAAGTAATTTCCTTACGTTATTCAATTATTCTATAATATTTTTCAATAAACTGCTAAATTAAGCTGAAAAAGACATGACAAAATTATCAGAAAAAGATAAAAAAAAATTAGGTAGATAAGCAAGTGATATTTTTAGTGAGAAAATAGTATGGTCAAATAAATGCATAGTTATAAAATTTCAAATGAAGGATTTATGGATGGTAAACCTCCAGGCAATAAAATAATTTCAGTTAGACTATATCTGCATTCAAATTAAGTTTAAAGAACATGATTCGGATCATAGTTTAGTAAAACTTAATTATCTTTTTAACAAAATGAGAAATGAAATAAAAAACAAATAGACAAATTTTCTGACTTAAACAATAAGCATAAGAAAAAGTGAAATAAAAGAAGAAAATTATTCAAAAATATTATAAAACAGTTCAAAATGCATGGGGTTACTAATGAAGTAATAAATAAAATGGCACAGAAGACAAAAAAACATGAATTCTGTAGAAAATAAAAATATGGTAGAAAGCTTAACAGCGAATTGAGATGTGACGTGATAAAACTAAAAAATATACATTTAAACAAAAAAAAAAAAGGTAAATAGAAAATTATAGAGAAAATGTAGGTTTATTTTAATATATAGGAAGAAAAAACAATTTTGATAGAAAAAGATCAATTACAGAAATAAAGTAGTAAATGAAGATAAAAATAGTAAAATGTAAGTAAAGAAAGTAGATGTACTGGAAAAAATAAAAAATATATATTATCAAAAAAAGGGTAAACAGGTAAAAAAAAAAAAAAATAGAAAAGTCCATAATAAAGAGAAAAGTTGTAAAATGTTTTGAATGAAGAAATTGAAGAACAATTATTAAAAGAATGTGAAAGAAAATATTTTGAAAAAAATTATTTTTCATACTTAGGATCTCTTTTTTTTTAAAAAAATCTGCTTCAATCAAATATAGGTTTAAAAAACATAAAGTTCTTAAAAGTTGAGTTTCTAATCCATTAGAAAAGTTTTTTTTTTATTTTTTTATCTACAGAGATGTATAAATTAAGAAAAGGTTGAGGAAGAAAAAAAAATAAAGAATTGAGACCTGTTACTGAGATAATTAAAAGAAGAAAAACAAGTGGTTATCATTTGTTTCATTCATCTAAAAAATGACTTGATAAATAAACTTGTGGAAGATATATATATTGTAGGGAAATTTGTATAAAAATCAAAAGATATTTGAAAAATTAAATAATCTTTCTACAGGTAAGAAAAATATAATAATAATGAAGTAGGAATAGTATTTATTTTTTGCTTTTAATTAATATATATATATATATTTAAATGCTTTATCAAATGGTTATTCTTTTTACAAGAAAAGGATTATTATCAGAAATAAGAGATTTCATTGTAACAGAGTTGCTAATAGTATTTATATATTGAACTATTTCCATCATCTAATATATAGTATTGAATGTCTTTAGAAAAATTTAACTTTATTTAAATTTTCAAAGTACATTCAACTGTTAGTAATGTCATACAGGTTAATATTATACGCTGTTTCAAGAGGTATTATTCTCCTCTCTTCTTCGGGTGTTGCTGGCCTGATCAGTGACAGTACTAGGATAGGAATTGAACATGAACCCTTATATTCTTGAATATTGAATTTTAAGGTAAGTTTATAACCAACTGAGAAGTGCATTACCATAAAATTCAATATTCAACAATCTAAAGTATATGAAATTTCTACTGATTGTTGCCTCTGGAAAGACGGTTCAGTTGGTTAGAGCATTATCTTAAAATTCATTATTCAAGAATCCAAAGGTCCAGGTTTGATTCCCATACTAGTACTGCCACTGGTCATGCCACAAATATGTGAAGAAGAGAGGAAAATAATACACCTCAAAACATTGTGCATAAACTAACCTGTGTACTAATTACTAACAGTTGAATGTACTTTGAAAATTTAAATAAACTTAAATTTTTCTAAAGACACTAATACTATATATTTAGATGATGAAAATAGTCCAATATATAAATATAACTGAAATACTATTATCACAAATCTTCAGGTTTGCTAATAAAATGACAATATTTGTAAATGTTATAAGGGCAGTTAAATTTTTATGTAAGAATAACAGACTTGTAAAAAGTTTGGTGTAAAAATAAATGACAAAATAAAAACAAACTAAAGAGATAAAAAAATATATAGTAAGAAGAAACATAAGCAATGAATAAGTTATAGAATATGATAGAGTTTTACATATATGGGAAGTTGAAAAATAGAAGAATTAAATAATAATAAAGAAATTATTGTGAGAATTGCAATAGTTAAACAGGATTTTAATAAAGATATGTCCTTATTCTATAGCCTATCAAAATTAGATCTAAAACTATGGTTTATTAAATATTTTGTCTAGAAACTAATTTTATTTAGAACAGAAATATGAATAATTAGAAAAAATGAAAAAAAATTAGAGATTTTAATAATATGAATTTTAGGAGAAATAAAACGTAAAATATGTCTAGCCAAGTAAAGAATGTTGAGAAAGATGGTGTTTAAAAGGAATTATGGGAAAAAAATAATTGAATTGGGCATAAGCACAAAGGCAGAAAAATGCTGGAAAAAAAACTTAAATTGATAAACTTAATGAGAAAAATAACTGATTTTTGATAATTAAAGCAGCAAATACAAAAATTTGAAAAGGATGATTCATTTACTATGACCTTCATTTTGGCAGATAATTAATGATGATGATGATATGCTTAATGTGGATGCTGATAGTAGATTGCATGATTCATTATAATAGATATTAAAAAACGCATCACTGTTTTCCATACGAGCACTTTTTTTCAAACAAGATTGTTCATATACAACCTAGAATGTTTTTAAAATAAAATATTCAAATCCAATTGTGGGTTGTTATTTCTTAAAAGTTTCATTTAATACTTTTTATAATAGTTCCACTGGAATACCCAACCAAATCATAACACTTTTACATAACTGACAAATTATATTTAGATTGAAACAAAAATTAGAAAATGAGAACATTTTTTGGAATGAGTTGATACGTTTTTCAAAAGTAAAGATAAACTTAAATTGATTTTACAGAATCTAGTTTGTTTATTTCATCTAAGATTATTGTGATAATTTATTATTTATAAATTTATTTAACGCACATTGATTACGTAAGTAATATTTACTAAGGCAATAAACCTAAAGCTTGTGCGGTTAAAAATGCGAAGTGCGTAAGCTTGTGGTTAAGACCTGTAGAGGTCCCTAGCTTCGCATTTTTAACCGCACAAGCTTTAGGTTTATTGCCTTAGTAAATAATACTTTATTATAAAGATATTATTTTGTCACCTTCAGTTGATATTTAAAACACAGTGGGAAAATGTCTTGTTGAAAAAAAGTACAACAATGATAAAAAGTGCTAATATCAGTTTAATTACAGCTAAGATCTTATGAGCAAAGAAAATCTCAAAACTATAATTTTCCAACCAAGACTGTTACTAGATATTGTTCTATTGCATGCAAAGCTAAAAGATATGAAATAATTTTGATTCACTAATAACAATATATCAAAAATAGCATTGCATTATTCTCTCCTACATATTTTTAATGTCTGCATTATGAGCAGTAATTCAATAATTTCATCTCCTATGGAGCTATCTATTGTAAATTTGAGTAAACAATGAGCTCTAACATCATCATTTTTCATAACTATTGATTCACTACAGAAGAAAGATCGCTCTAAGTTTAATCCAATTTTATCATTCATGGACTTTCTTCTTCACATCATTCCAGCAAATTTTCTCATTTCATTTATCTATCTCACTTACAGTGTTTTTTCTTACTTTGTTTAACAATCTTTTTCAAATCCAGTTTAAAACTTTAATTATTCATATATTATCATATCTTCTAGCCTTATGTTCTAGCACATCTTCATTCCAGCCCCTTAACTTTTATAATAATATCAATAAGACCTTTTTCTTTTCTCACCCATATTTTTGCTTTCAAGTTCTTGTTGTTATTTTTGGCATACATTTCTCCTTACTATGTTGTGTGGTTTAAAGTCTCTCTATTACTCTTCTGTTAATTATCCAAATTTTAGTACCATTTATAAGAACTGGTAAAGCACATCTATGAAGAATCTTTTGTAAATACACAAACACATTTCCTTTTACTATTATCCCTATTAAAGCATTTCATCTAAGTTTAATTCTATGAATACATCTACTATGTTTCCATTTGTAAAAATAATCTAACCAATATATTTGTAGTCAATAATTTATTGTAATCCATGAATATCAATCGTAATTTCATGTTGTTCCGCAAAAAAAAAAAACATTGAACATAATTTTAGTTGTTTTAGTACTTGTCTTTAATTCTATTTTGTTGCTTTTATCTGATAATTCTTGAAACATAATCTGGAATTCTAGAGCATTTCTTGCAAAAGCAACCACATCTGAAAAATCTAGATATTTTGAAAAAATTTCATGAAGTTTTATTCCCTTAGCTTCCTAATTTAATGCATAAAATGTTTGTAGTACTACTGCAAATGTTGGAAGATAAGGAGTCACTTTGTTGCATACTCTTATAAATATATCTGTCCAAGCAAGTTAGCTTATGTTTAAAACATTAATCTTCTTGAATTTCAGGCTATGAGTTTGGAATGTTATTGAAAGAATGGTATTAACAATTAAACAATATGGTAACACAGTCCTAAATTCCCAGATAAGATTATGACTATTTCCTTTTATGATGAGAAGCACCGGTTTTGTAACTTCATGTCTAAAATACACTATTATATTTTTATACATTTCCAACTAACAACTTGAGATTCAAACACTGTAAAATTTTAAAATCCAGGCTAAGTTTCTAGTATAGATATGAAGATCTGAATCAATCCATCAACTGTATGTTTTATTTATATTAGTTTTATGAATACTGTAAGCATCTTGACTCTTTGGCAAGGAGGATATAAACCAATAAAGCATCACAAGAATTTTTTTGCTTAGTTTAATTAACACCAATATTAAGTTTATCCTGTAAATTTTTCAATGTTGAAATAAATTTTATAAATTAAATTTATGCTTATTATTTCAAAATATTTTTGTTAAGACCTAGATGGAAAAAATGGCAAACTATCACTAATGATGAATAAGTACCTTCTTATTGCTTCAATACTATGAATTTCTTAAATATTTAAGCATATAACAATAATGTATAGAAACTATCCTAAGCCTGAGAACATATATCTGATTGTTTTCTGATACCTTCTTATATCTTATTTCGAACACAATGCAACTTCTTTTTAATCAGTTTTTTGAAATATTTCATTTTAATATATCCTATAATGATCCAGATATATAAGACATACATTAAGTACTGTACTGTTTAATTTGCTTCTCCTGATTTTGGGATCATTTTTGAACAAGGTTTAATATTTCCATAAGTATTTTTTTTCCTTGACAGATTCATTTTTAATGTACAGAAAGTATTGCTAAAACTTACATTTAAATATCTTAATCAAAAACTATGATAATTTTATTTCATTTATTTTCTTGAAATTAGTTATTTCAAAAATATTAAAACATATCAATATGTATAATAAAAAATCAATTTTAATAATAGTAAAAAATTAAGAACAAAAAAGGGCAAGATATTGTACTAAATTCTATGTGATAATTATATATTTTATATAGAGTTCACACTTTGGGTAATGGTATAAATTAAATCAATCATAGATTGATTAAGAGGATAAGTTCTGAATCAATAAGTGTACAGAAAAAGCTTGATAGATGATATTAGTTATTAGAGTGAGATTTTATGTTTCTTCAAAACATTTAAAACTTCATATAGGTAAAAAAAAAAAAAATCTTTAAATAACCCATATCAGAAAAAAATACTTCTCTAATTGTCTTCAAAAGAGAACAGTCAAAGATAGTCCTTATTCATTAGATTAGTATTTGATGAATGATGACAGAGTAGAATTTTCTTTATTCTTTTTCTTTTCTTTCTAAACATCAATTTACTAAACAATATTTGAATAGGTAGGTAATTTATCTATTGGATAGCTATCTAAAATAAAACCACTAGGCTAACTTATAATTTGAAATAATTTCTGTCCCACCTGACCTGAATTTAAACATCAAGTTATAAGCATAGTTCATATGTCAACTGCATTCATGACTTGATATTTAAATTGAGGTCAGGTGAGACAGAAATTGTGTCAAATTATAAGTTACCTTAAGATTTTTTTTAGACAGCTATCTAATAGATAAATTATCTATTCAAATATAGATCAGCAATAAAATCATTCAATCTAATAAACAAATAAAAAAGAAAAAACAAGACAAGATTAAAAAACAAAGCAGTATATTGCTCTTGCAATAATGAAAAAAAAATCCAAAAACATAGAATATTCTATTATCCAACATTTAATATTAAGCATAATTAAAGAAAATAATAAAACTTTCCAATAACATTTCAATGGTAGTAATACAGACATGTAAGATGATTTAAAATGGGAAAGATTGGATAAATTGATAATCATAGTGATTCGTTTACAAGCATGAGGAAAATCACAATAACAGTGGAGAACATAAATATAATGTTAATTATTTTTAGTCTAATATCGATTTTCTATGGTTATTTGACATAGACATGCAATAAATTATTTTCTCACTCAAAATTCTCTTCATGACTTTACTATATTTCATAAACACTACATTTTCTTACATTTTTACTCAGTCCAATTCCATGATACTGTACTTATTTACCAGAGGAGAAACTCACATCTCTTTTTTTCACTATGCATGCATTTGTGAATGATCTGTAATTAATGGTATCAAATAGATGAATCTCCACGCCATGTTAACAAATTATTTTTTATTATATCATTCTCATATTCTATCTAACATAAATGACTATTAAATATATATATGCAAAAGTATTTTTAAGATTGAAGGGTCGGTCTGTGTTGAGAATGATATAAACAATCATGTTAACATTTTTTCTCTCTGATAATCTAAATCTTTTAATTGAAAACAGATAGGAAAAAAGACAAATTAGATTTTGAGAAAACCACTGCAAAAAAAGTTATATTTTAAAAGTTAAAAATTAAACCTAAAAAATATTTACTTAAAAAAAAATATTTTTTTACAATATAGAGCATTAACATTTATACTATTAATAATTGGCCTAATGATCATAAATATCACATCGCTAAAATATTTTATATTAATGGTAAAATCTTTTTTTAAATATATATAAATGCTTTAATATTATATAATCCAATGCATTGTAGATTTGTGCTAATTTATTCATGGTACTTTTTGCATGGCTATAAACTTATGTTTTTTAATATTTCTTGTCCCCTCATTGTGCTCAGTGCACACACATTAAAATTATTCCTCCCATATCAAAATTAAATGTTAATGCTATTACAAATGTTTCATACACATATAAAAGAATTTCTTATATATTACATCTTGTATGTAACTTATTCTTTAGATCCCATTTAGTGTACTAATGCTAGAGTGAATTTTCGGTTTTATTTCCAAATTAATAAAAACAGCGAGACCAAAATATTTTTCAGGCAATTAAGAATAAAAGATGTAACTGCTCCACTGAGTTATTTTGTTAGTTGAATATAATTTGACCCGAGCAAAAAAGCAATTAATAAAAATAAGATTTTAATTTATTCAATATTGGGTATGGTTGTCACGGAATTATTTTTAAAAATCAAGCTATTTGAATAAAACTGGGTAAGAAAAAATGCTATCTAATTTAAAAAAAAACAACAGCATAATTTTTTTTCCAGGTAAACTGTTCGTAAGTTTCACGAAAGTGTAGCAGAATAAAACAGTAATATATATATTCATGATATGATTTTATGTAATTATCAACAATTTAAATTAATGTTTAATAATTTATTTTTCTTTTGATTTTACTATGGACGTGATTTAACAGAATTATATCATATATATATAAAGTACAATTTATTGATATTATAAAAAATCACAACTCTAAATAAGCTAATAAAGTTTATGATAAAAAGCCAACTATCAGCGCGTCACGGCGTAGTATCAAAGCTGCCTGCTAAATTGAAAAAAATCTAGCTTATTAGTTATTCTCCCCAAATCAAAAATTATAGATTTGAATAGAACTTCTTTAGCGTTAAAAAAATGTTACCATTAAGTAATGAGCAAAAAAACTGGTCAACCAAATCCAAAAATGGCAGATTTAATGAGCCAAAGCTATAGCTGACTGAATATAATGAAGACTTTAAAATAAATGATAAAAAGATTTAAAATAACATTTGGATTAAAACTTCAAAGTAGATAGTAATTTGCTACTTAGTCATTTTATATTATTTTCTTGTCACATGGACCTAAACAAACTATATCCTAATCTTATGAAACAAGTAGATGACAATGCCTAAAGGTTTGTGATGATGGTGTTCTAGCTGTATTTTTGTATTGGACTATTTTCATCATCTAATCTGTGTGTTGAATGTCTTTAGAAAAGTTTAATTTTATTTAAATATTCCAAATACATTCAACTGTTAGTAATATCACAGCAAACAGGTTAGTACATGCACAATGTTTCAAGAGGTATTTTTGTCCCTTCTTCTTCAGGTGTTGCTGGCCTGACCAGTGACAGTACTAGCATGGGATTCGAACCTGGGTCCTTAGATTCTTGATTATTGAATTTTAAGGAATACTCAGTTGGTTAGAGTGTTATCTTAAAATTCAATAATCAAGACTCTAAAAACCCAGGTTCAAATCTCATGCCAGTACTGCCACTGGTCAGGCCAGCAACACCTGAAGAAGAGGGAAGAAAAATACCTCTCAAAACATTGTGCATATACTAACCTGTTTGCTGTGATATTACTAACAATTGGTGTATATACTAACCTGTTTGCTGTGATATTACTAACAGTTGGTACATATACTAACTTGTTGCTGTGATATTACTAACACTTGGTGCATATACTAACCTGTTTGTTGTGATATTACTAATAGTTGAATGTATTTGGAATATTTAAATAAAATTAAACTTTTGTAAAGACATTCAACACACATATTAGATGATGAAAATAGTCCAATATAAAAATACAAGTAGATGTCTTTATATTATGATGATAATATTTAGAACAAAGAGACAAATTCATCACTTTTTTGAATAATATAAAAATTCAAATGACTTCTTTTAATAACACACTTCAACTTATCACTGAATGTATATCCTAACATAGATATGCAATCTAATAATATTAAAATAATTTTTGGAATTTTAAACATAATTTACTATATATCTGCTGGAATATATGAAGATATAAAATATAGTAGTGATACATTATTTTCAAAACTATTTGAATTTTTTAAAGAATAATAAGAATTGGCCTACATAATCCTAATATTGCCTCCATTGTTCCAATTTCATGGAGTATTGTTATTAACCACAGTAAAAGTAGTTTCAAACATTTCATTAAATAAATTATGTGGATGATTACTTATGGATAAGTAATAGTTTAAAAGAGTGAAGAAGTGCTAAAAGAATATATTGTAACGAGCACATACGTACGTTACATTGTTTTTTATTAGTAAACATTAAAAGAATAAAAGTTCGCAAATAAAAACTTTTTTAAGAATTAAAAATTGAAAATTAAAAAATTATCTTAAACTCGTATATATATAAAATCGCACAGATGAAAAAAAATATTAAAATAAAACTTTATTAAAAATAGAAAAAATATTTTAAAAGCAAAAACTTAAAAAGATTTAGAGATAAAAATATATCTTTAATTTTGGAAAACACATTAAGTAATCAGAAAATGGAAATGATTGTTTTAATTAGTTAAATGTAAACAAACCTCGGGCATTTAAATGTATAAGTAACAGTCAGATAGGAGAGAAAAACAGTGGAGTCGGACCTCAGTGAAAGGACCATCAGATCAATGACGTAATGTTGAGTTAATCCACAAAATTAATATAAAAGGAAAGGTTGGAAATAAAAAGGATTATTACGATGTGACTATAGGTGTTAGTGTGGAGTTGAAGGAGAAGGGATTGAAAGATGCACTTTCAATTCCTTCAGTTGTTCAAAAAAAATGAAACATCGTTTTCCGATATTGCAGGCCACAGGACATCAAGGCCCAGAAGAATACCATCAACCATAAAGGACCAGCAATTAACTGCACACCAATCTCCTTATGACTTCATGGGATTAATACCTTCCATTACAAGAAATCAGAGAAAATGGACATTTTTCAAAACAGTAAGAAATATATAATTTATGAACATTTCTAAACAAAAGAACTCTAAATACTAAACTTTTCAATATTTATAAATATAAGAATTTCCTATCTGACTAAAGTAGTTAAAATGTTATTTGATGTATTTCTTTTGTAAAATCATTTCCATTTATATTTTTTTTTTGTTCTTTAAGTTTTATTATGATTTCTGTTTTCTGATAAATTAAAATATATCAATGATAAACTTAAGTTGGGCGTGAATGGCTGTATAGATTTGTAAAGTTATATTAGGGGAGGGTAATCTTAGGTTATTTGTGTCATTGTTGAATTGGGTCAATGGATTGGATATATTGATGTAGTTAGTAGATGTAATGCAAGATTCGCTATGGGAAGAATCGCTTGTATATGCCGCACACTTCCTTTTGCCTAGGGAATGCGATCGTAAGTCGGCAAAATGACCGCAGTCTGTTTCTATGGAGTTTTTTTATTGTTCTTCTCATTAGATAGATGTAATATTCCTATCTGATGAGAGTCAATGTCTTATCTTAACCTATTTTGTGTTGCCGTATTCATATTACATTGAATACATCGATATATCAGATGGATTGACGCCAGTTTGACTGCGAACTTTTAGCCTAAGGTTAAATGGGGATTGAATGTTTTATCTTCAAATGCAAATCTATGCAGTCTATTCATACTCGACACTAAATAAAAATGCATTAAATTTAAGTTGTTTATAGACGCTTGCATGGATTCGTTATCGGTTAATTATGTTTTGGGTTTTCATATTGGATCAAAATATATAGACATTCGATAAATAATGATACCTTATGGTGAGTATCTAAAATGTATTTATTCGGATGTCTTTTAAGTTACTGGTGTCAATGCAAGCATCTTATGGTGAATGCTATTGGGTTACTTATAAATTTCCCTCTGCAATTGATGGTATCAATGACTTTGTATTTTGATCGTTTATGTTTATTTTGAAATGTTTTTAACTGTGAAATCTATGTAATCGATCTATACTCAACATTATAAAACAAACTTTCATAAATCCATCTGTGCGAACTTAACTAAAATGTAAACTTATAATATTATAAAAATTAAATGTAAATTAAAATACAAAAATCAAAGTTAAAAATGTAAGTTAAATTTTAAAATGTAAAACTAATACTAAAATAATTTTAAATCTTATATATATGTGCATAAATAAATGTTTGTGGTAATTACTGGCAGTGGCTTATTTTATTCTTTTTTTATATATTCTTAGATAAGAATTTATTATATTATTTAACCTCTGCTACTCCTTGAGCTAGTGACATGGGCTAACGACTGGATATCAAAATATATAAAATAAAATAAAAAAAATTTTTTTTGACTTACGTATCTGACTACTTTATAAATTTTTCTAGGTTCAAATGCCTAGATGGTGCCCTGTAGTGCAGATCACGTTAAGCTCTGAATAATCCGGATCGTTATAATATATATATATAACTAGGAATAAGCAAGAAAAGTGTAATAAACAAAGGCTTGATTTATATAATAATTTTTGCCAATTTGGTTAAAACACTAGGTTCAATAAATCAAAACATTTTCTGATTTTTACCTAAGTTTATTCATATTAAACAGCTTTTACATGATAAAGATGAGAAAATGGAAATATCTGAGGCTTTTGAAATGAAGACTTGATGCTAAATCAACTTTATTTACATTTTTATGATAGCTGTTTTTAGAATAATTTATAAATAATTTCATAAATTAGGCAAGACAACAATATATAACAAATTTGATGATAGAGTTTAATTTAAAGTGACTACTATCAAACATGGGGTGCTTGTTTTTTGGCTTCTACATCTATAGTACACTGATTATGGTGTAATTCTTTTCAATTGCAAAATATGATTTACAAAGTATTCTTAATAGACAATTCATATTTAAAATATATATATGCAATTAACTACTCTTTCTTATGGCATTTCCAAATGTATACCATATAATACTAATTCATCCATGCACTTTACCTACTGTTACACAATGCTTTATTTACCACCCTCTTTTACAGTTTACAGTTTCGATTGCCCCAGCAATCTTTTTCAGAACTTTTATATCTCCTAAATCCAACTGCTAAATTTAAATTTATTTACCAGTTGAAGTTAGGAGATATAAAAGTTCTGAAGAAAATTTCTAGGGCAAACAAAACTGTAAACTTTAAAAGAGGGCGGTAAATAAAGCATTGTGTAACAGTAGTAAAATGCATGGATGAATTAGTATTATATCGTATATATGCAATTATAAAAAAATGATAATTAAATCTGTGATCAACATTTAAACTAGATGAATGTGAGCCTTGTCATGTAACTATATTTAAAAATCTTGTTAACTTCTGGCAGATTTGCATGTTGAGATCTAAGATGAATTTCAATGCGCAATTGCTGCATTTAACACCATTAAAAATAGAATATTATGTCATAGTGATATAACAATTTTAATTAAATTCATTGCATACAAAGATATTCTGCTAAATTTATTGTATGAAAAGGAAACACGGACTCCACAATCCTATTAATATAAAAATATTCTAAATATTTCATTTAGTAATGTTTCATGAGATTCTGAAGGTAAGTTGTCAAAATCATATGATCAAATCTGTGTTCTTTAGTTTTCTGGATAAAATGACAATGAATATATTACTGCCAAGACTCACTTCTATGCTGTGAGCATGTGAGATAAATAAATATAATGATTCATCAAAAATATGTTATGGTGAAATCAAATACATTTTTGTGATATGAAATAAAATCTTTATTGGCTGATTATTTATCGAAAAAATTATGAAATAACCTAAAGGTCTTCCCTTTTGAAAGATCAAAAGAACTATGATAATATGAACAAAAGTTTTATAAAGATTTCACAATTTCACTAACCATATAAAGACAGCATATATTGTTAATGACGTTAATTTAAAAAATGATTTTTAATATTTAGAAATATCACATGATTTACAGTGGTCACATTGCTATGCAGGGTGAAGATATTAAGTGTTCAGAGAGTCAAAATATTACTCTAATAAATCCATAACCTCTTTAATGCTTGTTTAAAAAATTCTTTTTGAAATTGATTCTATATTTTAAGTTACATACATGAATGCAGATCGTTAAAATAAAACGATCTTTGGTATTTAATATCGTTGTTAGCCGAGAGGTCATCGCATCCGCCTTGCAAGCAAGTAGTTGGTTGCAGACGGTTGTGGGTTCGCGTCCCGGCCGATGCTATGACATATGAGAAAAAAAAAAAAAATTATTCTTTTGTAATACCTACTATTATTTTATTACGTTATATTATTGTTTCGTAAGCCAATATCAAATATAATAAAATTTTCATTTAAAAGAAATAGAGAAAAACTGAATAAAAGATATAAGAATAAATGTTTATTAAATAATTAGATAGAAATGCTAATATTTTAATATAATATTGAAAGATCAAAAATAAAATCATGCAGACAATCATAAACACGAGTCATTTTTAGAAAAAGAAGTGATCTCTAGAGATGAATAATTTTTTTTAAAAAAAACTTCAATTGAAACACTTACAATGTGTTTGGAATATAAGAAAATTAAATACTATATTTCAATTTGTCGCTTTTTATAAAAAATAAAACAAAACATTATTTATTAGATACTCTTTCTTACTTTTACTATTTACAATATCTATATTGCCATTTATACAAATTTAATCTGTAAATATATTTTCTTCCATTAAAAATATTACTACACAGAGATGGAATGTTTGACAGATATGAGATGACAGTGAATAAGTTAAATTTGAAATATGTGGAGGTGGATACACAAAATAAATAATTCATGGTAATAAATGATAAGATGTCAAACAAGAAAAAATATTCACATTATTTTTTCTGGAAAGTTTTTTCTTATAGATGTCTATCATTTATTTACTAAAAATTAGTATTGAATGATATTAGATATATTTTGTTGAACATTTGCTGTTAAAAAAAATACTAAATACTGCTTGTTTTCAACAACATATATTAAAAACATACAGTTTGTAAACATAATTTATAATATTTAATACATAAATAATTATAGACAATTTTTGATTAGAAGTGCATTTCTAAATTTTGAAGAGAAAGAAGTTAGAGAATGGACAGCCATCTACAGAGTCATTTCTCTACATCATTTTATTTGATGCAAATAACTCATAAGCAAATGTGTTTGTTTTTAAAAAGATACAAATTATATGCTCTGTAAACTGTAGATCGATAATACCTTCATCATCATCAATGAGAAAGACTGCAACATCATTGGTTTTGTTTTATTAAGAGTCCATTAAACACATCAACACAGAGATTATTTGAGATCATTGCTTTCCAACTAAAAATAGCTAGATACCCATTCTATTTGCATTATTTACAGACCAGTTATGTAAATAAAAAATTCTAAACTTGCTTAGAAATACACTATTGCTTAATGTTTCACCTAGCTATGAATTACAGATTTTGGAAAGAGCAGTTAAATGTTCTAAGCCCTTTGCCTTGAATTAATTATTTTAGATAACTTTTTGATGAAATAGATTTGAACCTAAATTTTAAGTAATATAATTATAAATCAATGTTGCTTTCATTTATTACTTAATAATCTTTGAAAATTGATCTATTTTTGTTGTTTGATTATTATTATTATTATTATTATTATTATTATTATTATTATTATTATTATTATTATTATTATTATTATTATTATTATTATTATTATTATTATTATTATTATTATTATTATTATTATTATTATTATTATTATTATTATTATTATTATTATTATTATTATTATTATTGTTGTTGTTGTTGTTGTTATTATTATAATTTTTTATTATTTTTTTTTTAGGGTATCTTCTTTGGTTACCAGGCTTTCTCTTGGTTTCATTGGCAATGTGGGTTGGGGAGGGTGTTGGTGTGGGTGGGAGGCATGGTGGGATTGCCATGCCTATTTTCTGGTGCATTTGAATAGATGAGTGTTACAGAGGGGTGGGGTGGCACAGCTATGTTAGAGTTGGTTGCAATTGTTAAGTTGGACTTTGTGGTAGGCTGGTCGGACTCTGGATCTGTGTGCTAGAAGTCAGAGCTGAGTAAGGCTTTTGATGCAGTTTAAGAATGAGATCCATGTGTATTATTATTATTATTATTACATTGTTAAAACAGTAGCAACTTTCTCCAATATAATAGTGCTATTTACATCAAGCCAAAGTAATAAAGGGATAGTGGAAGGTTTCTATTCATACAATATCCACAGACTAGTTTCTAACTTATGGATTTTATGAGCCTTGGATCTGAGAGCAATGCACTTAGATCTTTGAATCTAATGCACTCCTCCAGAGGGCACTTTTTACCTTTTTAATTAATTATAACACTATGAGCACCAACTGAAAATGCAATAATGTTTTAAATCTAAGCTAATTTGCTTATACAGTCTTACAAATCTGAACCCAGTTCAGGTTTTTTAATAACCATAGTCATTATAATTCTTTGGCTATAGTAGTCTTGTGATGTTTTGATGGTTTATTATTTTTTTTATTATTTTTTATTACTGCTATTACTACTACTGTTATTATTTATTATTCTTAATTATTGTCTATTGTAACAACTTTTGACAAAAATTTAGCCTGGTTTATATATTTCACAATTATTTTAATATTTCTAATAAAATCTATATGCATTAAAATATGAGTGAGTGTACATGCATAAATTTTTGTAACTCTCATTAAAGTTAGTGAATAATTATTATTAAAGGTGAAACCTGTCAAATTATATTGCAAATGAATTAGTTATGAGTTTTAAATAAATATATAATTTTTACAAGAACTATATGAGTTGTGTTTTTCATCCCAATTCCACTACATCACAATCACCTACCAAAATAGAAATTCAGACTACATACTTTCATTGTGCATGCATTTCACAAACAACCCTACCAAGTGAGCTACAATTGTCAGATACCCAAATCTTCATGTTTGTGTAAATAGCTCAATATTTTTCCATTACACCATTCTCACACAAGATAAAAATTGTTCTTTAACACTTATAAGACCTTTTGGAAGAGTGAATAGTCATTACATTGCTGAGATATTTTGTAAATTTAAAATTTCTGTATAAGTATTCAATAACTTGTACTTATTTTAGGAATATATATGTGTCATATTTTCTTCTGGGTTTTCTTTGTGCAATGGTAGATAAAAGCTTGATATTTCAAAAACATATTAGTCCCCTCTAAAATTATTGTGATAGAATCTTTAAAAGCATATTTTAAAAAAAATCATTAAATTTTAGTTGCTTTGAAATTTGACAATATATCTTTTTGATATTATGAAATTATATCTGTAACTATTTTTTGAAACCCAATCATTCCTGCATTAAAAAATATAACCAGAATGCTAAAGATATATCAAATTATTGATGTCTTATAACTGACACATTTTAACTATAAAAAGATTATCAACATATATATATATATATATATATATATATATATATATATATATATATATATATATATATATATAGAAAAAGGTGCAAAAATAAAATACAAAACCCAACATCTGATTGTAACAGTCTGAAAATTTAAAGTCTATTAACTTTTTCATATATAGATGGCAAATAAAATGAAAACATGAAAACAGAATGATATAGAAAATGTAGAATGTATAATGTTTCATGAACAACTACAAATTCATAAAAGAATCCACCTATATTTGATCATTAAAATAATTAAATATTACCAAAATCACACTTTTCTTTATGTTTGCCATAATATCCTATAAATATAATTTGTCCAAACTTCAAACACTTTTTAGCAAACTCTTTATTTGTACATACACATACACCTACGTAGGTGTATGCATATGTACAAATAAAGAGTTTGCTAAAAAGTGTTTGTAGTTTGGACAAATTATATTTATAAAATAATTAAATTGTTATTTGCTAGGGAAATCATTTTAGAAGTATATTTTTCTCCTTTTACTTTCTTTGCATTTCTTCATATATTTATATATATTGCTTATAATATTTCCCCTCATATACACTTTAATGCAATTTTTTTTTTAATGGCTTCTTTCTTTTCTTGACAGTTTCAACTGGCTGGCAGTCTTCATCAGAGCTATAATATTGAATGATATAAACATAAAACCAAATCCACTTTAATGCAAAAAACTTTTTAATGATTTCTTTAAAAAAAAATTGCATTAAAGTGTATATGATGGGAGTTATTGTAAGCAATATATATATATATGACTAGGGAAATCATATGAAATCTAAACACCTGACATCACTGCTTCATTTTTAATTAAAGAATTCATAGCTATCAAATCTATTACTTTAACAATGTATTAAATTGGAGCAATAATAGTAGTAATATATTATTTTTAGATATTTCTTGATTTTGACATAATTATACAAAAAACAAATTCAAATCAGTCAATGCAACCCAGAAACAAAGACAAGATTAATGATTATCATTTTACTCAATAAAAAAAGTTTAACTTATGATTAATATTTCTTCAGATGGAGAAACTTCACTTGACAAATAGATACAAAAATTAAATAATTACCTGACATTCAAATATTTAATGATATATTTTTGAAAAAAATAATTTGATATATTATTTTACAAATTCAAAATTATGTTCACATAATTAAAGCATTCGTTATATTTGACCTAATATATAACAATTTTTTTAATCTAAAATTAATAACATGTGTTACCATAATGATTGTTAGGTGTATATACAAATTGTGTCCTTTCATTCTAATTTATTTTATTTCCAGAGGATTATGGATTTGGAATTGATCAAGTTATTCAATTGTATATCTATATTTATAATGATAAAACAGAAAATGTTTAAAAATAAAACATAATATATTAAGTTAAACATAATTTATTGATGATTTTTTTATTGAAAAAATAATTTAATGAAAATAAATTTTAAAGCATTTACATTCAATTAACAGATGCCTAATATTTTCTATTTCTTCCTTACATAATTTACAGACTAAATCACCCATATTTTTCCTTTTACATGTATATTCTCTTGTTGCTAAAGATAACACTCGAGCCTTAAACAATAAACTACTTTCCTTACTATTATCATATATTAACTCGCACCTAATATTCTGTTTATTCCTATATATATTTAAACTCTTTTTGCCCTCCATACTAGTTCTCCATCTCTCTAACTCCCTATTCTTTATTAATAAATCTATTCTTTTATCCCATTCCTTACTACTACAACACTCAACAATCCTCCTAACACAATCATCCCATCTTTTGTACAAATATACTGATATAAATTCTTTATCCAAATCTTTCACATACTGTATTACCTTTCTTACCCATCTTGTTACCTGCCTTTTAATCATAACCCAATTAAATACTAATTTGGTTATTCTTTTACTAAACATAAACTGCAATCTACCAAACATTTTCATTTTACTTTTTGCATCTCTCATATGAAAACTTGACCATCCCATTTTTCCTTGAATTGCCTCCCTTGCTGTTCAAATGGCCTAGTGGCGCCCTGTATGGCAGATAATGCAAGTGTACATTTTCCCAGACCGCAATAATATATTTATGATTTTTTTTGTTGAAAATCAACTTTTAACATAGAATTACAATTTTTTTTTCTAATTTCAATTATTATTTAGAATGATATTTATATAACATATGGATAGAGCAAACTTCTTTATAAAAAGTATATTACGAATATTATATTTTTGGCTGCATATTTTACTTTTTGTCTGTACTGACATAAAACTAATTGCCATTAAAACTGTCACCATATTTTTTTTTTTTCTGTTGCCTTTTATTTTAAAAATGAACTTTTAGCATAGAATTCAAACTTTTCAGTTTTACTGTAAAGCACTGTTGAGAATCAATATATATAATTTAGATATTCACTTAGCATGCTGATAAATACATTTTGATTTCATTTTTGATTATTCAACTTTTCATAAACATATGCATTATAAAAATTGTAATCTTTATCAAAGTTTTATGATAATATGTTGATGAATTTAAAAATACCCAGAAAATAGAGTGTTCACATTCTTGTACCTCAGAAGAATGATAGTATACCTGTATAAGTAATAACTAAATAGATAACATATACTCTAAATTTCAAATATAATGAGCTCTAAAAAAAGCTTCTTTTTTCAATAAATGCTGCAAGAGAAAGCATTTAAAATTATTATTTAGAATTATCCCTATCACCAAACTGGTTTCGAGCTGATGGCTCTTGTCAGTGAGGTGCTAGAATGTTCAAACACTAGATCTAAAATTCAAACTCAAGCCCAGCATTTATTGAATACTTAACTATTAAGTAGAAAATCTGAAATTTTCAGACATCTATATGTTTTCAAATCCAGCTATTTAACTTAAATAGCTATACGGATCTGAACAAACTTTAGCTATACCACATATTAATAGCCTTATCAATATAACATTGCCAAAGCCTCAAATAGTAAACTGTAATAGTATACATCATATAATTTAATTTAATAAGCTTGTATTTACAAATGTAAATATAATGAGCATGCTAATAGCTCCAAATAAACTTTTTTTCATCCCCCCCCCCATACATGCCACAAAAAAAAACATTTAAAATCTCTATTTAGAATTATTCCTATCCTCAAACTGGTTTCAAGCTGATGACTGTCATCAGTAAGGCACTATGACATTCAGACACTAGATCTAAAATACAAACACAAGCCCAGCATTTAACAAATACTTAACTAAAAGCTTGTTTAGAGCTAGTAGCATGCTCATTATATTTACATTTGTAAATACAAGCTTATTAAATTAAGTCACATGATGTATGGCTTGATTTCCTTACTATTATAATCTAAATTTTATGTGAAAGTTTTCTGTTACTATTTAATCAAATTTGAAAACAGCTGTTCATACTATATATATATATATAATAGCTAAATAGCTGACATTTCATTACAATAACAAGAACTTTCCTCAAAGCTTCTTCTTTCTCAAATCATACGAATGTGTGTAATGAGATTTAATGTCATTATTTTTTTTAAAAATTAATAAAGTATCTCCATGCCCTAAAGATAAAATCCCATTGAAGTGTTATGGTGTATATGAAATACCATATGGAATTTGTTTACATTCGTACATTGGATAGACCAATTATAGAATAAACATAAGAAAGGAAAACACATTTTGGCAGTTAGAAAAAAATGTAATTCATAAGCCATTTATTCACACGTTAAATTAACTAATCACAATATCAGTTTTAATAAAACACATTCTGGCAAAAATTGAACAAAATTACCAGAGACTGCTAAAAAAGCTATAGAGATCTTTTAAAGGCTTAAGAGCATAAATGAAAAGGGTGAATTAAAGAAAATTAATAATATATGGAAAAAGCTACAGGAGGATAAAATATTTTTTAAAACTTTTCCATCAATAGAATTGAAAAATGATGAGAAAATAACAAAGAAAAAAAATAATGGTTATAAATCTCATCCACACATTCTTATGATTTGAAAAAGAAGAAGCTCTGAGGAAAGTACTCATTATTGCACTGAAATGTCAGCTATTTAGCTATTATATTTCTATTACACAGAAGCTCCTGGAAAAAAATATTATGAATTCATCATTTATCCATGAGAATATTAGAATTAATATATATAATATGTAAATTACATCACTACAATCCTCAAATTTAAACAAACTATTAGTATGTTTTTCTGAAGGTTTGTGATGATGGTATTTTAGTTATATATTGGACTATTTCCATTGTCTAATTTTAAGTATTGAATGTTTTTAGAAAAAAACTTTATTTACATATTCCAATTGTATTCAACTGTTAGTAATAACACACAGGTTAGTATATGCACAATGTTTTCAGAGGTATTATTCTCCCCTCTTCTTCAGATGTTGCTGCCCTGAGCAGAGACAATACTAAAATGGGATTTGAACCTGAACCTTGGATTCTTAAAACTAATAAAATATAAATAATCTGTTGTCAAGGTAAAACTGCAATTCTACAATAGTTCTATTTACTGTCTAATTGTAATGATGTCTTGACAACAATTAGCTATTGGCACTTACAGTTTAATATGCACATACCATATATATGTATATATACAGGTACATAAAGATAGCTAGATTACAAATGAACATATGCTCAAATACTTTACTTCAACAATTAAAAATGTTTTGCCATATTTATAAATGAGATTAACTTGCATTGATTTTCAAATAGTGTGTGTTCATATATTTTCTAGACTTTCATAAAAAGTATATAATATATAGGGGGTTTGAACTCAGACTTTCACATGGCCCTCAACTATCCATGCTATCTCATACTGCTGACATGATCATACACATATCAAAAAAATAAATAATCACCAATACTGTATTTTGTGCTAAACCAGCACTCTTCAGTTGGTCCAGATTATCAACTCCAAATATATATATATATACAATCAATGCTCAGCTTATATTAAGATAGCCAGTCTTCATACTTTAATAGACAGGCTTCAATCCACTCCACCCCACAACTCTTCAGCCATCCATTTCATTGAAAATCTGATGATGTAACAATCAAAGCCCACATTGATGCCAAGCTTCTCATCCTACCCATGTTGACCATAAGTCACTCTGGCCCCTCATGTACAGGACATAATCCATATACAAGGGATGGCCAGACCTTACAACACTATATTTTAATATATAATTTTTTTCTACAGCACAGGCTTTTCCATACCTGCACTCCCATATGTAATATATAGGAGGTTTGAAAATGGATTATATCCTGTACATGAGGGGCCAAAGTGACTTACAATCAACACAGGAAGGAGAATATTGGCACCAATGTGGGCTTTGAGCATTCCATCATCAGATTTTTAATGAAATGGATGGCTGAAGAATTGTTGGATAGAATGGATTGAAACCTGTCCATTAAAGTATGAAGATTGGTTATCTTAATATAAGCTGAGCATTGATTGTATATATGTGTGGACATGATAATCTGGACCGACTAATGCTGATTTAGCACGAAATACTAATATTGGTGATTATTTATCTTTTCGACATGTGTGTGATCAAGTGTGTCAGCAATATGAGATAGCGTGGATAGTTGAAGGTCGTGTGAAAGTCGGAGTTCAAACCCTCTATATATTACATATTGAAGTGCAGGTATGGAAAAGCCTGTACTGTAAAAAAAATTCATATATTAAAAAGTATATAAATAAATCTAGACTATGCTTGTTGACCAAAATATTTTCCTTTTCACGCATTATAAATTAAAATATTGTCTGAAAGTTATGTCAAAAAAAACTTTAAATTTATGGTAGATTAATTAATTAATTCACAAACACATTGTTTTTTATTTTAGATTTTAATTATTTAATTAAAAATTTCTTTCATCATGATATGAATAATTTAATAAAATCATTTCAGAAAAAAGCTAGAAGTTTATTTACGTCTTGAAGGTTAAATAAATTATTAAAATCTCTAAAAATAAAGCATAACCAATAACTAATTATTGATCAAATTTGATAACAAATTACAAAATATTTTGTATCTTAAATACCCTTATAAGTTACAGTTTTATTCATATTTATAATTTTCAGTTAAACGCCTATTTAACCAAACGCTGTTAATATCTCCTACATCAATACAAAATAAACATTTCAATTAGTAAACTCAGATATGTAGTTATACATAAAGTCCTGTTTGTTTAACACAGTAATAAAGTGATACTTAAAAATCGTATGTTTCCTGAATCAATAGTTAACTCTTCATTTCAATGCTTGAACAAGACATGATCTCCCAAACAATAATCATTCGATTATTTATTTATATAATAGAATTGAAGACTTTCTTGATATGCAACAATGTATAAAGAAGCATAATAAAACAAATGGGAGAATAATTAGAGGTAACTATTTTAGAAGAACAATACACCAATCACTGAATTAAAATTGTGTTGGTAGAGAAGAAAAAATTAAACTAAAATAAAAGTAATTGCAATTCTGTTCACAATCAATATTAATCATCTATAATTAGCAGTATTTTTTTTATAACATAAAAACAAAAATACTTAATTGTAAATATTAATTAGAGAAAATATAACTTAATATTACAGAGCCAAATGATTACAGGAGAAAAATAAAGGAGGCATTCTATATTAATAGAGACATCCATGCCATTAATAGAAAAGACACATGCTTCGAGATCTCGAAAAAATGGGCTACGTAACAGTAGCTCATTTGAATATTTACATTTGCATATATTGATTACACTTTTCATGAAGGCTATGAGTATGAGGCATGGCTCCTCGAAAACGTTCAGCCGATAAATTTTAATATTAAGTTATATTTTCTCTAATTAATATTTACAATTAAGTATTTTTGTTTTTACATATATGGAGAAATTAAAACTATATTTATAACATAAAACTTTTTTTTTCTTTTTCCCATGTGTCATAGCATCAGCCGGGCAGCGAACCCGCTAACGTTATTATTGTCATTATATGTATTCTTTTATGATTAATAATTGAATAATATATATAATTTTAAATTTTTCTTTCTTATTTATTATATATGATGATTAGTCATCTTTTAAAGATATGACCATATCAAATGTCTGACGGATAATAATTTATATATGCACGTGAAAAGATAATTAAGATTAATTGAGATTATAAAATAAGATTAATTTTTAAACCAATTCATATTCTTATTATAACTTTAATTACACAGGTAGATAACTGAAACACAGACTGGCCTTTGAGCATTCCATCATCAGATTTTCAATTGGATGGACGGTTGAAGAGTTGGAGTGTGGAGTGGATTGAAGTCTGTCCATTAAAGTATGAAGATTGTCTATCTTAATATATATCTGAGCACTTATAGTATATATGTGTGGAGAGGATAATCTGGACCAACTGATGATTGCTGTTTTAGCATGAAATACGGACATTGGTGATTGTTTATCTTTTCGACATATATGTGTTGGGTGTATCAGTGTTATTAGATGGAGTGGAGAGTGGTGGCTCGTGTGAAAGTCTGTGCTCATATACCCTATATATTACATGTAGATAGTAAAATTGATATTTAGAAACCTGTGCTGTGCCTTAAGTTTAAGACTTGAATATCAATACTAAATATACGTACAAAATATGATTAAAGATTGAGAAAGCTTCAGCAAGATGTTATATATGCACTGCAATAAATTAAAAACACTAATAGAACTTGCATAAAATATCAATATAATTCTGTATCACCTGGACAAAGAATAAGATTAATTATCATAGGAGAATATATACTTAGTAATCTCTCCATATTCATGACATTTAGTTCTAGGCCATTGTGCAGATATTGAATTTCATGGAGAGTAGCAAATAAATTGAAAAAATATTTTAAACACCTACACACATATATGATGGTATTAAACCACAAAACATCACATGATCATCATTCTTAAGCTTGCTCATAACTTATTAAACAGGCAAAACTCTTCATACAGTAGCACCACTCAGTGCAAGCCAGAGTAATCAATGTATGTCAGAAGGCTTGTGCATAAAATCCCTACCTAGTGCCTACTCATCCTATATCCCCAGACTAGTTTCTGGCTTGTGACTTTTGTCAGTGAGGAGCCTTGGATCTGAGAGCACTGCATCTAGATCTTAGGATCTAATGCAACCCTCCAACAGCCACCTTTTATCTTTACTTAACTACAAAATCAGGAGAATAAAATTAAAAACACAATAAAGACACCAAAATGTATGGGTACTGAACTGAGTTCAGACCTATATGACTATATAAGCTAATGAGCTTAGATTGAAAATAGATTTTATTTGAAAGTATTTATTTTTAAGAAGATAAATTGTAAAAAAGTTCATCAGGGCAAAGTGGGCAGTTTTTACTGGGCAACAAGACAAACTTTTTGTCAATACCTGTGAGGAAATTTTTTGTAGGATTTTAATAATAAATTTAACATTTAATTTTAACACGTATAATGCAAAGTCCATAGTTGCAATTAAGAATACCATTTAGTAATTTATTTTCCTATTTTGCAAAGTTCAAAATGTCTTTTGAAAGCTTAAATTTGTAATAAATAATGTAAAGATTATTAATATATGAGAAAGAAAAATGATTTAATTGCAAAAAATATAACGTTGTAAATATGAACGAAGTTCTCGCTAGTCTTTCAAATAAGAAGGGGCTATTGTATTTATAAAGAATTAAACGAGAGTCATAGTTACAATATATATATATGTAGCAGGAAAAAGATCTCACTTGACTTAATAATAAATTATATTATTTGAGTCTTATTAATGCATGTCTAAATTTTATCACTTTCATTTCTTTGTTTATGTTTTGGTTACCACCTACGTTTTAAAAAATTGTAAACGTAAAATATTTCACTCTTTAGTATACTGTGAAAACTCCATATAGCAACAAAACACAGAAGACAGAATATAATCGGCTTAAAATTATTGCTCATTGGGTTTCATTTATTTATAAGTATTGAAGGAGTTAACAACTTCAAATATCTTGGTCAGATTATTAATACAGATGAAAATATAATGGATTAAATTAATCATAGAATTAAACTTGGTTGAAGTGCTTTTGGTAAAAATAACTTGATGCTAAAAAAAATATGCCTATGTGTTTGAAAAAAAAAAAAGATTTTTAATAATAGTGTTTTACCAGTTCTTACTTATGGATCTGAGACTTGGACATTTAATAGAAGAGAAATACAGAGACTTCAGACCAATATATGAATCTCATGCAGAACCAACACAAATCAGTTGGTCCAGATCATTATCTCCCAAACGCATATATAATCAGTGCTCGGTTTACATTAAAATCGCACATCTTCAAACTTTAATGGACAGGCTTCAATCCACTCCACCATCCAACTTTTCAGCCACCCATATCGTTAAAAATTTAATGTTAAAGTTAATATCAGCATGAAATAATATTGACATCAATAAAGGATTTGGGCATTCCATCATCACATTTTGAATGGTATGTACAACAGAAGAGTTGCATGGTGAGTAGATTGAAGCTTGTGCCATCCATTAAAGTTCCAAGATTTGCTGTCTTAATATAAATTGGGCATTGATTATATATGTGTGTGTGGAAAATGATGATCTGGACCAACTCGTTAGTGCTGGTTTTGCAAGAAATACATATATTGGAGATCATTTATCTTTTCCACAGGTGTGTCGTCATGCGTATCGGTTTGTGTAAGATAGAGTAGATAATTGAAGGAAACTTGAAAGTCTGTATTCAAATACCCTATAAATAAATAATATAAAATAAAAAAATAACTAAATATTTTGTACCGTGGAAAGTCATGTGACATTCTAGAAACGAAAGTGATACATTTGAGCTTTATTAGCTCTTGAGCCCATTAAATTAGGCAACACTTTGCAATATCATTTCGGGGGAGGGCTCATTGTGATCGTGACTGAATTTAAGTTACTAATCAGTCTTTTAAAAAAAGCATTAATCTTCTAGTAATATTTTGAAGTTCTTAAAAAATACATAAAAACGTGATATTTTTTTTTGTACTCAGAAACTTTACTTTTAATGTTTTCTTTAAATTATTATTTTTAACAAATAATTAATTTAATTTACGTTTCACAAAAATCTAATAGTTCATAGAATGAATGGTCGACTGAAACATAAATTAGTCAATATCTAATATATATAATTTAAGTCTTCGATTTCTGGTAATTTTCATTTTCTTTTACCAGTTTATAATTAAAAAGAAAAAAAAGGGAACACCTTATTTCTTTTTCCATTTTATTACAGAATAAAATCTTAACTATAAAATTGCCAAGTTGTCACATTTTCTCTTTTAACGGGAAATGGATAAAATTGATAGGATTTGTATTAAAATTAACTTTTTTACTTGTTTCTCTGAACTAATGGATAGATTTCTTAGAAGGAACAATCAAACCAATCAGTCTTATTTACACTTGGACGAGAGTATTATTAAGCAACACAACATTAAAAAAAAGATCTAATCAACAGGGAGTCTTTTGAAATTCAAAACTCACAATTTTGGGGAAAAAAAATCAGTTATCAACTTAATCACGTTATTGTTGCCAATAATTCCTCTAAAAACATGCGTATTTGAAAAAAAAATGTATTTTTGCTAAATGTTACCTATTGATTGTATTAAATAAAATAATGCTTTAACAATTGAATTACAATTTATATTAAAGGAAAGATATTATTCATTTCAAGAAAATATATATTTCTCCCTTTTTTACATTTTTCAGAAAATCTAACAATTCTAATAATTATCATTTATAATTCAATATTGTCAAAAATTATAAATAAATAATTTTAAATAAAACTTTATTTTAATAACAAGTGAGTACAATATATTAAATTTTAATAAATGACAGAGACACAACGTTAAGATCAAAAAATGTAAAGTTCAATATTATTAAATTATGCCCTTATGTAATTTTATAGATCCTTGAAAATGGCTACAGAAAAAACGTGGTCGAAACGTTGGGTGTTTAAGATGTGAATATGTATATATGGTTGTTATAAAGAAATAAAGTTGTTGTTTTTTTTTAAAAAAAAGATGGAAAATATAGAAGGTGTTTGGATTCAATGAAAGGAACATTATATTTATTGTTGCTGGATCAAGAGTATTTCAACTATTCGGTTTTTCTCCTCTTTCTTTACAACCACCATTTTGATTTTTTTTTTATGCGTCAATTGAAGATATTTCACAATAATTACTTAATACATAATAAAATATATAAAATATTAATTGATTCATAGAATTAACACACCATATGAAACAATAATTCTATGTAAATATAATGAAGAGCATAAAATAAAATAAAAAGAATCCAAACACTTTTAAAGTTAATTACTTTAAATATATTCATAAATTATACATTTTGGAATATTAGATTTAAATGAAAATATTTTTTAATATCCTAAATATATTCTATACTATATAATAATTGACTAAGCTATATATATATAAAACAAAGAGAGCAAAACACTCCTCCCCTTGGTTATGAATTAAAAGCATTTAAATGTTGAACAAAAGATCAAGAATGCAATGAATCCACCTATTCTTGGAGTTCTGATGTTTATAAGCATGCCTTTGTTGACATTTTTGGTAATTCAGTGTGAAATTAATTTATTAGCCAAGTGAAATATAACTCTTCATTCTTGTATAATTGATTATGAGTTTAATAAACTCTTAAATGTCATATTCCATTTGGTTGATAAATTAGTTTTACTCTGAATTACCAATAATGTTGACAAAGATATACTTATAAACTCCCAAGAATATGTGGATTCATTCTATTCTTGATCCTTTGTTTAATATTTAGAGTGCTTTTAATCAATAGCCGAGGAATGGTGATTTAAACCCTTTGTTTACATATACATTGAGGATTGTGCTATGTTTAATTTAAAATTTATATATATATATACATACACCAGGCATTCTTAATATTTTTTCTTATCTGACATAGTCTCTGATCAAGTCTTTTTTTATATGTTTAGGGATCTTTTTTCCTAACAAAATAAATATTACTTATTAATAATTTATTTTGAAATATTTATTTTAATAATGACATTTATAAAAATGGAAAAACAAAATACCATGCTTAACTGAAATGGGTCAACTTATCGAGTGCTCATATATATATATAAATTTTATAAAATAGTATGAATAAATATATATATATATACTTCTTATATTTAATTATTTGGCGAATTTCTTTTACAAACTAATATTTTAAAGTGTGATGTGCTTCAAAAAGCATATTTTTCTTATATAATTAAAAGTAGTATTTTATATTGAAATAATGTCTTCATATAATATAAAAATCTAATATTCAAAAGTGTATATATCTCAGACTATCTATGATATTTATTTTAATAATCCTGAACTTTAATAAAAGTGCCCATCTATTTTTTCTTTCTATAAAAAAAAATTAATTCAAACATTCAGAAAAATTGTTGTATCTCAAAAACTATAAATCATAGACCAAAGTTGACATTTCACTGAAAATACAGAAAATTATCTGCGAGATCATATAACATAAGCATATACTGTGTACATAGTTTTTCCCTCTAAACTTCAGCAAATATGGAAGACTCTAAAATTTGTTATAGTACACTGAAAAAAATCTGTAAAAAGGAAGATTAAAGTAGTAATTTATAGTTAAAAACTTAAACAAATATTTAATAACTGAAACACAGGCTCATTATATATCTGTATCTATCTATATATATATATATATATTTATATATGTAATATATAGGGTATATGAGCACAGACTTTCACATGACCCATCACTCTCCACTCTATCTAATAATACTGATACACTGACCTTAGGTCAATATGGGTGTGACAAGAATCTCGGCCTCAGGGTGGCCTTTGAGAATGCCATCATCAGATTTTCAATTGGATGGACAGTTGAAGAGTTGGAGTGTGGAATAGATTGAAACCTGTCCATTAAAGTATGAGGATTGTCTATCTTAATATATATCTGAGCACTTATAGTATATATGTGTAGAGATGATAATCTGGACCAACTGATGATTGCTGGTTTAGCATAAAATATGTATATTAGTGATTATTTATCTTTTCAACATATGTGTTTAAGTGTATCATAGTGTTATTAGATAGAGTGGAGAGTGATGGGTCGTGTGAAAGTCTGTGCTCATATACCCTATATACAAATATCTAATGTAAATAACTACTAATATTAATACTAATATTATTTTTAAATATATATTTATTATACTTCACTAATTACTTTTTAATATGCGAGTACTTAAAATTAAAAAAAAAAAAATAGTTATGTAAAATGGAGCTCTTGCTAAAATAATAAAATATGGCTGATTTGAAAATTTAAAGAGTTTTTTATATATATAAAGATGATGAAAAATTATGTGAACTCAGATTAATGGTGTTTTATCTTTAATTTTAAATATTAAATATGAGTAAGTTTTATTAAGTATTATCTTAAAGTATAAATTGCAACTGCATTTAAAAAAATGTAAAATTGATTTATGATTCATAATATCAAATTTATTAAAATAGTTAACATTTTCCGCAGAATGTAAATTTGTGTTAGAGTCTAACTCTGGTCATTTATTGAGATTAATCTGAGTAACATTTCTTGAATTGAAATGTATAAGTATAAATATAATGAGCATTCTAATAGCTCTAAACAAGCTTTTTTTTAGATGTCACAAGAGAAAGCATTTAAAAATTTCTACTAGAACTATTCCTATCCCCATGCCAGTTTTGAGCTAATGGCTCTCCTCAGTGAGGCAATTGGTTATTCAGACACTAGATCTAAAATACCAATTCAACCTCAGCATTTATCTAATACTTAACTATAAGTAAAAAATCTGAAATATTCAGATATCTATATGTCTTCAAATCCAGTTATCTAACTTAAATAGCCATATGGAACTGACACCATACATTAATAGCTTTAGCGATATAACATCATCAAAATCTCAAAAGCAAAACTACTATTATAGTTTTGCTTTTGAGACTTTGGTGATGTCTAAAGGATTAAAACCAAATTAACTTTAAAAAGTTAATGTTTTATTGATTTTGTATATATATTTGGAGCACAACTAAGATAAATATGTAATAAAAGTATTTTGTTTGTTTATAATGAACCATTAAATTAACTTAAGAATAAGCTGGGAAAAAATTATTAAATTTTCTTTAGCTGGAGTGCATGTAAATGCATGGTAGTATATGGTAAATGGCCAATGGTGGGGGGAGGGGGTAGCCCCAGTAACTTCCCTGGCTACACCACTGTTAAAAGTAAGGTAATGTAATTATAAACTATAAAAGTATAAGTCTTCTGGGTCTTCTTGCTGAACACAAAATTATTAGTAGTACTTTCATGTAAAATTTCAGTATTACCCGAAATATTTTATTGTTTTATAATAGTTAAGATTTTACTTCATTAACGCTTAAATAAATTAATATAACACCTTCCATAATAAATTATTTTATAAACAATATTAATTTAAACCTCACCCCCCCAAAAAAAAAAAATTACATTTTTAATTTGAATTTTTAAAATTGAATCGAATGGGTAGGTTAAGTAAGCTTAAAAAAAATTTAATATGTTATTATACATATAAAATATTAAAATTTAGAATAACACTGAAATACTCTATTTATTATTATTTATTAAAAATAAAGTGACAGACATTTATATAATAATTATAAAAGTATACGACTTCTTGGGATCATCACCAAAGCATCTAAAAATTTATTAGCATCTAAGGAAGCACACAATTCTTGATGAATGTTCATTATAGATAAGCCATTCAATTTCTCCTCTGATCTCATGTTCAGTAAGTCTTAATTCTCCAAAATGTAGAAAAAGAACATTCACCTGTGGCTGTTCTTACAGGTAAAGTTGCAAATAACTATAATGCATTGTGAATTGTAGGATATAAATGAGAGCTGCAAATATTCAAGCATGATACAGTCCACTGAAAGATATTTTTGATCAATACAATGATGCCTCTGCATCTTCACCTTACCAAAAAATGCTTCTTTACTGCGACCACCTGACCATTGTTTATTGCTGGCTTCTATAGATATGATGGTTTTGTCATCTGCTGCATGTTTAATGTTTTGAGAAAGAACAATTTCTATGCTCTGCAAAATTTTTCTATGCCATAAGAATCTGTCATGAATTTGTGATGTAAAGAAATAAGGAAATGACAGAAAAAGTGATATCTGCAATACTCTTCTGGACTGTCAGTTTCTATATTTGATCACTGTGTATGCTTTGCAGTTCTTCTATGAATTTTGAGCTCAAGGTACCTGCTGATCATGCAATTTCCTCAGCATTTTTAAAAATATGAATGAATTTTGAATGTAATTCTTGAATTTCGGTTTCCAAATTTTCACACAAATTCCCACAGGTTTTCAAGTCAAGACAGTTTGTTTTGATTACAGGAGTACAACTAATCCATGGAAAGTAAGAATACATGATTAGCAATGCACATTCCAATTATAAAGACCGGTGTTTTTATAACCGATATAAATGTAAAAGCTTTACTTGACGCATTGCTGTTTATAAATTCTTCAATTTCAGCAAGAGAGTCATTAATGATGTTGTATAACTCAACAAATATTGAAAATACATCTAAGGGTTCAATCCATCTCATTTCACAAAATTTGATCAGCCTCTTCTCTGTGATTCCGAATTAAGTTTTTCAATGTTTTTTTCACAACACAGACTCCTGTTGTGGTAATTTTTTTTAAAAAAACTACAATTAAAAACATAGTTCCTAAACAATTTCTAATGCCAGGAACAGTGTAAATATGAGAAACAGCTAGATTCAAGCAATGGCTTGCACAGTATATGTAAATCACATGTGGGAATATTTCTCTCACTTTCAAGGCAAAGCACTCAAATTGCCCACTCATATTATTAGCCCTATCAAATCCCATACTTCGCAAGTTATTGAAATCAGGGCCAATTTCTCTAAGAGATTCCATGAGTATCATAGACAGGTACAAACTATAGGAAGTCTTTGTGAATTACAAATATACAGCTGACTTGATTGACGTACCTGAGGTTTATTGAAAATTGTTCAATTCCCAATATATTTGTTGATTCATCTGCAAGGAAAGAAAAAAAATGAAGAGTTTTTAACAAGTCTTACAAGTTTTGATATCAAAATGTTTCCACACATCTCTATAATTTCATTCTGAATTCTGGGACTTAAATAAGTTGTGTTTTGATCAGCTGTTTCTAAATGCACTTGAAGAACCTGATCACCTGCTTCAGTGCAAAACTTCAATAAGGCTCTAAATTTACCTACATTATTAGAATTCTAATTTTCCCCATTGTATTCATAACATATGGAAAGATTACCCTATAACATTTGTTTTTTGCTATATATAAACTTTATAAAATCAAGATGAAAATGTGAATTCTTAAATCATTAGAAGGAATTGCCCTTATCTCAAGTTAATTGCTATTTTAAATAACTGGACATCACTAATCAATAATGTATTAACACAGTTTAATACGTTATCAAAAAGATTAGATAAATAATTCATTTTTAAATTTGTTACAATACATTCCAAAATATAACATAAGCTGAGTAGATATTCAAAATGCAAAGTATTTATTTCTATAAATAAGTTCTTTGTTGCAATTAATTACACGGTTAATTTTTTTTAACAAAATTGACAGTACTTTGGTATTATTTCTGCTGTGATGTATTACCATGGGGATGTTTTCATCTGGTAATATTTATTTAAAATGTATGGTTCATAATGTCATGGCAATCAAATCCAAGCATGACTAATCCATGTCAACTTTTCACATATATAAATGGGACCAAGTTGTAAAATGTATTGATCTGCAAGATTTTGTGCACACACAAAATATTGAAAGGCTTGGGGTTCATGCAAATGGCAGAATAAAAATCAAAGAAGAACATTACGTCAATATCTCCATTCCTATTTCATTGAATTCACATGGATATGAGTATTTAAAGAAGACTTTTTTTTTCATTTTGGAACGTATTACATTCCTATCTGCTGCCGTGACTTTTTAAAAAAATGCAATATAAATGTTCACATCACTTGTAAGTAATACAAGTTTTTTTAAAAATGAAAATGACATTTAGAGGTAAAATTTGTTATATTTGTGTTTTTTTTTTGTTTTTTTTTGCTAAATGTTTATATATATTAACAATTTTTTTTTTAAAAAAAGATCTTTAAAATATAAGGTTAAACTTACCATCCGCCATTTTTAGTTAACGTACAACTTTAGGTTTAAAAAAAAAAAACAGAAATCTAAACTTTGTTACAACTCACTATTTAAAAAATGTTTCAGGGTTCTTTTTTACATGTCTCCCTTTTCCCATAATGGATATATCTGTCCATCATTGGAAATTACATGTTTTGTCTTTTTTGATTTGGAAGTTTGGTATTGCATGTGGAATATGATCATGCAAAGCACCGTAGTATGCCAACAGGGAGATGGAAGCCTTTGAAAAGATGAAGTGTCATAATAAAGAAGGTACAATTCCCAAGTACCTGTTTTATTTAGTATTGTAATTTTTTTTTTTCCTTTTTCTATTTTTTTACATTTAACTTAGATTTTACAAGAAGTATGGTGTATTGCTTCTGGTGACATATTATTCTAAGTTTGCAATAGGTTTAAAAAAATACCTCCACTGGATATGTGTGGACAAATTTTATCGATTAAGTTTGTTTGCACATTCTTTGAAGGCATTATTTTAAACATATCACCAACTTAGAGTAATACATCAACAAAATAATGCAGAAAAGCATGAATAATACTAAAGTACCATGAAGTTTTTAATGATATTGTTCATTTTTCTTTTAGTGTTTATATTTTTATTGTACTTTACAGAATTTGTCAACATCATCACCACAATCATCAACCATTATCAATCCATTGCAGGATGAGGGTCTCTCCTAGTTCAATCCATCTTCTCTGATCTCTAGCATCTCTTCTCCCCTGACTCCTGCACACTTTCTTATTTCAAACATCCATCTCACATGTGGTCTCTTTCTGGGTCTTTTACAATCTCTTAGAATTCAGTTTAAGATTTCAATCATCCATCTATTATCATCTCTTTTAGCAATATGTCTAGCCCAACTCCACTTCACATATATGGATATAATTAAACCTAAACTAAAATTAAAAATAATAATCTATACACACATGCATCAAGTATATGTCATCAGTCTTCTATCCAGATACAAAATTGATACTACTATAATCATTAACAGTTTTACATTTTAAAACATTTCTTTCATTAATATACTTGCCGGCATAATCTGGAGTTCAAATCCAGACTGGAAAATTGAGGATTTCTTGTCAGTATCTGAAGATTTCTCTTGCAGAGTCATATTTTTCTTAAAAAAATAGTTTACTTTCTGAAGATGCAAAAAATATTCTTTTTTCAATAATAATTACATGTTTTTGAATAAAGGGTACCCATGTCCAAATTATCAACTTGCAGTTAACTAAGCTGAAGAATAATGCCTACACTCTTACAGGCGAGCTCTATAATATTCTACATCATTCTGCAGCAACAGAGGAAAATCACTAAACATCAGTCCTGCCTAATAGGATAGTGGTGACTATGGTTTTTAAAGAGCCAAAGACACCAAAATATATAGGATTGAAAATATTATTGTGTTTTCAATTTTATTCTCATAGTTTTGTAGTTAAGTAAAGATAAAAGGTGGCTGCTGGAGGGTTGTATTAGATCCTAAGATCTGAAGTACAGTGCTCTCAGATCCAAAGCTCCTCACTGACGAAGGCCACAATCCAGAAACTAGTCTGGGATATTGGATGAGTAGACACTAGATGGGGATTTTATGCACAAGCCTTCTGGAATCCATTGATTACTCTGGTTGACACTGAGTGGCACTAACAGAGTAGTAGCAGATTCAAAAGGTAAATTCCAATAATCACGGCTTGGCTCTATAATTTCAATATTCAGACTTACATAATCTCTTAAAAAGCAAACCATTTACTTATTTTCAACATCTTTAAAATTTGATGTGTATGTGCATTATAATATTAGTTATCAAAAGGATTTATTAATTTTAAGCCATAAAATATAGTTTTTAGCTTTATGATTTAAATAGTTTTTGCTCATGACTATAAATTTCATACAATTTACAAAGACAAAGAATTTCAATATTATTCATATTCTGAAATAAGTGTTTGGTCCAGCAGATTTTATGTAATTTTTTTAAATCGGGAGACGGCGGACGGTAAATATCTATTAATTTCATGCAAACTGCCGTCATAGAAGATTATATTATTTTTATATAAAGAAATTACTGATGTGTGTGTGTGTGTATCTAAAAAAAGTACCATATAAAAATAAAGACAGTTCTTTTGTGAGGCCATTTACTTTGTAGCTATATATGAATGCATTGGGTAAATTTTTGAAGATAAAACTGAATTTCTATTCATTTATATGATATACAGTTTTGAAAGTTATCAAACTGTTACTTGCTAACTGATTATATATCAGCAATATAACATTCCAATTAAATTTATAATTTCAAAAACTGAATAAATAAAATTCACTGGCTTCTTTGACATGAAATAACCTTTTGGGAAATATTATTCATCACCTGAGTTATTTCTGAAGCTTTTTTTTTTATTTCTTTAAGAAATAACCATTTGGAACTTGTAATCAATACGCTATTTGCCAGTTTTCCATTTCAGCACAAAATTTAACTAAAACAAATCAGAATGGAAATTTGAAATTAGTCCCCAGGTTGTTATAAAATTGTAAGTTTTTAAACTCTCTTTCTTTTTTTCAAACTATAATCTATAATGCACAAAGCTAATAAGATGGAAACGATTTTTTTTCTTAAAAAAAAAAAAGTATAACCGGTAAATAAAATAAAAATGTAAAATTCAAAACGTTGAAGTTTTTAAAACTATTTAAGAAAAAAAAAGGTTATTGAGATTTATTCTGTGAATTATTTTGTCAGACCATCAACGAATATATATTGAATTAAAAAAAGAAACACTTTAAAACTATAAAAGTATATTTTCAAACAGTTCGTTTTTTATTTTCATCAATGCCTTCTTCATCTCAGCATCACCATATCATAACCATCCATCAGTCCAAAAACTCAGACTGTCTTCTCTTATTATGTAAGTATTCGACGAGCAATCTAGAATAAATTAAAGATATCGAATACTTGAATCTCAATGCCTGTGTTGATATTTTTCTATTGCACAATTCTCACGGAAGATAAAAACTGGTTTCTAATCACTTTCAACATTTTAGGATAAAGATAAATAATCACAGATATTTTCAAGTGTTTTGGTTTTCTTTTTTTAATCAATGTACCTCCCATTTCTAATAGAGCATATTTATTCCATATATATATATATGAATATTTTTTTTATTAAAAATAATAATCAGTGTTTCAAATGTTCTATGATTCTTATCATGATATATACATTCAAAACGAGTAATATATTAATCTTTCTCAATTTCTACATATACCTTGAAATGTTTTCTTACTGAATAATATGTTTTCTAATAAGGGATACATAAAGTATTCTCACTATAATAAAAATTGAATTAAATCAAAATTTTAGATATTCATTAATTAAATAAAATTCAAATAACACACAATTAGAAACAAGACTATAACACTTTATTCATCATAATAGTACATCTATCAAAACAGGCAAAAGGCAAAACTTTGTATATGTATCACCTCTCAATGTAAGCCTGAGTAATCAATGAATTCCAGAAGCCTTGTGCATAAAATCCCCATCTAGTGCCTACTCATCCAATATCCCCAGACTAGTTTCTGGCTTGTGGCCTTCGTCAGTGAGGAGTCTTGGATCTGAGAGCATGCACCTAGATCTTAGGATCTAACACAACCCTCCAGCAGCCACCTTTTATCTCTACTTAACTACTAAACTTTGAGACAAATTGAAAACATTAATATTTTCAATCCAAGCTCATCACTTTTATAGTCATATAGGTCTGAACTCAGTTTTATACCGATACATTTTGGTGTGTTTGGTTCTTTAATAACTATAGCCACCACTATTCTATTAGGCAGGATTGGGTTTAAACCAATAAACATCACATGATCACCATATCTTACGCTTGCTCTTAACTGTTATTAAAACAGGCAAAACTCTGTATATGTATTGCCTCTCAGTGTAAACCAGAGTAATCAATGGATGTCATAAGGCTTGTGCATAAAATCCCCATCTAGTACTTACTCATCTAATATCCCCAGACTAGTTTCTGGGTTGTGGCCTTCGTCAGTGAGGAGTCTTGGATCTGATGAGCTTGGATTGAAAATATTATAGTGTTTTCAATTTAAGTCTCATAGTTTAGTAATTAAGTAGAGATAAATGGTGGCTGCTGGAGGGTTACACTAGATCCTAAGATCTAGGTGCAATGCTCTCATATCCAAGGCTCCTCACCGATGAAGGCCACAAGCCAGAAACTAGTCTGGGAATATTGGATGAGTAGGCACTAGATGGGGGTGTTATGCACAAGCCTTCTGGCATCCATTGATTACTCTGGCTTACCCCGAGAGACTAATATGTGTGCAGTGCTTTGCCTGTTTTAATAACAGTTAAGAGCAAGCATAAGATATGGTGATCATGTGATGTTGATTGGCTTAAAATAATACATCTAGTCAGTGTTTCCAGAACTGAGCTGTGAACAATGGAACTTAAACTCAAGAATATTCAAGACATCCAAGCTATCATTTCATATTTCTCCATGTATTTTGATATTCATTAAACAGATTCTTTGAACTCTATATGATTAATAACATTCAGTATTGTAATGATTCAGTTCATTGTTTATCAATAGAAATTCTAGATTTATTGTTTAGTATACTAAATAATGCAAAACGTTTGCTATTTTAAAACATAGCTCTAAATTTGGAAAATAAAAACTTGACAACAATTAAGTCCTGTCATTTGGTCATAATATCTTACTGACTAAATAACATTAGAGAAAAAACATATACATACTTTTAATAAAATCTTTTTACTGCTTAAACAATATACAGATCAAATAAAACATTATACTACATAATTTATTTAGAATAAATTTCCATAACAATTAATTTAAAAAACGCAATAAATTCCTTCCATGAAACTCTAAATAGTTTATTGATACATTAAGTTATCTCAGTAGATCTTCTCAAGCATTTTCGAAATTCATAAATCAAATGAAAAATCCTACACACTTAAACTTAAATGTGGATGGAGTTTTTGTGACCAGATACCTATCCATACTGAGAACAATTGGCTTCAGTGAGCATCATTGCCTAATTGACTTGTTCTTGCCATTAGATGTTTGTTATTGATTTGCATTCACATTGGTCTGTGGTGATGAATGATTAGTCTGATCAAGTTAAGATGAAATCTGGACTAGTCCATTATTTGAGTTTTTGTAATTCATAAACCAAATCAAAATCTTATACACTTAAATTTAAATGTGATATGTTGCGCTATTTCCATCATCTATCAGTAATGTTGAATGCATAGAAAATTTTAAACTTTATTTAAACTTTTCAAGTACAAACAAACAACTTGTGTGTTATTACTAATGAGTTGTTTGTATTTGAAAAGTTATTCGCTGATAGATGAAGTAAATAGTTCAACATATTATCACATCTCTAATATACCATCAGCACAAACCTTTAGACAAATACAAGTAATTTTCTCTTACAAATAAAGATTATTATGCAAAGCTATTTAAGTCAAAATCTTAACTTTAGGTAGAAGAGCAAGCATAAGAAATAGTGATCATGTGATGTTTATTGGCTTAAAACCAATCCTGCCTAATAGAATAGTGATGGCTATGGTTATTAAAGAACCAAAGACACCAAAGTGCATAGGTACTGAACTGGGTTCAGACCTAGATGACTATATAAGTTGATGAGCTTGTATTGAAAATATTATAGTGTTTTCAATTTAAGTCCTATAGTTTTGTAGTTAAATAGAGATAAAAGGTACCTGCTGGAGGATTGCATTAGATCCTAAGATCTAGCTGCAGTGCTCTCAGATACAAGGCTTCTTTACTGATGATGGCCACAAGCCAGAAACTAGTCTGGGAATATTGGATGAGTAGGCACTAGATGGGGATTTTATGCACAAGCCTTCTGGCATCCATTGATTACTCTGGCTTGCACTGAGTGGCAATATGTATAGAGAGTTTTATCTGTTTTAATAGGTAGAAACTTCACACATACCACAAAAGCCATTGAATTGTTATTTATTTATTCTTTTTGACTGTTTAATAAATAATAAACAATGTCTTCATTGAAAAACAGCACACAAAAAATAATTGACACCCTTTGTTTCTCCTTTTTTATTATTAATAGTTATTGATCAATAAGTGTTTATATTTTTCATTCTTTTGTAAACATAGTCACATTCTATAATTAATATGTAAATAAAAATGATCAGTACTAGTTTAGAAAGCACTTTCTGCTATTTTGGTTTCTAAGGGCAGCTCTAAAACTATCAGTGACCCAACCAAGCACTAAACAAAATCAGATAATATGAGACACTATTATTATAGTGTTCCAATTATTTTCACCATTAGCTAAAAATCACAATTTTCATCAAAAAATAAACAGACAAATTTTCTAGAATATATGCAATCAAAAAAAAAAAAAATCAATATTTCTAGAAATTAAAATATCAAACTTATTAACAATTACAAAATGACATGAATTGAGGAAAAAAGCAAAAATCATGTGACCAAAAGATCACATTATTGCAACAATCAAATAAACAGATGGTCATTCATACTGACCAAAACAACATAGACAAGCGGCTGAGTTTTTAAATGCCATTGATAATGAACCTCCAGAATCATAAAAGCATAGATAATGAAGAAGGCAAGTTTACCACATCAAAGAAGTGCTCAAATGAAAGGAGTGAGGCATCTATTGGTTATATTAAAGTAAAAGATAACCAAAGATTCTAACTCCCCTGTACTCTCTGGAAAAATTCCAAGTACTGGAATAGAAAAAGATAGGTATAGATCTAGAACATCAATATGGGATCCAACTAGCAAGAAAAAATCAGTAGTGATTTAGAAGATGGCAATACATCCCAAATCAACTAGGATGTGAACTTGATCATCACTGCAAAAGTATTTGAAAGATTTAAAACTTGATTTTAAAAGAATAAAGAATGGCTGATTCTCTGTCAACCCTGGACCTGTTTAAAAGAATAAATGAGTTAACAATAAAATTACTTGTTTTAAAAGTTAAAAATATATAACAATACCAAAGGTGATGATGTCACAGTATTTTTAAAATCAAAAAAACAATTACCTATACTGCAGGAAATTATAAAAGAATATACAGCAAATTTCGGGCTAAAAATCAACACCACCAAATCAGCTGCATGGACAATATTTACAGGTAAATTAAACAAACAGATATATCAAGGTAAGCCCAGTATGTTTCTGGGTTTCCCTTTCCACTTGGACATGAATCAAATGAGAAAGTCAATACAAAATAAACTTAAAGCAGAGGCAGAGAAAATCATGGAATCACTATCAAAATCCTATCTCTAAATCTACTCAAAAGTATCTTTATACAATCAGCTTATTATGACAAAGATCACTTACTATTTGCCAATAATAAATTTTACAAAAGCATTTATTTCAGCAATTAACTCATTGTGCAACAAGCTGCTATGGAAAAAAAAAGTAGTAGCAATCTCAATAAAGCAACTAAACCAACCAACAAAATGGAATGGCCTTGGACTACATGTAATACAAACTTTCTACACACAAAAAACAGTAAATCTACTGATTGCCATATTTAAACGGTTTCCAAACATAGAGCAAAAACTAAAAATCATACCCACTGACCGACCCCCTCCCACGGATAATTATATAAATACACTATTAGTAAGTATTGGAAGCATTAAAAACAAAATAACACTTAAGAGCCCTATTAAATACACTTATTGGCAAATACAGAACCAAGAAGATAATAATAAGCTAACAATACTGGGAATAGATAATAGCCAGCTACTCAAAAAATACAAAAGATGGTACCTAGAACCAAAATTTTTTGACTTCATTCTCAAATTGAATCTTAATGCATTACCTACAGCACATTTCATTAGCTTCAGAAGATTCTACCTAAATGTTGATCCAATATGTTCTTTGTGTCATACGGAAGAAGAAACACAAGAACATTTGATACACTACTGTAGAGGCCTAGAAAAAGTTAGACAACTGATGTTAAACAATTATAGGAAAAATGATACCACAATAGAAAAAATGCTGAAAACATTCAAGGAAAATAAAATACCAACAATTTGTGCAGCCACTTTCAGCTCATATGCCTTATGGTGTACCAGATGTACATTCACCTTAGGAAACAATACAAGAAGACATCCTAACACATATCATAACAAGCTAGAAAAACTTAAAGAAAGGGACAATCTTCTTGTACCACCAGACATTTTTGCTGCCACTTGGTCTCTCTTCAAAATAAGAGCAGCTTTATAATGGAAACACAAAACATAACCTCAGAAAAAAATGGAAATCCAGAATGGAACAGTAAAAACTGAACTATGAAAACAATAACAATTACTAAAGACTCTAATAAAAAAAAAAGTGTTTCTTTCTGTAATTAATGATAGCTCCTAGTTTGTTAATATATTATACAATGTGCAACCTAATATGATGTAACTGATTTTTGCCTAATAAAGTTTACTTTGAAACATAAAATTAACATAAGGAAAAACAACCAGCTTGCTAAAGAGCAAAAGTGATTTTTATTGATACTAAAAAAATTAAATGATTTAGATGTTGAAAACATTAATGAAATGTATGACCATTATATTAGATTGATTTCCGCAGAAAATAAATGAAAAAACTTTATATTAAAGCGTGTTTAAAAATATTCTTCTTCTAGTAATGTGCTAGTATTTAGTCATGTATGTGAGAGACTATGTTGCCATGTGACAATTTAAATGTGTATTGTTTCAGATACTGCCACAATATTGTTTGAAATGATTTTCTATCCACCTAAAGGCTTAGAAAAAGCAAGGGACAACTTGAGTATTTGTTGAATTTATCAGCATCTAAACCACATAAGGGGGCAAGGACTTATTTTCATATATCCATCAGTCTCTAAGATTCGGGGGGGTTGTACATTTGATTTTTAATGTGTTGTGAGTAACTCAACAGAAGTCAAACTGAGATTATCCTTCTAGTGTTCATGCTTCAGTATACATCTTAATGCCCTATGGACACTTCTTTTTCTAAATCCTAGAGTTGAAACCCTATTCATTCTTTATATAGTTTAACATCAATCACATCTCTGAAACAGTGAAATCATAGAAATATGTATTCTCTAAAACTATTTATGAAAAAGACTGAAATACAAACATAATTAGAGAAATAAATCAAAATTAAAAGTTTTGTATTTAAGCATACACATGAGAAATGAAAAGTATCCTGTTCCATTGTCTCATTTTAAAGGGAGGGAATTTGTAACTAAAACAAATTTGTTAACAGCCTGAATAGTTATATTGCAAAGTTGCATGAAAAAAAAAAGCTTAATAAAGAATTTGTATAAAAAAATAAATATATAAACTGCCTAAAAAATTAAAAGAAAAGTTAATTTATGCATTGGATCATATTATTAAATATTTTATAAAATTAGGTTGCAATGCATGAGGAACAATAAAATGATAAATTGCAATGTAAAGGTACAAAGAAAAATAGTTTTGATACACAAAAGAAATTAGAATTGTGTAGTTATAAAAATTTAAAGCATTTTGTACATTTTCTCATTTACTTTTCTGAATGGGTTTTACTTCAATAATTTGTCAGTTTTTAAAATAAATTTTATGACAAGTCTAAATATGATATTAAAATTTTGGAGTTAATAATATTTTAAAAATTAGCCATCAAACATTAAAAGTTGGTTATAATTTTTTCTTTTTTCCTACTGCTAACTAATGTAAATAAAGAGAGGGGGGGGACTATTTTTTTCTTTAATTCATTTATGTATCAAATCATGGTATCATTTATGTAAATTTCTGACTGCAACATGTTGTGGAGGAAATAAAGAAACTGTTTATCATAAAACATGTTGTAAAAAGACAGCAGTCAAATTTTCTAAATACTTAGTGACATATGTTTTTTGGAAGCATGTGTTTGAGCAAGCAATTAAGATCAGTTTTTAGTCCTGTCAGACAGTCCAGTTTATGTTAGTCTATTTAAAGTGTCATCTCAAGAAGTAGTGTTGTAATGATCCCATGCAGAGAATAGAAATAACTGTTTAAAATTATGTTTCACTGTAATTTGGATAACTGAATCTTGCTTACTGTTTTATAATATTTTTCAATATTCCATTTGCAACAGGAAATATGATGACTTTATCTAACAAAAGACCAACTAGTATGTCTGGCTAGAAACCAAACCTTACAACACCCAAAATACCTAAAATACAATCTGACACAGAATCCAATATTGAAGTTTTCCAACATCGGATATTTTCTACTTTAATAAGGTTGTGTAGAAAGAAGTGGACAATGCCATAAAAATGATCCCAAACCTACTGATACTATATTTATCTAATGTCACCATTGCTGCTGTATTTCCTATCTAATACTACCAGTACACCAGGAGAATAACTAATACCTCTGGAGGAGCTAATGAAGACATCAGTAAATATATTAAAAGAATCATACCTGCAGAAAACCATGGTTTGGAACTGTTTAAGTACACTTATCATGATAAGTTGTTGTCATTGTAGATATTATAAGGTATTAAATTAAAAATGTATATTATTATTATTATTATTATTATTATTATTATTATTATTATTATTATTATTTTGCATGTACATTGACAGTTGCAAGTATATAAGCAACAATTTTTACAAGCATAAATCCAACCTTGGTCACACCTTCGAACCTATGTCATCTGCTCTGAATGTAATGATGCTAAGTAGAAGGTGAAAGAGGTCTGGCACACTGCCAGAGATACATGCAATCAACAAAGTTTCCTGCATCCCTCTTTCAAAAAAATGGCCAATATAAATATTTGCTATTCAAATATGCAAATTTTCTATTATGTTTCATCTTCAATAAATGCCACAATTTTCTTTTCATCATCAATGCCATGATTATGATTATTATGATTAAGTAGTTGAGGGTGCACTGGGCATACTTTGCTAATTTTACAGTATAAAGCTTATTTCTAATACGGTGTTATCAGTGTTATGCATTATGGGTATATTTTGTTTGATACCTTTTCCGAGTTAAAAGCTCACTAAATTCTCAAAGTTACATATTAATAAATTGTTAATTTATTTTTAATAATCCATTTAGTTTGTATTGGGTCATCTAACTTAATCCAAGCATTATGCTGTTAATATCCAATATACTAATAATATCCACAAACCTGAGAAATCATGCAATCCACTGGGAAACATGCAGGGATGGTGGTAATAATTTGTAAATGATGATGATCAGATGTTAATAAGCTTTCCAAAAGTAAACTTTCTCGTTAGAAAGTTTGGTGTCTGAGAGTTTCATTTTTATTTTATTTTATTGAAACTGAAAAGCATAAAAATGTCCTAAAAACACACTAATTTTTCTCTGATCTACGATCTGACTAAACAAACAAATCAGATCTCATCTCATTCTACACAAACTCTTGGAGAATCTATAACAATATAAACATGTATAACTATCACTGGAAACATTTGTATATACCTATTATTAATAAACCTAAATTTTTTTAAATAAAAAAAAAAATACTTTGGGGAGAACTTAGAATTATATTATAAATCATTAATAAACAGAGCAAAACTCTCCATACAGTATTGCCACCTGTGCTAAACAGAGTAATCAATGGATGCCAGAAGGCTTGTGCATAAAATCCCTATCTAATGCCTACTCATTGATTACTCTGTTTAGCACAGGTGGCAATACTGTATGGAGAGTTTTGCTCTGTTTATCAACAATCAATGTGCTAGTATAGGAAATGTGATCATGTGATGCTTAATGGTTATAAATCATTATTATCGTTTGGTTAATATTATTATATATATTTGAATTGAATCTTCTTTTTTAATTTTATGAAGCATTCAACTTTCATATATATATATATATATATATATATATATATATATATATATATATATATATATATATATATATATATATATTTGAAATCAAAGCACTGTTAAATATTTGTATGGTAAAACAATGATAAATTCTTAAAAATTTAATTGGCTTATCAAGAAAGTAAATATGATTTATTATTACTGTTATTATTACAAGTAATGCAATTTGGAAATGATAATCATATTTCTGGTGGCATTTCTTGAGAAGCAAGTTATTTCATCATCACATTCCACTCTTTTGACACTTTGAAGCAAAATATATTTATTAAAATTACAGTTTAGACTGTTCCTAGCAGTCTTCCTCAGATCCCAGTTTTCTTTGTTTTAAACTGTGATCTGATGAAGACTGCTAGGAACAGTCGAAACTGTAATATTAATAAATATATTTTGCTTCAAAGTGTCAAAAGAGTGGAATGTGGTTATTATATGTTATATATTAGAAAAGCAAAAATAAAGAAGGAAAGAGAAAGAGAAGTTATTGAAGATTATATTATTTCATCATCCAAGATGTTCTCCATACACATCGTATAAATACTTAGCATCTTAAGAAAAATTATATGTATCAAATTTTTTAAAATGTTTTATCATGGTTGAAATATAGTTTTAAAAAGATACACATGCACTTAAAATCAATTTTGAAATAATAAGAAACAGGATTAAAATGCTAACATTAATTATAACAAGACTAAAATATTTAAAAATATTTTATTATAAAAGATTTTGGTATTATCACTAACAGATATAGCCTACACTTAATAACAATTTAAAGCTTTAACATAATATTTAAACACATGTGAATGCATGCAGAATTGTTTACGTGGTTAAATGTATTTAGAATTAAAAGATATAATCCGCAAATGCTTTAAATAGATTTATTATTGAAGTAATAATTGAATATATTATTAATTATAATGAGAACATTAAAAATAAACAAAACGAAAAATCATTTAGTTAATATTTTAATAAATGTGGTTTTAATTTCTCCTTATTTGTAATAATAAAAATATATTAATTTCTCTAATAATTTACAATTAAGTATTTTTATTATTAATATTTTAATATTATAAGTAATTTATTTACAAAATAAAAATATCAATTTTTGTTTTAATTTTGATCACTAATGAATGTAATCTGATATTTTAATGATGTCTCATATTTTTAAAATCTCAAAATATCAACTGTTTCATACCACTTTTAGACGAACAAGATAGAATATTCCCGTAAAACCCCCAAAATGTCAAGGATTTTGAGTAAAAAGGATAACCTCACTGATCATTTGACAGAAACTTACAAATATATCTATGTGTTAAATCACAAAACATCAGAAACTAGTCTGGGGATATTGGATGAGTAAGCACTAGATAGGGATTTTATGCACACATCTTCTGGAATCCATTGATTACTCTGGTTTGCACTGAGTGACACTACTGTATGGAGAGTTTTTCCTATATCTATGTGCTAAAAATTGTTTAGAATTTTACTACATTTTATTCAAAAAGACTGCATGTGGTTTAAATTTAGAATAACAGCATCCTGTCTTAAAATGATGTCTGAATAAACAACCAACTCAACATCAGCCTCTTTAGTGTTAAATACTCCTCTCCATCATCCTGAATGGAGAAATTAATAGTCTAACAATGTTAACATCTCAACAAATGGATTTACAAAAAAAAGAATGAAACCCAATATTTGAATTTTACTATGAAAATTTTAAGATTGCTTCATGGAATGCTATGTTTTATGAAACTGAACTGCATATTTATTCATTTCTTCTCCAAAACCAGAAATAATTGCTTGGAATTATATTTGCCACATCAACTTAAAGCTTCAGATGGGTATTATAAAACTAATGTAAACTAATAGACTAATTAATTACAACTACATAAATTTTTGGATTAATTCTAAAAAAACTAATGTAAACAACAAATTACAAATTAGTTAATAATATAATGATCACAGTTATACAAAAGCTGTGGATAATTATTATTAAAATGATTGATAATAAATGGATTTATACTTATTAATATGTAAATACATTCATAAAATTTTATAATCTATGAAATCAACTCCCTAAAGTGTTAATTGCTGTGTTTAATGCATAAGGAATACAAACAAATAATTATATATTTGTTAAAATGTTCCTTGGAAACTATCATCTATAGGATTTATGTTTTAAAAAACTCAACTTTCATTATTATACATTCCATATAAGCATTAGGGGTTGTTAAACTCATCCATTAGGATACTCCAACCTTGAAATCTTAATGATTTAATAATTGTGAATATTGAAATAATTATGCCTGTATTATTAATCTTCAACAGTGTTAAAGGACTATGGATTATAATCTTAAGGATATACAAGGTGGAACATAAAAATAACCAGAATTGTTCTCTGGTTTGTGCATCTGTTGGAGTATATTCTTCTGCTGTTACACACTTCTTAAACCAACTATTCTGCCTCAATCTTCCAAATGATATCACCTTGTGAAATTGTGAAGCTATGTAGCATTTTTTTTTTGTAAAATGCATTTTGCATATTTGATGATTTTTATAATAATTGAAACACTTGAACAATGTGAAATTCTGTTTTTGTTTACAGAAAACAATAGGGAAAACAGTTGTAATGCTTGAAACAGATTACAAGCAAGCTGATCTCATAAAAAACAAGCTTATGAGTGATTTAATTGAAATGTTAAATGTACTACATCACTAAAAAGTCTCACAAATGAACTCCAACATCAAAACAATGATTTTTTAAATGCAAATGGCATTTTTCTATCAGATTTAGTTCATAATAATCAGGCATTTTATCTGCAGGTTCTGAAGCATTTATGTGATGTGGTGAAACATAAACATCCTGTTTTGTGGCAAAGAAAAGAGTGCAAGCTTAACCCCTACAAAGTGTCACACATTTTTTTAAATAAATACTTTTTAAATAAATTCAGCATAACTCAGCTTATCTATCAAACATTTTCACTCAGCCTCACTTCGTGTGATTTCTTTAAAATCTCTTGAATGAAAAAAATGTCTCAGTTTTTTTTTTTTTTTTTGCAGACTTAGAAGTGATGAAAAAAAATGGCAGGAGTGTTAATAGGCATCAGTTTTCAAAGGTTTCTAGACTATTTTGAAAAATGAAAAACACATTTAGACTGATGTATGGCAACAAATGAATAAATATTTGAAAAGGATTAAATTTATAACACTTAAAAATAAACAAATAAATTTTTATTTTAACGTTTCACTTTTTACACTTTTTTCATATTATACAGATATTAAAACCGGCAAAACTCACTATACGTATTGCCACACACACCAAGCTTGAGTAATCAATGGATTCCAGAAGGCTTATGCATAAAATCCCCATCTAGTGCCAACTCATCCAATATCCCCAGACTAGTTTCTGGCTTATGGCCTTCATCAATGAGGAGCCTTGGATCTCTAGCTTGCTGTGTGTGGCAATATGTATAGTGAGTTTTGCCTGTTTTAACAACAGTTATAAGCAAGCATAAGAAATGGTGATCATGTGATGTTTATATACATATATTGTTTATGGCATTCCATTATATATTAAAAACTGTTCACAAGTCTGAAGTAGTTAAAACATTAAGCTTTTTTCTGTAAATTTATGGTATTGAGAAAAAAAAATCAAATCATGATCTCATACAATAAGTTGAACAATTTTTAACCTTGCTTAGATCTGTCTTCTTTTATTTAAATTCATAATTTAATCTTTTAATTTGGATTTAAGTTGTAATGGTGAGCTATGTTGACACTAACTGTATATAACATGATTTCTAAATTGTTATTACTAATAAACATAAAATATCACTCTTTTTCATTATCTCCAGCCTATAATCATTAGATCTAATTAAAGATATAAGCATTAAAAACATTAAAAATAAATATTTTTCTTCCTCAGTTGACTTTAATATAATCAATATAAACACAAGAAAAGCTTCAAAATGGCTTTAACAAGTTCTTAAATAAATTTTTACCTTCAATTCTTTAAACTTATTCCCCCCCCCCCCAAAAAAAAAAAAAAAAGTTGAATTCTATGTTTGTTTTCCTCTATAACTGGAGAATGATTAAATCCAACTCCCAAACTTCCTGGCAACTTTATGTTCCAGACAAATGCATTTCCACAATATGTTTTATCAAATCATTTTCTCTTCATCAACCAAAAGAAAAGAAAATATATCCTTTAAAAAACGTTTTGAAAGAAACCTTATATATATATTTAAAAAATAAATAAATAAACTTTCCTTATAATAACTAATAGTAAAAAAAGACTGGTGGTTATTTATTTGTTACAATCAACAAGACGAAGTTAAACTGGTAAACTATATAAAGAGAGAAAGAAAAAAACAATCTATGAATATATAATATTCAAATTACTTATTTTAAAACAAAAGATAAAATATATTTATATATTTGTAATATATTTAGATAAGTATATATTTTAATGTTACACAAATGCTCATTACTTTCTGATGCAATTCTGAATAAAATGTTTAAACAAATAATATTAAGAAGATAACAACGACAAACTATAAATAGAATACTATTAATCCAAATACTATTATTCAAAACCTTCAAAGATAATCTTTAATCTTTTATAATAAATAAATTAGATTCAACACACATTTATAAACAAAAAGAAAAACAGATTCCAATAAATATTTATAAACTAATAAATCTAATTGTAGCGAATTGGAGTGTTTTTATTTTAACAGAATTTAAATTTACAATGAATGACAAAATATCTATTCTTGACATCCACAAAATTCACAACTCCAAAAAACAACAACAACAACTTAGAATTGGGAATATTAAACTAAAGAGGTTTGCCACATCAACAATAATTATCAAGTGCCATTATATAATTATGAACATACTGCCTACTCATTCCAATCTGCCTTTATGTAGAGTTTAACAATATACTATACTATAGACATAAGAAACATTAAAACTACAAAAATATGCAAATTAATCTTTTAAAATATTGTTATATGGCAAGATGGCATGCTTTCAACATTGGTGAAAAAATCTGTTAGAATAGTTTTAAATATATATCAGTATGTTGTATCAATAGTTAAAATTGTTGCTGACTTCTATTTGAATTATCACCTCTTTTCTTTCAAAATGTAAGCTTGTGGTTAAGACCTGTAGAGGTCCCTACTATCGCATTTTTACGCGCATATGCTTGAGGTTACAGCCTTAGTAAATATTACTTAATATTTTTACTACAATAAGATAAGAATTACGATATTTAAAACATTTCTTCTATTATTTTTAGAAGTTAAACATTGTAATTAAAGTGTTAATGATAGCATTTATTTTATATACTTTTAAAGAAATATGAGTTTGCTACTAAAATTTTTTGCATATTTTAATAATAAAACTAGTGATTTTTAATAATACTAAAGCTATAATATTTATATTTTTTGTTAAAAAAAATAATAAAAATTACTTCAAAACATATACAATATTTTTTGTTTAAAAAAAAAACTTTAATTAAAATTAGTTTAAAACGTATTTCCTTAAACAAAGCAAAAAAAGATATATATTTATCTATTTATATTCACTAAAGTAAATCCTTGTTTTTATTGATTATTATGAATTCCTCATGCAGTTATAAAAATGAACTATATTTTATACTTATTATTAAAAATTAAAAATTTTGAATTGTTTTAAATTAATTAAAATTAATTTTAAAATATTTTTTAATAAAAAATGTGTAAAAAGGTAATTTCATTTTGTTACAAACTATTAAAACTAAAAGTTATCTAAATATTACATGCACAAGTGGGTCCTTAACTCTATTACATTAATTATTTATTACCTTAGTGAATAACAGCTTCATGAAATTTAATAAGAACTAAATCTTTAGTAAAATTATTTCAAAACATTAAAAAAAAATAACTTCAATTATTAAATATTAAATTATTTAAATAAATTTATTTTTTCATTACTTTAAATTTTGTTAAAATTAAAAACTTTCATTTTGAATGTGACTTGATGAACTCATCTTTCAATTAATAAAGATTTTTAACAAGTTGGTTTATATAGTATAATACAATTATTTCAGATTCCTATAGTTTGATAAATTCCACTATTTAGACAAAATCATAAAAAGATACATTAACTGAAACACACAGGCTTATATATAACTGTGTTTATATACGTAATATATAGGGTATATGAGCACAGACTATCACACAACCTACCACTCTCCACACTATCTCATAAAACTGATACACCCGAACACACATATATCGAAAAGAAAATAATCACCAATACACATATTTCATGCTAAACCAGCAATCATCAGTTGGTCCAGATTACCATCTCCACGCATATATGCTATAAGTGCTCAGATACATTAAAATTTTATGGTTGCAGACTTGGATATTTAGCAAGAATTTGAATTTATTTAAATAATCTTCTCCATAAAATCTACATAAATGTTAAAAACAGTACAGTAAATAAATTAATATATACCCATGTTTGAATAATTACATGGAAATTAATAACATTTAACAGAAGGGAGTACCATATTTTTAATTTCTATTTTAACCAGTTTTACTTATTTCTAACAAAAAAGAGCTTTCACTTACTTCAGTATATAAAAAATAAAAAAGTTGGGATGGGAGTAATCATTTCTAAATCAGTTGACATGAGGCTTGTAGAATTTAAATTAATTTTTAAAAGTAGATTTTGTATGGGTGAGGGAAAAATAAATGAGATTGTAAATTTTCATTTTAAAAATCAAATAAAAATAAGTATATTGAATGTAAACATATACAATAAAAAAAAAAAATTATTCTTTGAATTTATAACTTAAGATTCCAGAGCATATGTGTTTTAAAGGCAATGGCAATTTTATCATTATGAGAAAGGATTTTTTTTTGATACATCAAAATTATTAATCTGGAATCAAGAGTATTGGATAAATATAATGTATCAATATATATATTGTGAGCTTTAGATTTGCCTAAAACTAGGTATGACTTGTACTAAAATATCTAAAAAAATAAATTATGTAACTTAAATTTTATTGAAAATAGATTTTGTTAGTGCCTTATAATGCTATGGTTTTTTCATATAAAAGTTACTATATCAGTATAATTGCAAATTTTATAGCTATAAAATAATTTTGACAGCATGACTTATAATATTTTGGCCTTGAATGAGTGATATTCATACCTAAAATATTTAAATTTTTAATAACTGATAAATTAAAATGATATGTAATGTATTTTAATAATTCAGGAAATCTTAAAGGAAGTCATATTTAAAAATAAAAGAATCCCAGAAGAAGAAATTAATTAAATTTGAAACATTACAAGTGAATAAAATATTAGGGGTAGTAGAACTCCAAACTGAGATAAAAACAAGCCCAGAAAGCAATTTAGCTAACTCAAAAGAATCTATCATAGAATCTTTAGAAACTCTAGTAGTAGAAATAAAGGACTATCAAAAAGAGAAAACAAAACCTCTAATTGAAGTAAAAATAGCCCTGAATCTCTTCTTATTGTGGCATTTTTATATTTATCCTGAACCTGCTGAGCTTGTTCATTGACACTCTATGAGGTTAAAAACTAGGCACTCAACTAAAGTGGCCTTTGATTACATGTAGTCGGCCAAACTAAAGTGTTATTGACCAATTAAAAGTTCCATCTTGATATAGGATCATAAGTTGTGATTATAATTGATTCGCATTTTGGTATGTTTGACAGATTGATTGTTAGTTGTATGCATAAGGTATCTTATTGTTAAACTGTTGTCATTCATTGAAGTGATCATATTTTTATGCCACCATGAAAATGATAATTATAATACAGTGATTTATTTACTTTGAAGCCATTTAATAAAATTAATAATAATGAAAAATAGAATTTTTAAATAATAGACAAATGAATATCTGAATGAATGAATGTGTATAAGTTTTAATTGTTACATTTATTTAGTTTAAAGTACTTATAAAATGTCTAACTTTAAAAGACAAAATTATATTCTGAGTAACTAAGCTTAAAAAAATAATAAATAAATGTGTATGAATAATATTTATTTTGTTTCAAATACAATATAAATTTCAGTTATGTAATATATTTTATTTTTGTTCTAATGTTCAAATTTGTAAGGAGTTATTTTAACAAGAAATATTTTTAATTTTTTTATTGTCTAGACAGAAAAATTAATTTATTATAAAACTAAATATTAATTAATTTTTTTGTTAACAATCTTCCTTAAATTTAGTAGAACATTGATTCAAAGCAATAAAAAGAAGGGGGCATAGATTTAAATATCAATAACCATCATTTTAAAGTGGTCACCTGATCATTGGTATAAAAAGATAAAATTGACACCTGCAGATACTCTCCGCTTGATTCTCTCTCTAATCACTTTATTTCTGAACTAATTTTTTTAATCTTCAATTTTAATTTAAAAGTATAATTTTATTTAAACTTTTATTTTCTTAGCTAAAAATGTTAGGGTAATTTAATCTGAATATAAACTTCAAGGTCAAAAATCTTCATTTCAGACAACTTTATTGGTAAAATTAGTTAATAATTATTATAATGTTTAAACTTGTAATCTTTAAACTTCATGCATTTGAAAGCTCTAAAGGATATTATTATTACTATGACAATGTACAGACTGTTATTAATTACAATGTATATTTCATATTTCAGTTTGCTGCAAGATATTTGAAATTTTAGTAGCAAAAACAATAATGTTTTTTAAAATGTTAAATAACTTTATTATATATTTTTAACATACTCATTTCATATAGAACATTACTTGAAATTAATTTACCTAGTGTAAAGAACTTTGAATTTCATTAAATAAAAACTATATTATTATGACAATTTGTCTAAAAAAATCACTTTCATATTTCCTGAAAGAAAAATATTTGACCTCAGTATATTATATTGCAGAAGTAAACAATTAATCATGCTGTTAATACAACAAATGTTGTCCATCACTCTATAGCAGCATAAAAAAATTCATTTATTATGATTACCTTTACTTCTGAGGAAAGAAATCTATTTCTTGGTTTGGGAAAGCAAAACAATGGACATATTTAAATATATATATATTTAACAAAACAATGGACATATTTAAATATATATATATTTAACAAATGTTTTGAAGTAGTTAAATAAAGTACTTACTTTATAAATAGAAACATTAATATTATTACAAGTGATATTATATTATTTAAATAAATTTTTCTTGCATAATTATTTTCTGAAAGCCTGCATATTCTCTCTCCCCCGTGGTGTTATTATGGAAACCACCACTGTAGTCAAAAAAGATTCCTCCTACTGACTATTCTTCTAATTGTAAATGTGATAGTTGAAACAAGTATTTCTACTGCATTGTTAATGAATAAAATGTTTTGAAAGATTAAAATTGAAATACTAAATTAAATACAAAAATATTTTTTGCATCTTAATAAATGTTCTGTTTAATCCATGAAAACATGTTCTATGGTGGCCATACTTATAATTTGCTAGCATAATTTATTAAAAGTTTTCCTTGAGGATAATTGTAAATCTATATTTTAATCAAGTAATATTTGTGATGAATATCTTTGGTAACCACACAACTTTATTGCTGAATAGACTGTTCCTGTTCACATTTAATGGTTTGAAGGTAAAAGAACAAAAAAATAAAAGGCCTTTATTATTATTTTATTATATTTTAAATGGTAAAGTTTCATATTTTATTTATATGTATAATTTTGCTTACAATGTTATCGTAAATGCATATTATTTTATGTAATTTTTATATGCTATTTTAGTAGTAATATTTTTGTCAAAGTTCTCAGAATATCAGTGTATGTTATTTGTATATTTTTAAATGTGTTTCCTTTTTCATATGAATCATTTATTTATATAAAAAAATATGATTATGCTGATGCAGTATAAGCAATTGTATATTTCTATTATTTATTTTATTTCTTATTTATGCTTAATTTTAATCAATCTATATTTACAGTAATTATTATTTATCATCTTTTACATCTGTTAGCTATAGTATTTTGCTTAGAGATTGAGCTTTATTCTCTCTTTATTTAGGAATGCATGTTTTTGATAGTATTGTAAAAGATTGTAGTGTGTGAATCTCATCATTTTTGCTAATTTATTTCAGAAGATGGTGCATTATCCTCCCTCTTATATTTTAGACTGAGCATTATTGTCACAGAAGTACATTCTCATTATTCCTTGACTAGTAATAAAGTCCTAAATTATTTTCTTATTGCCCTCAAAAGTAGGTGTACTTATTTTGAGTTATTCAATCATATATTTACTTTACTTTTTCTTAATAATCTAGTTCGTTCTTAAAATATATTTTGAAAGGCATGTGTAATATTTTACCATGACTATCTCTGGCAATTAAAGTTGTTTTTATTAAGGTATTGAGAAATGCCACTCTTACCTCTTTTAGAATTCTTAGTTTATTTAGATGTGAAGTATATATTGTTTATATGTAAAACCTATATTTAAGCTTTGCCAAGTTAGGACATATATACAATAAATAATTAACTTCAAACATCTCTCTTATCACTTGTTCAATACTGGATTGGTAAGCTTGTATTTGAAGTAGTGTTAAATATTCATTAAAAGGAACACTATTCATGAAATGGATATTACCATTGTATGAATGATTTAATGTGTGAGAACTGATTAGAATGTAAATTAATATAAACTTTCTTTTGACAAACTAGATTATTTTTGCTAAACTGAATTTATTATTTTCATAAAACCTGTTGTAATTTAACCTTCTGACATAATTTTAGAAAGGAAAGTTTGCTTTGTGGACCTACAAATATATTTGCGATATTTTTATTATTTGTATTTGTTTGCTGTAAAATAAATATTTGTTTTTCTTATTAAGAAATTTCTTATAGTCATTTATCCACATCATCCACTCATTAACCAGAAATCTAAACCATTATAAAAATATCATAAATTATTTTAAATGTTTTGTCATAAGAGTATATGAACAACTGAAACTGATAAGAGTCACTTTATAGAATATATTTAATTATGAGAATTACTTATAAGAAAAATGTATTTTGCTTAATAAAGTTTTATAATTGCATATTATTATTATTATTATTATTATTATTATTATTATTATTATTATTATTATTATTATTATTATTATTATTATTATTATTATTATTATTATTATTATTATTATTATTATTATTATTATTATTATTATTATTATTATTATTATTATTATTATTATTATTATTATTATTATTATTATTATTATTATTATTATTATTATTATTATTATTATTATTATTATTATTATTATTATTATTATTATTATTATTATTATTATTATTATTATTATTATTGTTATTGTTGTTGTTATTGTTGTTGTTGTTGTTGTTGTTGTTGTTGTTGCTGCTGCTGCTGCTGCTGCTGTTGTTATTATTATTATTATTATTATTATTATTATTATTATTATTATTATTATTATTATTATTTGAGATCATTTCAGCCAATTTAGTTTGCATATTGAAAGATCACTGTAACAGTTTATTTACTTTAAAATTGTTTTCATAAAGATGATAAATTATATTTATTATTCTATGATAAATTTAAAATTAAGAGATGACTTAGATATTTAAATAAATTTATTCTATGGTATTTAGAATGGCTATAAAAATTCCTTACCCATTCTGGATATATGAATGTCATCCTAGTTTATTATTTAACTAATTCCAAATTAAGAGATCTTAATTAATTAATTAATTTATTTATTTATTATTATTATTATTATTATTATTATTATTATTATTATTATTATTATTATTATTATTATTATTATTATTATTATTATTATTATTATTATTATTATTATTATTATTATTATTATTATTATTATTATTATTATGTTAAGATATTAACTTAGGAGTAAGTGTATGTCTTACTTGATTCACTAGAATTTCATTTTAGGTAGAATAGATCTGAAGAGTCAAAAAAAATTTATTTGACGATCAAAATAATAATATTACCATAAAATACCCTTATTTATTTCACAAACTACATTATTTAAAATTTATTTTGCTGATGAAGAAATTATTTTCAAAAAATGCATCTTTGTGGCAAAGATTTAAGGCAACAATTTCAAATTTGTTTTAAATTAAATATGTTTTATCTGATCACAGAAGAGAGATACTTATGAGATACTTAAGAGATGGATAAAAAAGATGGTAGTGGTAGTAGATGTTTGTAAGAGTAAGATTTTAAATATAACCTCGATGGCATACGCTTGCAATACCAAGAGATTTGTATTTGCATTAGAGCGAGTTGAGACTTCTCCTCTTAGGTTATTAAAAATATTGCTTAATATTTTATTGTAATTATTTACCCATGTACCTCTTCCTAATGTGGCATATAACATTTTTTTCTGAACCCATTGGGCTTATTCCTTAACATTTTTTAAGGTTATAAATTTGGCTTACCCAAAGTGATAGACTTCGGTTGGCTGAAAGTATGATCGATTGTCCTGGAAAAGTATTTGGGATGTTATTTTTATGATCTTATATTATTTTATTCTATTTCTCTTGGTTATAATATTTATATGTGCTAAATAAAATATTTTCATGGATTAATTATGATGTAAACAGAGAAATGTGGGGTTATGACAATATAATTTATTAGAGAATTGTGTTAGCAATGGTGCTTCTAGGTAACTATCAAGTACTATTGGCAGCTTTTAAGCAAACAATTTGTTCTATCAGTCCACAATATCTTTTACTTTGGGTTTATTTAGAAATAAAAAGTCCCTTTTTTAAGTCCCTTTTTATTCTAAGATATTATATGGATTGAAACCTAAATACATATTTTACAGGTATAAAAACTTAGAAGAGTTTAATCTTATTATATCCTATAAATATTATTTCATCTTACTCAAAGAGCTATGCATATTAAATTAAATGTTTTCATGAATTAATCATGATGTAAAAGGGACTCTCGTTTTTTATTTTTAAGTAAATATAGGTTCAAAAAGATATTGTGGATTGCTACAACAAATTACTTAACTTAAAAGCTGTCAGAAGTACTTCATAGTTAATTAGCAATATCATTGATAATACAATTCTTTAGTCAATTATATGAAAATAACTTCACTTTTATCTTAGATTACAACACACACACACACACACACATATATATATATATGCCATTTTCATTTTTAAATGCTACTAAAGATGGTAGTCATGCTATAGTCTAATTGTAGTTGTTATTGATATATATATATATATATATATATATATATATCTATATAATATTTAAATACATGTATATTTTCTATACTAAACTTAATGTAATTATAAGGGACTTGAACTCAGCCATTCATTCTCCCTACAGCTATCCAATCCATCTTATACAACTGATACAAATGGCCACATACATGTAAAAAGGATAAATGATCTTCAATATATGTATTTCATGCTGAACCAACACTCATCAGTTGGTCCAGATCACCATCTCTCACAAATATATACAATCAGTGATAAGTTTATATTAAGACAGAAAATCTTCAAACTTAAATTGACAAGCTTCAATCATCTCCACTTTCCAACTCTTTAGCCATCCATATCATTGAAAATCCAAGGCTGGAATGCTTAAAGCCCTTGCTGATGCCAATATTATTGTCATATACACATATAAGTTATGAGGGATTCTTGTAAAGGTACTATATTAAACAATAATGTTTTTATTAAATAAATTTTTTTTAAAATATATACATATACAAAAGAATTTTATTTTTGATCAAAGTGAGTTAGTAATCATGCACAAATGCTTTACATGTGAAAAAAATTGAAATATAGCAATTTCTCTGAATACTCTCAAACAAGTAACCTTTCCCAAAAATGCATTATGTAAATTAATTAAAAAATTTTCACAGACTTATAGCTATGAAGGTTGAAATATAGCAGGAATATCTATGTAATTATCTAAATAAATTTTCATTGATGATGAATTAAAAACAACAATTAACTAACCATAGTGCAAGCTGATATTATGTGAGCTAGTAACATCAATAGTATTTGCCTGAGATAATTAATCAAGATCATTAGTGTAAATGAATTCCCTGTATTCTGTTTCTGGAATGTTAGTGATGGATATACAAATTAAAAAGCGTATGAAACACTTGAACGAGAAGCTATACCGATTCCAAAAATTATTATACGCTAAGCGCTTTCGAGGCCATTTGCCTCATATTCATAGCGGTAATGTGAGATGCAGAGTGAGAAAATAGGGCAAGGAAACAAAGTGAGATAATTGAGCTCCACGGTAGACTATATCTGTTAGGGTTATCATTTAATCTCATTTGAATTATTCATTTGGGTAACATATCACCAAGCAAATTAAGAATTGTAAAAACTTTTAGAAGACCACATCCAAAGAAAATCATAAGCAGAGTTTAGAATAATAAAAAAACATTAGTTTTTAATTTGTTTTGAAAGCATTCAGTGTATGTGATTAAAGATAAAACTTGTTGGCAGCAGCTCCCCTGGTTAAACGCAGTCTGTTCTATAGGTAAATGGCTCTCCATTATGAACAAAATTATTGCTAATATAATTCTTTTCAAAATCTTGCAAAGCACACATAGTAATGATAATAGGTGATAATTTTTCAGATCAATTTGATTTTAAGACTGCTATAATTTTATGTCCAATTTATTTGTGTAAAATTTGCTAAACTTTAGTTATCATTTTGTAAACTGTTAATATTTTTTTTAAAAAATTGTTCTTTCTCAGTAGCAAAAATGATTATAGGAGGAAAGTTACTTTATGTTATTAATTGACTAAGATATTTACTAGTGCAGTTTCAAACTGTAATTTTAAGCTGAAGGTAATAAACTCTTACACATGTGCTATACTGTTATATTAAATCAATGTTGTTTTTGTTGAATATAAGGGAAAAGTCATATGATAAAGACTTTGAAAAGATAAGAATGACCATCTTATCTTTGTACCTAAATGCAATTACATAGGCTAAGTTATTCAGAGCATGAAGATTTTATATTATTCACTTTACTTCCATTTTCTTTATTATGTGCATATTAACACAAAATTTAAAATTCATGTTATTAAGTAAATCTAAACTGCAAAAAAAAAAGTAAAATTGCATTTTTAAAATTTAAAATGCTATAAATATATACAATATTTAAGAAATAAGTAAGTTTATGTTTAAATTTACATTGTTTATATATATATATGTAATTTGAAATTATATGCATATAATAAATAACTTTATTCTGTTTTTCTTTCTTTATAGTGTAATATGTAGGGGGTTTGAACTCAGACTTTCACATGATCCTCAACCATCCATGCTATTTCATACTGCTGATACACTTGATCACACACATGTCAAAAAGATAAAAATCACCAATAACTGTATTTCATGCTAAACCAGCATTAGTCATTTGGGCCAGATTATCATCTCTACGGATATACAATCAAAACTCAGCTTATATTAACATAGTGGTAAAATTGTTAGAATATTTATCTATAAAATTTCAGTAATTTACTTTGAAATTATTTTTTTTACTTTGAATCATGTATATATTATTTCCAATGATATATATATATATATATATATAAATGCTATAAAATATTTACATTTTTTTCATAAATAGACACAAACAACTTTTATTGACACACAACATATGTTGAAAAAATTCATATTTTTGACAAAACTGAAAAAAAAAAGCCACAGTGACAGGATTAAAGATAACTATATATATTTAAAAAATAAGTGAAATAATGCTTAAAGCTAAATGGGATATGTAACCATTAGAAATCAGTAACCACCTAAACATACCAATATAGATAGTAATCAATATTTCTCACAGTTGTGGGTGGTTACTGGTTTCTAATGGTTACATATTATCCCATTTAGCTTTAAGCATTATTTCACTTATTATTTAAATAATACATGAGCAATTTAAAAGTATTGCAGTTTGTAATGTTATAATTGACTATTTATTAGTCTGCATTACAGTGACATGTTTATTTCATGTTTAAAGAGGTTTATTTAAACTTCATTGTATCACTATTTCAAAATATGAAAATAAAGATTGATCATGATGAATTAGAAGAAGTTAACAGCTACAAATATCTTGGTCAGATTATTAATACAGATGGAAAACATAATGGATGACATTAATCATAGAATTAAACCTGATTGGAGTGCCTATGGTAGAAATAACTTGATACTATAAGAAATATGCATATGTGTTTGAAAAGAACGGTTTTTAATAAATGTCTTTTACCAATTCTTACTTATGAATCTGAGACTTGGACACTTAATAGAAGAGCAATATAGAGATCTCTGACCATGCAAAAAAAGTATGGAGAAATGCATATTAGTAGTAACAAGAAGAGATTGAAAACACAATATATGGGTACAAGACCAAAGAGGTGTTACTGACCTTATTGAAAAAGTTAAAAAAAACTGAAGTGGAGTAGGGCTGGACATATTTCTAGAAGAGTTGATAGTAGATAAACAATTGAAATCTTAAACTAAATTCCAAGAGATAGTAAAATATCCAGAAAGAGACCACATGTGAGATGGATGGATGAAATAAGAAAGTATGCAGGGGTGATGTGGAGAAGAGAAGCTAAAGATCGGAGAAGATGGTGTAAACTTGGAAAGACCTTCATCCTGCAGTGGACTGATAATGGTTGATGATGGTGGTGATATATATACACATTGCGTTAAAAGAACCTTAATTTCTTTTATTACTTGTTGCTTGTTAATTATTCAGAAGAACAGTGCTATGTCGAAGTATCCGTATAGCAGGAAAATCGCATTCTATTGGCCATTCTGAAATCTTCCCTCATTCCATTTTTAAACTCATTAGCAGTCAAGCTTATATTGAGTCAAATTTCTCAGAATAGACAATTAAAAAATAGCTTCTCATGCTTAGCACAAACCAATTTTACATTGAATCAAAATTCTCAGATGATTCTATTAGAAAAAAATACCTTCTTAATAAATGTATACAGTTTTATTGCTGTATTCTTTTTGATGAAATTTAGTGAGAATATGCAAACTAGTATTTCTTAAGTCACATACTACCCACAAAATAAAATATTACTATTTTTTAAGAAAAGTAACTTCGAATAAAATAAACACACATATACATGCTTTTAATTTTTGTTTAGGGATATTCAGTAATTAGGAAATAAATTTGACGCTTAAATGTTTCTTAAAATCATGTTTACAATTAAATTGTAATATACATACGACAACTTTCCAAAACAAATATAAATTAGATCAGATAAAAAATTTGCTTTCCCTGATTGCAATAATAATATTTTATGACAGCTGTATGCAAATTATGATCGAAAAGATAAACTGATAAACTTGCTCTAAATTTTATTATATCCATAAATCATATAAACTTGCTCGCAAATGTACATTTAAAATTCTACCAATCACAAATCTTTACTTCACGATTAAAAAACAAAAAAAAAATCATTTCCTCCACCAATCAATTAAAACAATATCCTGTAAATCTAAAACATGATTTTTTTTTTAAAAAAAAAGAAAACTAAATAAATGAATAAAACTAATTAGTTGTCATGGAAATTAAATTTACCTTCATTCTTAATATATATAAAGAGCATAAAACTATTACTATTTGCACAAAAAAGAAAAAAGAATTGATAAAATATGATTGCGTATATTTGGATTATTAGAAAAGTTTTTTTTTCCAATAAACTATATATGTGTCTGTAATATTAAATTATTACATATTACCAAGAAAAATATTACTCAAACACTTACGTCCTCTCTTTTAAGATGTTTTTCTTTCTATTCACGCATTCCTCAACTAGATATCAAACGAAAAATTGTCTAACAGAAAATATATAAAAAGCTACTATATGCGCAGTGTATTTTTACTGAAAAAGTGACTGATATTCTTTCCAAGCTATTAGCAGTTACATTACTGAATCAGCATATGTGTTATATAATGACATAGTTTAACTATTCACCACAAACATTTCAAGGTACTGAGAATCCAGATCCCATGTTATGACATGAAATATGATTGTGTCTTATATCTTTATGGGTTGTCTTCAATGTTTTCACTACCATTTAAACATTCTTGAGAGTCACAATTTCACTGCTATATACAGTTCAAGTCATGTCAAATATTTCAGTACTAGTTTTATCCGATGTGAAATTAAATTTATAAGTAAACTCATTGTTCCAGTGTGGTTTAAGGTGTGAAACCCAGTCACCTTTCACATAATAACTCATAATAGACACCCTCAAACATCTTAAAATTGTTGTGGTAAATAATCTTCTAATGTCTCTGCTATGTTCTCAGTCTCTAAAGAACAGTCAGTGAGTGAAAATAATTTATACAGCATACTAAGAACAGGTACATAATAGTGTTTATTAACATTTATTTAAAACAGACATTTAACTAGAAAACATTTAAACATTTAAGTTTACTTCACAACATAATAATAAAAATAATAGCTGATAATTTAACAAGTTCTAATGTTTTACACTTTGTTCAGAACCATTTTGTCCAAACTTAGAGTGCTGCTTTTTCCACCTTAGCAACATTAAATGACTTCAACCCATTTAGTCTCATTTCACAGGAGTAGCTCACATCCTTATATCAGTTTTTCTAGTGCTCTAATTTACATACACTGTCATGTAATATTTTTTAGTCACAGTGCTCTCTTTATTAGTTTTCTAGAGTGATTTTAGGGGAGTAATTATGAGTGAAAATAATTTGTTCATGTATACCTATAAATACACTTTATTTATATTAAATTATAGTTCGTCTTGCTGTGAATATGAGAACACTATAAGTTCTTGAAAGTGCTAAGCCGTATTTAATTTATAGAAATAACAAGCTTTTCTATAGTTGCATATAAGCACACTTATTACATTTATTATATTAAATTATATACACAGACATTCCACTCCTTTCCCTACTCTAGAAAATCACAGACTACTGACAGACATAATCTTTAAATTTAACAGGTGTTCAATGGATTCATGGGGTTCTAAAAGTTATTCTCTCAGTTTTATCTATTGGAGAGTTAAAATGTTGTTGTTGTTTATATACAACCACTTCTTTATTTTGTGTTAGTACTTCTAAATCTATATAACTGGATTATTCAAAAATATATCTCTTTTAATTATTTTATTTTCCAACATTTTATTTTGATGGAAGTTTGGTAGTGTACTCATAACGATGATGAAAATGATTAATATGTCTTTTTAACTCTCTCCAATTCTGTAATTTTATTAACCTTTCTTGCTTTGATGACACTTCCATTATTATATCAGGTATCCATTTATGTTTTAGAAGATCGCAGATCCATACATTTTCACCTGGTAAGAAATTTATAAAATTTTGATTTCTCTTTCTTTTATTAGCAGTGGGTAATAGTTTAGCTAAGTGAGTCTGGAAAGAGTGACCCATCAGTAACTCTGCTGGTATCTTACTTGCTGCAGTGCTGTAAAATGCTGATTGTACATCACTTCCACTAAAGCCTTCAACATACTTTTTATTTTCATTTTTTTCAACACATTTTTTAAATGTTGCACACCTTTTTTTGGCAATTCCATTACTTTTAGGATGATATGGTGGAGTAAGGATATGTTTAATTCCTTTGTTGTGCAAATATTCTTTACATTTTTGTGATGTGAAACCTATACTGTTATCTGTCACTATCAATTCTAAAAATCCATGTGTAGCAAATATTTCATTCAATGCTGTTATTATGCACTCAGTATTTCTGCTCTTCATTAACTTATATAGTCCATTGTGAATAAGTATTTACTAATATTAACATAATATGTCCATTTAATGGGCAGTATGGTCTAGATAAATATGAGTCCAAGGAGTTATAGACTTTTCCCATGGTTCAGATTGTTTGACTGGCAATTTAGCAGTTTCTTAGCAGTTAGAGCTCACTTTTATCATATGTACAATATCAGTAGTTACGTTTAACCACCATACATATCATCAAGCTAATTCTTTTATCCTGACAATTCCATGCTGACCTTGATGTAGTAGATTCAATATGGATGTTCTGCATTTTGGGGAAATGAGCATGTGATCAGTAGCCAGCACATATACATTACAAATGGAAAATCCATCTCACAAATTCCAAATTGATTCATTAACTCCAATAGGATGTGTCTTCAGTTAGCCCAATTTGATCCATTTCATAAGTTGGGCATATCCTTGATCATGCCTGGTACACTCAGCTATAATGGCACTGTTTGTATTTTTGGAGTTCAATGCATCTATGTAATTTATTTTTTTAATTATATATTTTTTCTTTATTGTCAGGTAAACAGGATAAAGCATCTGCATAGCCAGTTTCTTTCCCCAGTTTATAAACTAAATTATAATCATAACTGGATAGAATATTAATCCAACATAGCATTCGCTACACATTTTGGTTTTTTTTTCTGTGCCAGAATACTCCTTAGAGGGAGATGGCCCATGCAAATTTTAAATGTCATAAACATATTGATGAAAGCTCTTAATTACAAAAACAATGGCCAATGCTTCCTTATCTATCTGACTATAATTTTTTTCACTGAAGTCAGAACTCTATAGGTATAAGCAATCGGACATTTGCCTCCATACTATGGATGAGATATAACAGCTCCGACACCATTTTCAGATTTAAATAATTCTGGCTATCTCTATATCATAAGATTTTCCATTTGGAGTGTTTTTAATATGTTTAAGGGTATACACTAAGGTCCAATTCAGTTTCTTCATAGGAGTGGACTAAATTCTTTATTTATCACATACAACTTAAGAAATCTTCACCTCAAATTCAGCCTTACAGAAACAACTTATTTGCAAATGTTGATTTTGTTTCCATTAATGTTTGTCACCATCACATCAGACTTTTATAGTGTGAATTTGTTTTTATGGTTTTCACTAATTTTAATCCAGTCTATATGTGATATGAAAAACAATCCAGCTCCACTGTCAATTTCCATCATTACTTGTTTACTTCAGATCTCCACACTTAATAATATGTGGTCTCTTTGTTATCACTTAGTGTTTTTATTTGTTTTCATATGCTCCATCTCTCCCCAAGATTTGTAGTCTATTTTTTATTAATGGCTCCATGATCTTTAAAATGACAGACTGTTGCTAAATGTCCTTTAGACTCATAATTTCTACAAAATTTTATCTTTATGCTTGCAGTTAATTTTTAAATATCCAAACTTCCCACAGCAATAGCATGTTTGCTCCTTTTTCTCTCTGCTGGGAATCAGGAAAATTATTTTTAATTGTCCTTTATTGATGGAATTTTTTTCTAACTGTTGAGACAAACCATACCCAGAGGCATTTCTTAACATAGTCTCTTGGCAATGCACTTGTCCATCATGAGTTTATAATTTAAATTAAAATCACTCAGCAGTACTTTTCTAAAACTTTCATTTGCCATATCACATAAAACTTATTCCAGTAAAGAGTCATTTATTTCTGATCTTTAGATAACTTTCTCAAGGCAAGATCATAATCTACATATTTCTCTTGTGGTGATTGTTTCCAGTTTCTCAATGTCAGACATACTACCCATTTGGATATCCTCAGGGTGAAGTAGCTGTTTAATAATTCTATAACTTCTTTATATGAAAATTCCTCTGGATGTTTAAGGGTCAGTTAATTTATTCACAAGCTGTATAATATCTGGGCCTGCAAAGTAAAGGAGTGTAGACATTTTAAGACATTCTTCTACTTTATTTATGAACATATAGTATTCTATATGTTCTATATAACTCTTCCATGAGTCAACATTATTTATATCAAATTTGTGAATCATAGAATTTAGTGCTATCATTATTTACAGTGGAAGTTATCCTGTGTCATCTGCCAATTTTATTCCTTTCATGTCTACTGTCAGCTTGTGCCACTCTCCTGTGTTCTGAGGGTCTCTGAAGACCAGTCAGACAGTGATAATAATTTACACAGTATAGGAAGAACAGGTACATAATAGTGTTTATTAACATTTATTTAAGACAGATATTAAACTAGAAAACATTTTGGACATTTAAGTTTACTTTACAACATAACAAATAAAATAAAAATAACTGTTATTAATTCCTTTGGATTGTTTAACAAGTTCTAAAGTTTTACACTTTGTTCAGATCCATTTTCTCTGACATTAAGAGTTCTGCTTCTTCTACCTTCACACCGTTAAATGACTTCAATACATTTAGTCTTATTTTCTGCACATGAGTAGCTCTCTCGCATTCTTATATAAGTCTTTTCTAGTGCTCTAATTTATGTACACATGTCATGTAATATATTTTAGTTGCAGCACTCTCTTTATTAGTTTTCTAGAGTGATTTTAGGTGAATAATTATGAGTGAAAATAATTTGCATGTCTATCCATAAATATACTTTATTAATACTAAATTATATGTGCAGACATTGCAGTATCTATGTAGCACATGTTGAGTCAGAGATGATATGGCAAGAAGCTTGAAAGAAAATCAGTCATCCATTATCTTTTCACTGTCTACATTTGCCTTTGACTCAAGACATAGCTTTCATATTTAAGACACTTTCAAATCATATTATTGTCTCTGAATGTTCAACCAAAAAAACTCTTCCAGCAACTGAAAAAATGTAGCTTAAAAAAATGGGCTATTGGATCTGGTTTTTCTACATATTCCTGGACAATCATCAATAATAGTCTTGGGACTAATGGCAGTCAGTCTCTAACTTACAGACAAATGCAATAATAAATCTAAAACAATGAAACTGATGATTCACTTAATGTCACTTCAAAATAATATATATTAACAAAAAAAATAGATATTTTGGGGGAGAGTAAAACTTTTAATTTTTGGTTCACATTTCAATCGCTAGTTATTGCAATTACAAAATATCACAGGCAAATAAAAATTATTGACTGTTTTCTGTAAACCTATTGTCATGTCCTTAATATCATTAAGATATTTTATTGTTCGCATTTTATAAAATAATTAACTTTCATCACATATACACAAAAATAATAAAGAAAAAAATTATTATTTCAATTTTTATTATATTTTTTGATATCTTAATGATTTAAAAATATTAATGTTATATTATTTTTCTCTTATTCTTCTATATGCAGTATTTTCTTTTAAAATTTCATTTTACTTTTATTAATATAGTTAATGTATTGTTTATCTTTTATTCAATATTCTATTTTTATTAATTATTTTTTATTTCATGACTTAAAGTGTGACTATAATTTTATTAAATACTTTTATAATCAGTATAGGTGTTAACACATAGTATATCATTTTAAACTTCTTTGTATCAATGATTTCCCTCTCTGTGGTCAAGTTGTAATCTTTAATGTCTATATAAACATATTAGACCCTAAATAAAGGTGAGTTCTACATTTATTATTAAAAGAAAGTTGAGATTGTTGATTGTTATTGATATTGCCTAAGAATTGACTTTTTTGTGAATTTACATTCATAAATATACATATGCATTAATATATACATTGAAGATACACCTGGGTCTCGTTTTATGTGGATTATTTTAATGCAATTTTGAAGTTATGCGATTCATGTTTCTTCTTAATATCTTTCATATTTCACTATATTTATTAGATATCAAGAAATTTAAATTATTAATAACTTATTTTGACTTGAAATACTTTTTATTTATTTCAAAAATATAAGATTATATTAGCAGCTAACGTGAATATGGCCTGAAGCTGTATGTAAATAACCTATTTATATTAATGAGTAAATAATAATAATAGATTTATACTTACATATAAAAATATGCAATAAATATTCAAAAAATTTAAACTTTTAAACCATATTTTGTTATATATAACAGAAATAAATAATTTTTTTAGATTTTTAAAATAAAAAATGAAGATTTTATAAACTGAAAATAAGCTTTCTAATGATAATGTATAATCTTTTGGTTTTGATTGTGATCTCATTTTTTTAAATATAGAAACAGAAAACTATTAACACAGCACAAGACAGAAAGTGGCGCTAGTTATACATCACGTCATGAATTTGATTTTTTACCAGTTCACAAATGAACACATATTGTCAAATAGGGTAATGATTAAAATATGTATGAAAAAATGTAAAATTAAATACTATAGTTAATAAAAAAAGTAAAAAAAGTTTGTCTTGTATTAATTTTTTCAAATATTTGAAATTTTTTATTAGTCATACTTTATTTCCGTATTTTTTTAATGCGAATTTTAAAGTAATTTTTCCTTGTTGCTTTGCTTTTATGCCAATTTCTGAAAATTACAGAACCTATCCCCCATTTTTCAAGGTAAGTTAAGTTTATTTTTGTGTGATTTCTTTTGTGCACATTTTCTGAGGAACCTATATACTGTATAAAATGAGACCCAGGTGTATATATATATATTGAAGTGAATGTTTTCATGGGTAAAAAGAGGTTTATAAAGTATGTTTGGGGGAATAACAGTGTTTAATAAAATAAAATAAATTTATTCATATTTTGATAAGATAAAACTTATCCTCAACTGAGTGAAAAAAAAAATAGTATTAATCATATGGTTATAGTAGGTAGAATTGTTTCATGTGGTTGTTGTATCATATGGTTGTCGAATAGTTTGATTTATATTTAGCAGTAGTTGGAGGAGTTTCTTGATGCAAATGAATATCAAAAATATTGCTAAATATAAATCAAACTATTGAACATCCACATGATTCAACAACCAAGTTGAACAATTTTATCTAGTATACCCCTATTATTATTACAATATTTTTTCACTCAGTTGAGAATTGGTGTCCTTCTCATTTAAAACTCAACTAGATCCAAACAACATATATAATTTTTTTTTGAAAAGTTAACCTTGACAATGATGGTTGCTATGTCATCAAAAAGTTGGGAAGTAAGACAAATTATACACAGTTTAACCATCAAAACATTCACAAATTTATTTTATTTAATTAAACATAGTTATTCCCAAAAACATGTTTCATAAAATATATACCTATGTTAGAAACTATACAAACATATCTTCTTCACCCTTCAATAAAATATGAATAAGAACATTGAGATTCAGATATTTAATGAATCCAACTCTCCTAACAAATGGATATTGTTTATGAATGCATGTATAAAGAGTAAGGACATTGAGATTCAGGTATTTAATGAATCCAACTCTCCTAACAAATGGATATGGTTTATGAGCGCATGTATAAAGAGAATGGTCAGAGTTTTTGTATTAGGAGTTGTAATATAATAGTTTAAGACAAAAATGCATTAATAAAAAAAATTGAAACACCATGTAATACTTTAACTTTTATTAATTATTTTGTTGTCATTTTAATGTATCTAGTTAATGTTTAAATTAAAAGATAGTATAAGTGTATATAATATTGGATCTCCAACATGTATATTATATAGCATAGAATGCTTGACTTAAAGAATATAATAAAAGCCACAAGTAAATTTATTTTCTAATTAGAATTTCCTCTGGTTTCTTTGTGTATAGTTAATTGCTTATTTAAAAAAAAACATCTATATACTAATTAAATAAACATGTAAAATATTTATGATTGATGATAAACCATTTTAAAGATATTAACACTGAAATTTAGAATTATTTTTCCAAATTATATGAAATATGAACAAATTTATAACAATTCAGATATTCTTTTAGCATTGAATTCTGAAGAGTAAAAAGAAACTCAACAAATTATATATAAGGAAATTTCAAAAAATATGTTTTGTAATTTTTGAAACAATAATAAGTGAAGTAACAATTTAAATGGCTCTCTTTTAAAACCTCATAAATTTACAACATCAAATTATAATGGAATAATAAAACACAATATGCAAAATTGACTCATCTAACATACTTCCCCATTTGCGCTAACTTATAATGATATAAAATAAAAGTCTATAGTTCAAATAGCCTTCCAATTTACAATATCCAAATCATAAAGACATGACATAAATGAAAAACTCTTATTTGACACTTATATAAATACGATTAGCAAATCACGATGAATTATTTTTCAAATCAATAAAGCAAGTTATTGAACTCCAAATTATAATTACCCTGATATGCATAGTATTATTAATACTCTATTATAAGCAAATGGTAATGTTTTTTCAATGATAGCAAGTGGTATCTTTTTCATTTGACATTTGTAAATCTTTTGTGATTTTTTCTATTTTTTATAAGTTTGAAGGTAACTGCAATAGAAACCAGATGTCAATGAATGTTGTGTGGTTTGTTATTCTTTTATCTCTTTCATGTATACTATCTAATTTATTTTTGAATGTGTTAGGATGCCTTCTTGGATTATTATTGTACCATAAGGCATAGAGAATGAATATACTGATTCTTATTTCAGCAAAAACTCCTTTTTTGAATGAGTCAAATAGGCAATTCATATTTATTTTTTTATTTTTGAATAGTGTATTTATTATTGAACGAATGCTATTTAGTCCTAGACATGAGAAAAAAATATGATCCTGTGTTTCTGAGTCTCTTTGGCAGAGGTTACATAAATTGTCTACATTTTGACAGTTCCTTCTATATTTCAAAAAATGTTGTGGGGTAGTGATCAAGGTTAATTTTAAGAAGAAAATCAAAATATTTTGGTTCAAGTGACCAGAATTTAAATTTACAGCATAGTTATCTATTGGTGATATTACATACAGTATTTTCATCAATTTGTGATGGGTGTAAAAGCAAATGTATTTTCCAGTACTTAAATTTATTTTGAGATGGATTAAAATTCAAGTTTTTTATAGCTAGTAATGATACAAGTAGTGTCTTCAGGTATCCTTGTATAGGAGGTGGTTTATCTGTGGGGGTGATTTTACAGGCTATTTGTAGATATGGGAATTTTTGTACACGTGTAGAGATTTTGTGAGAATGAATTTTTTAGCCATTTTACAGAGATTGGGATTACTTTTTCCCCCCACATGAGTTTTCTGCAAAGTGAGTCTACTTTATTAGTGAATGCTTTAGTATAAAGTATTGTTGGAGTATAATAAATGATTTTTGTTATGACTAACATATTAAAAAGTGCTATCTTTGTGTACAGTGAAAGGTAAGCTTTTGTTAGTGAATTGACTATAATTTCTACTTTATTTGCAAGACTTCTTTTGTATAAGTAATCTCTTATTAAATAGGCAAAACTTTCCATACAGTGATTATATGATATAAGTAATCTCATTGGTGAATGATGCAGATAGAAATGGAAACCAAGAAATGGGTTAGGTTTACCTTTAAAATGTTTTATTATACTGCTGCCAGTGAAAATTTTCCAGGCACAAGATTTCTCCATGTTAAATGTTAATTTATATTTATTTGTATAATTGGAAAGTATCTTTAGAAGTTTGGGAATGTGCTTTTGAGATGCCAAAAAAAATTGCAAGATCATCCATGTAAGCTATATATGAGATGTTAGTATTTAAGCAGGGTACATAAATTCCAGGTAATTCATTTTCTATGATTTTAATTAGGGGATTTAGTAAATAACAAGGCACTAAGACAGGATCCTTGTGGGATGGATTGATGAGGTACTATTGGTGGTGAAGTTTTTCCATTTAGAGTAATGTATATTTCACGGTTTATTAATAGGTTAGCAATTAGATTTAGGTAGTTTTTTGATATTGTGTATTGTTCTAGTTTTCAGTAGTGCATTTATTGGTATCAGGTCAAATGCTGCTTCTATGTTTAGTTGAATAATTATAGGACTGTATTTTTTGTTATTTCTTACTATTTCTATAGTTGATTTGAATAGAAAAGCTGCCTGTCCAGTTGAAGATTCCTTTTTAGAAAATTGCATTTTTTGATAGTTTTGGTATAATATATGGCTCTATTTTGTCTTCAATTACTGATTCTATAATTTTTATTCCAAGGGAGGACATTGAAATTGGACATAAGTTTGTTATTGATGAAAGCATTTCTTTTTTTTCCATAAATGGTACAAGCGATATTTGATAAAGACCTGGTATTCTATATATGTCTTTAGTTAAAAAAATTGTAAGGTTAGACATATACTGAGCTGTAATTTTATTAAGATGAAAATATACAAACTTGGAATCCCATCTATTCCAGGATGGCATGAATCTGGGGTTGACTCTATTTTTTGTACAAAATCATTAGAAGCAAATTGAATTTCTTCTTCTGGTCTGCTGTATAAAAGTTGTGATGTATCTAAGGAAGGATTTTTTTGAAATTTGTCTTTTAAAAAATGAAAATAATTGCTCCAACATGAAATCTCCACAAACAGTATGTGATTGGTTGATGGTACTCGAACTGTAATTTCTGGTTATGATGTGATGCTTGTTTAAATATACTTTTTTTTTGTGGCAATATATCTTTAAGCTATTCTGAAATTGATTGATATGTTTTTTTAATGCTACTAATCTGGGGCGATCATAGTTATATTGTGATGTTGTAATATTTTTTTATAAGTGTCATCTATAAGGTTTAAAAGTTTAGATGGAGGTGCTGTGGTCCTGGTAAGATGGTTAATATTAAATGATAATAGATTGAGAAAATGTGCACCATGCTTGGACTGGGTCCATTTGTATACTTTTTATCTTGTGCAGATAGATATTTATTTCTAAGAAAAGCAATTCTGGAATGCATGATGGAAGAAGAACTCTGATGGTTCTTCCAGTAATTATTGTTGATCTGACATTGAAATTAAGTTCCAGAGATACTATGACCATGTCATGATCAGATAGAGAGGAGTTCTTTAGAAAAATGTTCATCATGGTATGCAACGATGTAGAATAGAAGACTAGATCTATTAATGATGAAAATCTTCCATTATTATTATTATTATTATTATTATTATTATTATTATTATTATTATTATTATTATTATTATTATTATTATTATTATTATTATTATTATTATTATTATTTTATCATTATTACATATAAAAAATAATATTTACACTTCAAACACAAATAATATTTTAATTCAACACAAACAAAAATAATTTACACTACATTCACACAATATTGCATTGGAAATATATACTTTATATATATTATTCCAATAAAATATTACACATATATAAACATAACAACATATAAGACATTAAATATTCATGTGTACTGTTTATGATCTACTAATTATAAATGCAGTAAATAAAATATATAGAATAAAGAACAATAATAACTATCAAAATTATACATTTTTATTATGTATATATGTATTTTAAATGAATAGAATTAATTTATAAATTTATGTTGCAAAAATAACACATTTCTAACTTTAACATTGGTTGCCATAGCAACTCTTAGATTAATGCATTTTCTATTAAAACTAATTAGAAAAAAAAAAATTATTACACCAAATACTGAAATTACACCAAATTTTGGTTGGCACAATATATATATATTATGCTTTTAACATAATTAATAAAAAACTAATTGCAACTTAGCAAAAAAATTATTAAAAGATATGGAGTGAAATGTAATTTCATTGCATTGATAATATTTCATGCACATAAATGTATTGTGCATTAAATCATGCTTAGTAGATTATTCAAGTTCATACAAAGATCTAAATATTTATTTTTGTATAAATGGTACTAGTTAATGTTCTATATATTTAAAACTTCCAATTCACCTCAAATACCTTAAATTACACAAACAATGATCCCTAAGATATAATCCCACCTAACCTAGCTAGCTGTCTTCACTTCTCATATGTCTTCATCATCTGTGTTTAAGATTTATCAATATCAAAATACTACAATTAATTCTAAAAGTGCTAAATTTCTTGAATGCATGTATTTGATAATGTTCTCATTAGATAAACACAATAATGATTATTACATACATTTCTCAGGCTAAAAGATTGTCATATCATTTTAGATTAGTATAACTTAAACTTAATTAAGTAATGAATTAATGATATTATATGTTTATATTTAATAAAAATAGTTACATTAATCTTTAATTAAATTTAAAGTTTATATCTGAGTTAAACTAATTGGATGATCTTTACCCTAATAAATGATTTGATAAATGGTATTTATCTTTAAAAAAAAAAAGGCAAATGTATGAATGCAAAAAAATTGATATGCAAATTAAATTTTAGTAATTTAAATATTATTTACATAATACACGACTTTATAGTTGAATATTATTTATATTATAAAAGAAGAAACGTGCAATTCACACATCTATAAGTTTTATTTATTTGTGTGTATGTGTGTGTTTTATGGTGTGATTCATAGAATATTGTTTAATTAATTTGTAGGGAAATGATTTTAATTTTATTTTGCACAAAACGAAACTTGGAATTATGTGTAAATATCCCAATATTGATTAAAAAAGATAATTTCTTTTGATTCTATACATTTTAATTGAATATGTTTTATCTGTTTAAAATGAAATCTCATTACATTAAAAATTCATTCAATTACTATCTTACAGCAGGAGATCAAAAACTTAATGTTCATGAATGCATATTATTTTATTAATTAGACAAAAATTAAATACTAATTCCTGCATAGATGCCATTACTATCTTTTTTTTTCCATATGTCCAGGAAGCGAACCCGGCACAGCTGCTGGAAGGCAGCTATGCTAACCGCTAGACCACCAACACTTGACGCTTTTACTATCATTGTATTTTGAAAAATAAATTGTTGATGATTTTTTAAAAATGTAAATTGCCATTTCTTTTAAATATTTTTTTTATCTCACAATTAATAAAACATTGACATAAAATGTTTAAGCTATAATAAAATGATTTTATTAGGCTTTGCCCAATACATTCTCAAATGACTTTGGATTGCTTCAAGAATCACTGTAATGTTTGACCTGTAATAATTGGAGTGGCTTTATTTTATAATCTCTAGTTCCTGCCCAATATACATTGCACATTTGTAATTTAGCAGTTTTGAATCTATAATATGATAGTTTTCATTCTTTATTCCTAAATAGAATATAATAATCAATAAAAAATATAATAAATCACTAAAATACAAATGAAATGCTTTTTATACTATTCAATGGAAATATTTTTATATTATATTAGTAAAAACAAAATATAAGTTTTTATTATTATTTTAAAAACTTATTTTTAAAGACATTTATATTTGTTAAATATATTTTTAATGATAAGGATAATATATATACATTATTTTTAACATTATAAATGCTTTTTTTAGCATTAAAAGTTCATGTGTTAAGAAGTTAGTAATTTTTTTTAAAACTTGACATTAGTAAAGATCGAGCAGTAACTGTTTTGTTTTTGTTTTTTTTTTGAAGAAATATTTTCAAAATATTTAAGATACATTATTTTTATTACTTTTCAAAATATTTTAAATAATAATTCTGCTAAGAAAAAAAAAAATTTAATTTTTCTATAAATTCTATTCACACTGAACGTTATAAATATAAAAAATTAATCATACGTTCTAAGATTGATTTAGTTATATATGCAAAAATTAATTATCAATCTTTCTAATAGGGCTACATAATATATCTCAAAAAACAATTTTTGGTGAATTTCTATTTGATATCTATCTCTTCTATGAAAACTGCTTTCTTAATTCATTTTATTTAAATATTTTTATTCAAATAAATGCAAAATTGTATAAAATAAATATATATTTTAATGAGGAATGTATATTTTAATTAGGAATGTTTTTTCTAGCATAAAAAAATAAATATTTAATAAATTGTTTTCTAAGTCATACATATTTTAAAATATTTTTCTCTAAATTTTACAATTAATAGAAACAAACTCTGGTGAATATTCTAACTTGATATATATATTTGCATTTTCACATTATAACTTGTCAATGTCATTTTAAATAAATAATTCAAAGCAGTTTACTATCTGATCCAATAGTTATATTATTTGTTTTGCTAAGAATAAAATGATATCCATAACTTATTATTTGTTAACAAGTAATCTAGCCTAAAAAATTAAATACTGTATTACTTTAAATTTAAGATGCACTTTTTTCCAAATTTTGAATTCATAAAAAAGAGGGTGCATCTTAAGTTTGAAACAAAAAAATTTAACACCTTAATTCTGCGGATCTTTGCTTTATGCTACACATGCATATAATATTGTGATTAATATCTCTATGTAAAATAGCTTATTAAATCTTTTTTAACCAAAAGAAAAAAGATTAACATTAAATGTCAATATTTTTTGGATTAATTTCATAAATAGCTTTAACTCTCCCTCTCTCTCAAATAGCTACTTTTAATGTTATCTTACTAATTTTATCATCATTTTATGAGAAAACTGAACTGAAGAATCTTTTGAATTTTTTTACAACTAATACCAGTAAATCAATAAGATTTATTTTGAAAAGATATGTTTTAGAATCTTTTAACATTATTTTGCTGATTTTATTATTATTTTATTGAGAAACTGTACTCAATAACCTTTAAAAAAAATTTCCTACTAATACCAGTAAACCAATAAAATTTACTTTGAAAATATATGTTTTAGAATCTTTGAATGTTATTTTTCTAATTTTATCGAGAAAACTGCACTCAATAACCTTTAGAATTATTTTACAAATAGTAAATCAATAAGATTTAAATTTAAAGTTATAACAATGTGACAAAAACCTTCCTTCCAATGCAGTGATCGGATGTTTGTTGTTCTCTGCACAAGGTAGCATCTGCCAACAATTTTTGTTTAGAATTTCAAAGTAAAAACATATAGTTTAGAATCTTTTTTTTTTACCCATTGCTAATTTTTCCCACAGAATTTGTGAAAATATTAGTTATTTTAAAAGAATGATACATGAAAGCAAATTAACAAAGAAATTATAATGTTTGGATGCAATTTACCATATAATTGGATGATGTTAAGCTTAAAGTAAAAACTGTAATCTGGTAACAATATTAGCAGGTATGACTTGTAATCTCCAACCACTTCATGTGTCTGTTAACAAACCCATTACAGATGGAATAAGAACTTCTTATGAAGGATGGTTAAATCGAGAAGATCATCCTTTGATACTAACTCATAAAATAAAATGATCTTCATCTTCTACAATAACTCAGTGGGTTTTTCAGTCTTGGAAAGACATCCCTAAACATCAAGAACTCTTTTTTTAAATGTTAGATTTAAATGACACCAAAAATGATGTACCCTGTTGAAATAGTGATGCTGAGAATTCAACATTAAAAGTGAAGACATTGAAAATATATCTGAGGAAAATTCACAATAAATTAGGTGACTTATTGTATTTATACCAGTTTCTATTTTTTTTTCAATAAAATCGTTTTTTAAATTTTTTTCCAATTCTCTGAACTTAGAATCCTACTGTGTCATAAATTCAAAGGTGTCTTAAATTTGAAGTAATACATCATCAGTATATATACATTTTCATTTTTTTATGACAGTCATTAAGAACTACTGGAAGTAGATAATATTATATATATATGTAATTATATTTTTTATAAGAAATATAACGTAATTCATAATAAAATGATATCTTTAAAATTTTTCAATTAAAAATCATATCTTATAAATATAAAGTTAATAATTTCAAAAAATTTTAAACTCTGTGTTTTTGTTTTTTATTTTATTTTAAAATGAATATCATACATTAACAGTTTTATTGCTTTGCAGTCTTTAAATTTTATAACAACATACAATATTTTATTTTTGTATCATGCAAAATGAAAATTTTTATTTTGAATCCAAACCCATAAAGATAAATTATAATATTCAAGCAAAAAGCATTTATATTATTTTTAAAACTATACCCCCCCCCCCATTTCACATCTAAAAGAGTTCTCTGCATCAAAACCACATTAAGATTATATTTAATATTCTTTATATTTTATTCATGTAAAAAAAAATAATATAATTGCATACAAATGATTACATTTCAATTATGGGATTTTCATAATGTATTAAACTGCTATGGATACATTTATACTACTTTCTCATATGAATATTATTGATAACTTATAAAAGTTCCAACAAATTATATATTTCGCAATTAATTGTCAAAAGAAAAACTGAGAAGTTATTCAGTTATGAAAGTAAGTGATCACTGTATATATACGTATTACTTAAGGTCAGGGCTAAAAAATATACCACAGCCAGAAAAAAGCATATAGTATATTATTATCTCTCGATATGCAAGAAAGGTAAATAGTTTTAACTGATAATCATCATATTCTATATTGAAGCACTAAGGATCAATCTAAGATACACTGATTATTATTAAAATACATATTCTTGCTCAGAATTTGAGCAAAAGTGTCTTAATAATTTTGGATTATTTGTTTTTCAGATAATTCAGAAATTATCTAGTTGATACTGATGCCATTTTATTTTTATCCACTAATCCTATTCATTCTTTCTGCATCATAATCTTGGATTCTGCATCAATGCAAGGGCTTGCATTTGGTCTTGTTAGATATACATGCATATTTTAAGATAGAATACAAAACAAAGAATGAAAATTCAGCATCCAGCGGCACTCTATTGCTCGCTGGATTGCAACTATCAATAACACAATATAAAATAATTAATGAGGCAGCCCGGCAAGTAGGTTTAAATAATGAAGATTTATTTAAAGGTTTATATATGAGTTAATCACTATTAATATATACAAAGTATGAATAATATATACACGCTAATATTATTATATATAAATAAGGGGCCCGAAGGCAGAGTAAAATAATAAAGAGATCGATACAACCTGTTATAGTTCCCTAGGTTTACTTTGGCACATCCGGAGGTAAACCTCTCCACAAGGCTAGGTGAAGCAAAGGAGCTGACTGGAGCACCTGAGGAAATGGCACATCTACCTTTCAAGCACTTCACTTAGCAAGTGTCCTCTCTCAGTTCAATATTAGATCCATTACTTGTCATGCCTTTATTTTGGAGTAGCCTCCCTTCATTGGCCATCCGCTGTCCACGTGGTGGTCATCTCTTTAGTTCTTATAGGATCCCTGATTAGATAATGTCACGCCTTTAACATTGTCTATTCTAAGCAATGGCTTTGTTTACATTATCTAATCCTTCTTGATAAATTACTTTATAGTTTAGCGTTAATATATCATTTAATTATTTACAATACACAATTAGCGATCCGTTAGTTTTACATTTATTTTTATTATTGGTTAAACGTATTTTTTCTATACATGCACGTACACACACATTTAGCATACCTCCCCCAAGTTCAGAGATAGCGTTTTAGTTTGTTGATTTTTTTTCTCTCTGAACTTAGCACATAATCACTGAGGTGGGAGGGAATTTTACTTTCCCTCTTAGAACATTGGGGGATGTCCAATTCCGCGTCTGGAGTGTCATCTTTTCTCGGAAATGGCTGCGGCATTTGTTGTATACTTTCGTCTTTACGCAATTGATTTATGTGTTTGCGTAACTCACTTCTGTTCTCCATTCGTACAGCAACCACTTGCTTACTTAAATGTCCCACAATTTCTGCTTTAATCCAGAATCTATCCTGATTTTTTCTAACCCATACGCGGTCTTGTGGTGAGAATTTATAGTTTCTGCCTGAAGGTGCTTCGGTGTCCTTCGGTATAATTTTGTCAAGCTTTGTTTGCAGTCTACGACCTAGATATTTCTCTGCAGGTGATTTACCCGACTTAGCTGTAGGCGTAGAGTGTTGATAAAGAAGCGCATTAAAGACGGCTTTGTGCAGACTTTGTTTTCCCATTATATTGATGGCGGATTTTAAATTCTGTACAGTTTTTTCAGCCAGTCCATTTGATTGGGGGTGGTAAGGTGGAGTAAATATGTGGTTAATTCCCCATTCGTGCATCGAGTAAGCGAACTTTTCTGATGTAAAACCTGTGCCGTTGTCGAATACTAGGGTTTCTGGGAGACCGTGGTGTGCGAACATTTCCAACAGTTTGTCGATGGCTTCATCCGAACCTGTGTTTTTAACTATTTTATATTTGACCCATCCTGAATAAGCATCCACTGCTACTAGAAATAATTGTCCTTGAATAGGACTGCAGTGATCTATATGAATTCTCTGCCATGGCCTGTCTGCTTCTTGCCAGGCCTCGAATTTGGCTGAGGGTGCATTTGCACACAACTGGCAGTTTGTGCAGTTTTTTATGCATTGTTCTATGTCACTGTTAATTTTCGGCCACCAGACATATCTACGAGCTAATGCTTTCACCCTTACAATGCCCGGATGACCTTCGTGCAATAAATTAAGTATTTGCGACCTGCCGCTTACGGGGATTAGTACTTGGTCGCCTCTGAGTAAACAGTCTTTGCAAATGGACAGTTGTTCTCGAGCATTCCATAGCTCTATGTGCAAGAAAGATGGTTTTTGTTTTGGCCAACCTTTGCTGATTTTTTCCATGATCCATCTGTAGCCAGCGTCTTCTCTGGTCCAAGCGGCTACCTTTGCACTGTTAAGTGTCTGGCTGTTTAGTGCATCGATATAGTTAATTTCTACTTCGTTTACTTCTTTCTCGAGCTGATCTGGCATTCATGATAACGTGTCGGCATGACCGATTTTCGTGCCTTTTTTGTATTCGAGGTTATAATTGTAACCTGCTAGTATGTTAAGCCATCTCAACATACGAGGGCTTGAATGTTCAGGCATCTGTTTCATGCCTAGAATTCCCAAGAGTGGCTTATGGTCGGTTATTAATTGGAAAGGACGTCCATATAGATATTGGTGGAATTTACGAATTCCGAACACTATGGCAAGGGCTTCCTTGTCTAGCTGGCTGTAGTTCTTTTCCGCCTTGGACAAGGTGCGTAACGCTATGCTATAGGACGTTCTCCAGAGTGGGAGGGATGGCATATCACTGCCCCCATGCCATTTTCTGATGCATCAGTTGTCACGGTTACCTCACGCTCGCTGTCATAATGGACCAGTAGTTTATTTGATGTGAGAAGGGCTTTGGTGTGGAGAAATGCTTGCTCTTGTGCTGCTCCCCAATTCCATTTCTGTTTTTTTTTTAATAATTTGTACAGCGGTGTCACTATGTGTGCTTTGCCATTCAGGAAGTTTTCAAAATAGTTCACCAGGCCCAAAAAGGCCTGTAGTTGTTTTACGTTATTCGGTCTTCTGGCGTCAGATACTGCTTTGACTTTTTCAGGGGAGGGGCTTATTCCTGAGTTTGACACTATGTGACCCAGGAATTTTATTTCAGTAGCCTTCCAAATACATTTTTTTCGCATTTAATTTTGCTCCAAATTCCTCCAGTCTTTGGCAAACTTTTGAGATACGAGTGCTCATTTCATTTTCTGAATTAGCAGTGACCAATATATTGTCAAAGTAGGGGATGATGCCTTCGAGTCCGTTTAGAAGAGTCTCCACTTTTGCTTGGAATATACTTGGTGCTGAAGCTATTCTGAATGGTAGACGTTTGCATCTAAATAAACCTATGTGTGTAGTAAGTGTTAGAATGTTCGCAGCTTTATTGGTCACCGGGATTTGGTGGAAGGCCAAGTTGAGGTCTAATTTTGAAAAATATTTAGACTTTTGGAGCGACACTATGATTTCTCTTGAGTTAGGAACGGGGTATGCGTATTTGTTTAGTGCTTTATTGACTGATACACGGTAATCACCGCACAAATGTATTTGTCCATTTAGCTTGGTTATTACAACCAGTGGGGTAGCCCACTCGGCTTCTTCTGTTGCTTCAAGCATGCCATCTTTAACCAATTGCTTTATTTCCTCAGCTATTTTTTCTTTCTGAGCGTATGGAATCTTTCGCGGTCTACAAATTATAGGCACTGCTTCGGGTGATAATTCTAATGAAACTGTTTTTGTTTTTATCCTTCCCGGTTCTCCATCGAAAAGTTTAGGAAAACGCTGTCTGATGTTTTCTTCAATGTCAATATTTTTGACCCAAGCAATTTTTATTCCCAGTTGCTGAAACCAATCACGGCCAATTAAAGGATTTATAGGGGCGTGTACTATATATAACGACAATGTAACTATTTTTTTCGCATTGTTTGAAGTAATTGGAGCCTCAATTACTCCTTTAATTTTTATAGCGTTACCATTGACGTCTTGAGCCTTCAGATTCGTACACATCAGTCTAGGTGGCTGTCTCATATCTGCCACAATGGTTTTCCAATCTTTAATGGAAAGTAACGACAACCCACTACCACTGTCAATTTCCATCGATAGGGGTTTTCTGTAAATTTTGAGAGTTATTTCAAATTTCTGTGATTGGTCCGAAGACACATTATTAATTGCCGAAAATTCCTCTTGTTTATGTTTTCTCGTAACGCTCTCTTGGCTGTTATTCTTTGTATAATTATCGTATTTTTTATTTCTGCACATTTTTTCCCAGTGGCCGAATTTATTGCAATGTTTACAGTGTTGGTCTTTATAAAAACAGTCACGTGCCATGTGACCTAGTTTTCCGCAGCAAAAACACTTAATTCGACTTTTCTTAATGTCTGTTGTTCCACTTTGATCAGGCACCCTTCTATCTGGTTTGTCTACTTTGTGGACTTTATAAGGATCGTTGTCCGCTATGTTCATGGCCGCAAATTCCTTTGATTGCTGCAACACGAGTTCGTGAGCTATACCACGTTTGATAGCTACTTTATAGTTAATATCCGTATCTGCCAATAACTGCTGTCTCAGACTATCACTGTTCATTCCACATAAAAATTGTTCGAGGAGGGCTTCCTCCAGGTATGAATCGTAGACACAGTTTTTTGCAAGTTCTCGCAGGGCACTATCATAATCTTGTGTTCGCTCATTCTTACCTTGGTGGCGATTTCTAAAGTGGAGTCTGGCAATGTGTCTAGACTCACGAGGATTAAAATAGTTGGTCAAACGATCTTTGACCTGTTCAAATGTTAATTCTTCCGGGGTTTTAGGTTCAGAAAGCCTATTTGCGATCTGGATTACTCCTTTTCCAGCGAAACACAATAAGGTCGCTGTTTTGCTTTTATCGTCTTTTATTCTGTTAATAATTTACAGTTTTTCAATTTGTTGGATGTACAGGGGCCACTCACTTGCCTCTCTGACGTCAAATTCGGATATTTCCGGTGCATAGGATATCATTAACAAAAATAAAATTTTAACTGTCATTAACAAAATATAAAAATATTTTTTTTATAGTTTTATCTCCAAAAAAAATAATTCGGCTGTCAATGCGTTGATTGTTATTACTGAGAATTACACCGTTGAGGTTCGTAATCAACTGTAACTGTGCTGATTCAGCATCCAGCAGCACTCTATTGCTTTCTGGATTGCAGCTATCAATAACACAATATAAAATAATTAATGAGGCAGCCCGGCAAGTAAGTTTAAATAACGAAGATTTATTTAAAGGTTTATATATGAGTTAATCACTATTAATATATACAAAGTATGAATAATATATACACGCTAATATTATTATATATAAATAAGGGGTCCGAAGGCAGAGTAAAATAATAAAGAGATTGGTACTACCTGTTATAGTTCCCTAGGTTTACTTTGGCATGTCCGGAGGTAAACCTCTCTGCAAGGCTAGGTGAAGCAAAGGAGCTGACTGGAGCACCCGAGGAAATGGCACATCTACCTTTCAAGCGCTTCACTTAGCAAGTGTCCTCTCTCAGTTCAATATTAGATCCATTATTTGTCATGCCTTTATTTTGGAGTAGCCTCCCTTCATTGGCCATCCGCTGTCCACGTGGTGGTCATCTCTTTAGTTCTTATAGGATCCCTGATTAGATAATGTCATGCCTTTAACATTGTCTATACTAAGCAATGGCTTTGTTTACATTATCTAATCCTTCTTGATAAATTACTTTATAGTTTAGCGTTAATATATCATTTAATTATTTACAATACACAATTAGCGATCCGTTAGTTTTACATTTATTTTTATTATTGGTTAAACGTATTTTTTCTATACATGCACGTACACACACATTTAGCAGAAAATGAGTTGGATTCCAAAATAATTAATATTAAAGATTAATACTAATTAATCGCATCAGAAAAACCATAATATAATAATCCTACAAAAACATTGACACTGTAAGGGTAGCTTACAATCTAATTCAAATCCATCCTTATGTATCCATAACATTAAACTAAACTCATGAAAAATATAAACTGAAATAATAGGTTAGGAACACATTATCATTTTTTTTATGTAAACAGATATATAGACATTTATATAATCAAAGTTTATGTTAGTAAGTACCAAACCAAGAAAATGCTAAAATAAAGTAAATGCTTTATTTCTTTCTAAAATAAAAGCTTAATCATAGAAACCTTTCATATACATATAACTATACCAATAATGACCTGTTTGTCAATGTATAAATGTCATGATGTAAGACAGTAACTTAGTAGATATGGTGATGACCTGATGTCAAGCAATACCTAAGCAACCAAGTGTTGGAAAGTGAGAGTAGAATTTTATTAAGTAATTTTAATACATAATTTTATTACATAATTTCAATAACAACCATTAATTCATGCAACAATAGGCACATACAGCAATAGAAAGGGAAATTGAAAATGCGAGTTTGCTAAACAACCAAAACATGGCCCAGTATAAAAACAAATCCCTTCATTTCCATTCTCTTTCATATTTTATCAGAGGATATAATAACCGCAGAATGTAAATATCTAAAGTCGAACATTAGAATGAAGGATAAAATGGATATGTTCAAAAATATCATATGATTTGTATAAAATTTTATAGCACTAAAAGTTGAAAGAAATCAACATGTAAAATGGAAAAAGTTGATGAATTTCAGCACAGTAACTAAAGAATTAAAATAATTTTACATCGATAATCAAAGACAAAACACTGCACAAAAGAGAACATTATATTGCCAGCAAATTCATATAAATGATGGAGTAAAATTTTTTTTTGCATAAATTTACTAAACACCAAATAATAGGCTAAAGATAATTAAATATTTTATAAATTGTTAAACAATGTATACTGGCTAGATAAACAGGCTATAGGACTGGAGTGCTGCCTTAATTGCCATAAAGCATGATGATTTAATTCACTTATTAAATAATGCTTAGAAAAATGCCAAATAACTCACGTGAAGTGTCTAAGTGGATCCAGGAAAAAAGTAACATGCGAAATGGAGACAACCTCATTCAAGCACATTACCAGAGAATCTGAATGAGTGATGGATGTATCAGAGCAGACTGATGAGGAGATAAATAGACTGTATCTATGAGAGACATTAATATTAAAATTATAGACTCTAATCAAGAAAATTTGAACAAAATCAAAATTGTGTTATTTATTTAATTTTTTGCTTTGTACATTTGTAAAATTCTATCTTCATTTTTCTCTCTCACTTGGAAGTTTCAGCATGTTTGCAGTCGGAACAGTCCATTGCAATAAGAAGTAACATAGTGTAGAGGGAAATGTTTATTAAGCTAGAAAATATTTTTTTTTGGAAATAAAATTTAGGTTAATTCCTTCTGTAGTGATGTGATATCTGATCATCATCACCACATAATATGGGATGAGGTAAGTATTTTTGATACTCTTCTATAATTAATTACATGCACTAGTACAGGACAAAGTTTGGGTTATTTGTTTATGTTTAACTAATAATTGTTATACTTAGTTTATTCGGTATAAATGACTAATGCTCTGGTATAAATGTTCTTTTCTATCAATGTTAGGAAACTTGTACATAGTTAAGTAACCCCAAAGAAGATGGAATCTCTACAACTAAATTGGGTAATGGGGCTATTGTAAATACAGTGAAATAATTTTGTAAATAGTCGGCTTCATGATTGTTATGATAATGAATTAATAATTTTTATTTTATTTTATTTTTGCTAATCTTATTGGTTTTGTAAATAAGGAGTATCTATTGATGCATCTTTACCATGGGAATGGGTTGGAATAATCAATAATTTTAATTATTGATATGGTAGAAATATATATTGGGCATATATAACTACATCTTTTGCTATGTTAATAGAATTTGAATTTTTATTTGTTATAAATAAAAGTTGTTAATGTGTTTTAGACCAAATTTGTCTTTAGTTTATCAAATCTCTCATACATTTATTCCTCAACTTAATAGACTATATATGTATATGCACACACATTATTATTATATGTTAACACAGCAATAGGATTGTATGTATCTTAAGTAAATGAAAACCTATATAGAGGTGTGTTAATTCACCCTTGAAGAGAGCTGAAGGTAATATTCTCCCTGGGTTTGAATACTGAGGCACAATGGAATCCAAAAGAGGGATGAGATATGGATGAACTAGTCTAAATTATATCTAATGAGTAAACTTAGAGCTAGACCATTAGAGGTAGATATGATCATCGGTTAGTTATTTCATCATGTCATTCACAGCATCCTACCCAAAGACACTAGGTCTGTCCATAGTCAGATGCACTCCCCCTCTTCTGGTGGAAAGCCTGGACCATAACAACACATAAAATTAATATTTCAATAATCAGTTCTTGCATATGTATTTTAGTTCCTTATCCTTCAAATGAAAAAAGCTAAACATTTATATTTAAACTAATACTCTAGATTTGGCAATATATTTAAGAGTGACTAAACATTTTATAACCCTCTCCAATAAAATATACAATAACCATACATACTTCCAAACTGGTACATTATATAAAAAATCTAAATCATATAATTTAGAACCATCACCATTTCATATGCTTACATATGCTGTTAATGAGTACCAAAATCTATATACAGTAGCGCCACCAAGTGCAAGCTTTCATAATAAATGGATGCAGGAAGGTTTGTGCATAAAATGCCTATTTAATGCCTACTCATCCAACATCCCAAGACTAGTTTCTAGCTTGTGGCTTTCATCAATAAGAAACCTTGGATTTGAGAGCTCTGTGTATAGATCCTTCTTGCATCCATTGATTGTGAAAGCTTGGGGCACTACTGCTTGGAGAGTTTGTTACTGTTATTATAATAATTTAGTTTAGATGTCATAAAATTCAATAACATGTATTACTAAGAAAATTATACAATTTTTATTTTATATACATATATAACTACTGATAAATACATTATTGAAAAAGAGTGAACAAAATTTATTAAAATATGCATTACCAGAATACTTTAATGAAAATACTTTTTTCACAATTGAAAATATGCAATAGGTCCTAACTTTCATACTAAAATATTTTTTACAGGTCTACTTTTCAATTATTTTGGTGCACCTATAATAATGCATTTGATTCCATATTTCTATTGGTTTGACTTATAATTATAAGGTTAATCTTTCCACATGAGGGTTTCATATTGCTTACACATTGTAATTCACTATAAATTCAGAATATTATAGCTGATTTATCTTTCCATGGCAATACGTTTCCTTCAATTTCTAGATTACAGGTTAGAATTCACTCTTTATAAAATAGAATATATAACATATTTGTTCACATACTCAGGAATATTGATTAGTATATTCTGATTGCAAAGTCTCTTTCTCCAGAAATCAGATTTTAGAAAAAGATTTAAAGTCGAAAGCAATCCATTTTGACGATAATATTCTTTTAGATATTTTCTATGATGAGACAAATGTTTGGATACTTCATAATGTTTCATCACTATTTGTTTTTATAAATATAATTGTGCAAAAGGCTGTTTGTATCTAAACAAATCTCTAGGAATAATGATTTCTGAATAATTAAGCTAGCCTTTCACATTTTTATACTTTGAATGTTTGTTTACACCACAATCAACTCATCTGTTTTCAAAAATCAATAACTTGTTTTCCAAAACTATTAAGGAATTTTTCCTTCTTAATGACCAAATATTAGAATAGTATTCAATTTAGATTTTAATCCAATTAATTTCTTTATTGATAAGTTTTTCAATTAAAATTTTATAGGATTCAGTTACCTTTCATTTCAAATTTATGGAAGTTGATTACATATTTTATTATTAATAGCTGTGTGGTTTGCATAATATTACAATATTAGAACAAATCAAATTCAAATAATAAATTCTGCTGTAAATCTTTGATGAATTAATTCCAGCCATAATTGATTGTTTCCACAATCTCCTGATGCACTTGACATTATATTTTTAGCAACCATACCATACATAAACCACACTATATACTACATAATAAAGTTATGTATATACATTAATAATGGCACAACTATACTCAGCTTTTAATAAGGCTAAATTTGCATTCCTTGTGTGCATGCACTACAAAATTATGTTATTGCTTATTAATTATTTAATATATTAAAATCTGTTTTATATCCTGTCATGGCTGTTCACTGTCTCTTTTGATTTAATTTAAAGGGTCAATTGGATTATTTCGATACTATCATACTAATGTGTATGCCATTACTGTTAATGTTTAAATAAAGTTTGAATTTTTCTAAAGATATTTAACAATTAATATTAAATTAATGGAAATAATCCAATAAATAATTACTATTAAAATACCATCATCATAAAATTTTAAATAAATACTAATATAAGTACATGAACCAAGAAATTAATCATTATTAGATATTTGTCCCTTACCCAGATTTATAAAGAACACATGCCCTAATTTATATATCAATTTCATTTATGACATTTTAGTTAGTCCACTTTTGTAAAATAATATAGGTGCTATTGCACCTGAATGCAAAGCTACTTTTTACTTAAAAACAAAATAAAATTATATTACTCTGCAAGCACTTTCAAGAGACATGCTTTCATCTTCATAGCTCTAAGTGAAGTAATTATATGCAAAGTTCAAAGGTTAATTGCTCTATTTCTTTGAGATCATGAAGCATGTGTCCTTGCAGTTGATGGTGTTGCAATCCATTGCAATGAAGCAGTCCTCCTTCACTTTTCTTTTTATATCGTGCCTTTCTTTGCAGACCAGGTTGACATCTTGAGGTTCACACTGGTGTCCTGTTAATTTCTGATGAATTGCAAAAATGGAATAGCATGATGGATCTGACTTTTATGAATTTGAATATGCAAAAGTGAATTTAGATGACAGTTTCCTCTTCTTTTTGATTAACAATACTAGTCTTATTTTATGCTAAATATTCTTTCAACTCAGGCTTTCATATGACCCTCAACTATCCATGTTATCTCATACCACTGCTACACTCGATCACACACATATTGAAAAGATAAATAATCACCACTATATGTATTTCATGCTAAACCAGCACATGTCAGTTGGTCTAGATCATCATCGCTACACATATATACCATCAATGCTCAGCTTATATTAAGATAGCCAATATTCATACTTTAATGGATAGGCTTCAATCCATTCCACCCCACAACTCTTGAGCCATCCATTTCATTGATGATATATATGTGTGGAGATGATAATCTGGACTAACTGACAAGTGCTGGTTTAGCATGAAGTATGTATATTGGTGATTATTTATATTTTTAACATGTACATGATCAAGTATGTCAGCAGTATGAAATAGCATGGATAGTTGAGGGTCATGTGAAAGTCAGAGTTCAAACCCTATATATTACAAATTGGAGTGCAGGTATGAAAAAACCATATGCTAACTATTCTTTATAATTTTTCTTTTATTAATACATTATCTTAATTGCTTGAAATACACTATTACATCTCTGACACAATATAGCACATATATATTATTTGAAAAGACTACATTTTATTTTTAGTCCTTTTTGTCTTGGGATATCACATTATTGATTCTCATATTTTATTCTATATTATTAATAATTTCATCTTTGCTAGCCTATAAGAGACTATTACCACAATAAATACATATATAATATTAATATAATCAATAACATAATAATAATAATGAGGATGGTGATAATAAAGGAGATAATTCAAATAATATATTAATATATCAAGTGAATTATAAGACAAAGTTTAACATCTGTAATGTATTCACATTGATCATTTCGATTTTAATGTTAATCGTGTAAATTTGTGCAAGTGTGTTAATTGTTATTGATATTGTTTAAGTATTGACTACTTTCAATGAATTTATACTTATCAACATGTATTTTTGTGTACATTTATATATTAATAATTGTGTTTAAGTATATCCGATCTCATTTATGATTATTACAATGATTTTTATTTAACGTTTGATTTATTATATAATTTTGATCGTTTTATTATAAAAATGATTAAATAATTGGAGGGGAAATGTTAATAAACTGTAAGTCAATATATTTTGGTATCAGAAATAGAAAAAAAAAAATAGCAATTGAAAAAAAAAATTAACAGTATTAGTATTCTTTTATTTATTTTTTTTACCTATCACTCTTGTTTTTCTTTTTGTTTTGTTTTTAGTTGTTGTTGTTGTTGTTATAACATTTTACCAATTGATTATGATTATATGGGAGATGTAAAAACTGTGAGAAATAAAAATTTATTACGATTAAGATTTTTATTAATTAATTAGCAGTATTTTCTTGGGAATAAGGATTTCACTGCTTGATTCTCTGTTTAAAAATATAAAATCAATCTAAAGTTGTAATTAATAATTTGTAAAGCATAACTCATTACGTAAGTAATATGTATTAAGGCTATAACCTTAAGACTATACCTCTACAAATCTAAACACAAGATTAACCACTTTAAAAGACATCATGAAAAATCAACTTTGAATTGTAACCCATGTTTTTATTTTAAATTCTCCAAGAACAGCAGTTAATATTTAAAACAGGAAATAATAATTATTTTATGTATTATATAGAGCATGGAATAAACAAAAGTGAAAATCTATTCTGCATCCACCATCTCACAATGGATTTGAATACATTACCTTCACTAAATATGGAACTCATCATCAAACCGTTTCCAAGAAAATTACATAAAATGTTTCTCTGCAATTCAATTCCTACAGAGATGAAATAAAAGCTTTTGCAAGTGAGAAGTAATAGTGATCATATATATAGTGCTGAAAATTAGTCAGCATATTTACTTTCTATTCTATAATTTCCTAAAGTACGCTGATAAATCTTACTGTTATTTATGGATTCCAAAGTCCTGTCATATATGTCTTCATAATGTCTTCATATATAAACATTTCCTTGGCCATTGTCAAATAACAATAGAATATATGACAAATATAATTTTTTTTTATTCTTCTGTATCAAAAATGCATTTTAAAAAATCTTTCTTTTATTAATATTTTAATAGAATATATTTGTTATCTTGATTAAGAGGGGGGAAAACAAGTTTTATTTTCATATTTTAACATGTAAAGTTAAAATTTTGTATAACTTTGAGTTTATTTGTATTATTGTTTAAGAATGCATTGAACGATAAGAAAAAAAATCCGGCTTTATTTAGTGCTTTGTATGAAATATGGCATATGATATTACAAAACAAAAGTAATATTTATGTCCAGAAAATATATATATTAAAACTTTTTTTGTTTATATATCTAAAGATCGTTGACATCTTAAATGCTATAAGCTAAATATTTGCAAAAGCTTTATTTTGTAATCACCATCTATGCAAATTTGAGTCGGACAAGAAAAACAACATCACCAGTTTCATCGGGGATTTAATAAGCATGGGTTTTAATCACAGAACAATAGCCAATAGGATTAAAGGCTTTCATAAAAGGCTTCAGCAAAATAAAAAAGAAGACAGACAACATCTGACTGTTCCATATACACCTGCAGTGGCAAAAAACTTCTGTAAAACTTTACAGAAAGAATTTAAACTAGTATTTAGAACTCCTCCAAACACCAATAAGCTTATTAATAATAACAAAGATAAAAGAAATATTGAATCAACCCCCCAGGTAGTATATAGAATTGTGTACCCTCAAATGGTGTGTGATGCTCTTTATTATGGTGAAACTCGTGCCACAATTGGCAATAGATTGGCTCAACACAAATACACATAAAAAGAGCCATAACCAAAAAAGAAGGCAGTTCTGTATTTTCTGACCACTAGCAAGAGCTCAACCACAGATTTGAACCCTCCAAGGCTGATATATTATGCACAGAAAGGAATGACATCAAGAGAAAAATCAAGGAAGCTTGTTTTATCACCAGTGATATCAACTCAATAAATAGAAAAGACACTTGTTTTGCCATTTCCAGAAAATGGATAATATAAGAGATAGTTTTGTTTTTTTTAAGCATCATAGCATCGGCCGGGACGCAAACCCACAACCCGGGCAACTGCCTGCAAGTGCAAGGCAGTCGCACTGACCTCTCAACCACTAATGCAAGACTATAAGAGATAGTTTTGCATACATTTGCATATAATGACATTACTAATCTAAGAGACTATGATTATGGAGTAACAAAACTCTGAAAGGGCTTGGTCTGCAGAAATTATGATATTGAAAGCCTACAGAAATTATTATATAAAAAGGTTTCACCACAATGCATCAGTGTGTTATTAATTATAAAAGCTTTATAGATATATGAATATATTATTTTTAAGAAAATTATCTTTGCTTAAATAATTTTTTTTACAATATGCACATGAATTATAGCATATCTTATATCAGATAATGCATTTATATTTATTATTGATTGTAAGGTTTGAGATTTAAATGTATTTATAATCTAAAATTGTATTTTAAAATCTGATGCATAGAATGTATGTTGTTATACCTCAATAAAAGGTCAAATTGGACATTCATTGTCAAGTGTTGTTAGCTGAGAGGTCATTGCAGCCGCTTTGCAAGCAAGTAGTTGTTTGCAGATGGTTGTGGGTTCACCTCCTGGCCGATGATATGACATATGAAAAAAAATTGGATATTCATTCTGGTTAGATTAGCTTTATAAAAAATAGGAGGTGTATGAAGTAGTATATATCTATATAGCTGCTTCATAAATGCATGATCACAGTAGTCCTTTTGAAGATGATAATACATTAAATGATTATTATTGTATTACTACTTAAATATATAATAAACATAATGAATTCCTCAATATAATCACTAATGTAATTTTGGAATTTTTATGTATATAATAGAGATGATATTTAATTTATAGTTAAAAACATGAAATTTCTCTAGTTATTTTAGCATCTGATAGTGAAACATTGCAAGACTTTAGGTTTATAATGAAATTGACCAATTCCCCAGGCTGTAAACATACAACCATGCACCCATTTTTTCCTAAATAAAATTTTATAATTTAATAATATTTTATTGTTTTGAATGCATATTTTCCAATTGAGATCGATTTGCTTATACCAAAAACCTTAAATACCTAAATATATAATTGTAATCAGTTACATTCATGCCATTGGTAAAGAAATCAATGTAATATATCAACAATTTTTTAAATATCAATGACTAATCTATATATATATGGCAAAACAAATCATACGATTTGTTTTGCCATATTTACAGTTAATTTTGAATGATCTTTGTATATGAGTGTGAATGGTTATAAACTATCTGAATAATTTTTTTTAAACTCTTTACGTTTAAGCTATTATATATTACAAAAGTATTATTATATTACAAAAATAAATTTAATTGTTAATGAAAATAAAACCTTTCTTCATTGTTTTTTAAATTATAACTAATATATCAATTAACATTGTTTACAGTGCTTTCTTTTTTTTCTTTTCTTTTTTTTTTGTTGTTTAATGAATTTTGTTATTAAATATTTAAAGACTATGTGTCTTCATAATTATAACAATAATTAATAATTTAACTCTTAAGTTTCATGCTTTTAAAGTGAGAAACGGTAATGTGCATATGTTTAACTGGAAAACTGAAAAAAGGGGAAATCAGATTTAATTATTAAATAGGGTAAAAATGTGCAAACAAAATCATTATGGGATATTACAAGATTAAATACGAAGTGCAATAATTTTAATATACAACTAATATATATATTGTGATGGTTTCCTAACTTAACAAATTAATTATATAGTGCTGTAAAAGATCTGAAACTTATCCCTTGGTGGATGTAAGTCCTCAAGACAGCCCTCCAACAATTAATTTGATATGACTTATAAGAAAAGAGTTTTATATTATTTTAGATTTAATTGATATTTATTTTATTGAATTGAATTGGTAATTATTAATATGTAAATAGAAATTATGGCAACACTCTAAGAATGTAATCTCAGTATCACACATCATCACATATGTAATAACTGAAAACTATGTCATAGAATACATATATTTCCATAGCAGTGAATACATTAAAATAAATCACTATTCTCATTCTCAGAAATTTATTGTTTCTTGACCTGGTACCTAAGTTTGAACCTCTACATATATCATATTTTGTTTCCTCTAATACCCAATACTTCATTTAGTTTCAGTACATAAATTTGATTCTACCAGTGCACAGATCAATTAATACTCAACAGTCATAAGTATAAACTATGACATATAATTTAACAAGTGAATATGTAAAAGAGAGGGACCCCAAAAAACAATTGTTCACCAGTAAGTTGTGGGGATCCTTTTGCATCAATCTGCCCAAATTACATCACCATGTGAAATCATGGTATCACATAGTGCATTTTTTTAGTAAAGTGTGTTTCATGTATTTGGCAATTTTTTTTTTAATGGCTGAAAAATTGGAATAATGTGAAATTATGTTTTTTTTTAGGAGAAATGACAAGAAAACAGCTGTAATGCTTGAAACAAATTACAAGAAAGTTCTTCTGGAGAAAAACTCAAGTTTATGAAGGATTTAATAAAATTGTCAAATTTACCATGACCCAAAAAAGCATGGAAAATAAAGTCCATTGTCAAGATAATGACAACATATTTTTATTAATGAAAATAACATTTTTATCTCAAAATTAAATATTAATAGTCAAAAATTTTATCTACCAGTTTTGAAATGTTTGCATAGTGCAGGAAAATGTAAACATCCTATTTCGTGACGAAGAGAGGAGTGCAAGTTTCACCACCACAATTCCTCTAGGAGCAGTCTTGAGGGTGAAGCAATTTTTAATTAAATTCAACATGATATTCACTTGACCTCTAACTGTGTGACTTTTTTTTATTTTTTCAAATGAAATAAATGTCTCAAATTTCTTTTTTTTGCTTATGTAGAAGTGGTGGTGGGGGGGGGCATACAGGTGTGAAAAGGCTTCCCTTTGTAAAATGTTTTCAGATTACTTTGAAAAACGAAAAACATGTTTAGACTGGTGTATTGTATTAAATGGACAATACTTAAAAAGTGATTAAATTTATAATACTTAAAGATAAATAATAAAAAAATTATTATAAAATTTTGGTTATTTTGCCCTCCCCCCCATAACTTATCACATTTATTATTTATTTGTTTGACTGGATGGATGAATCTTGTTTTTCTTCCGTTATGTACAGTTTTAGACAATTCAGCATGGAGAATAGCTCCTCACAATTTTCCATTACAATATATATATATATATGTGTGTGTGTGCGCGCGCACGTATAATTGCATATAAAAAGATAATTCATATTTGTACTTTCAAACTATTATTTAAGAAAGTTATTTTTAATAAATATTTCAGTTAAAACTTTTGTAGAGTTAATCATTTTGCTTATTGGTAAATATTTTTTGTTACATATGTTACACATGTAACAAAAACTCTTATTCTTTGATTTCTATAGATTACATTTTTCTCCCCATTTGAAAAATGATTCCATAATAACATAGTAAAAATAAAAACTATTCTATAAAATTTATCACATCATTTTTCTTTTCAAAAAATTTATTTTTCCTGAATTATCTTCATATAGATAAAAAATATCCTCCAACATAATGATATGTAAAGATAATTAAGAATATATTAAAAAGTTACACATCCATCAGTTTTTTATTTATTGTATACAAAAATTTCTATGTAAATAATTATAAGTTATCCACAGCTAAATTTTCAAAAGAAAAATCTGGATTTAAAAGTGGTTTTAGCATAGTAGATTACATTCAAGTAATGATATAAGTTATACAAAAGATGAGTGAATATGAATTGTCATTATGGCTTATATTTGTAGATTATGGAAAGACATTTCATTTTATAAACATCTGTACAATGACTAAAGCATTGAATCATAAAGATATAAACCTAGAATATTGTCATATTGTGAAGAATATTTATCAAATGCAACAGCAGTGCTAAAGAGTTAAAGTTGAGTAAGATTTATAAGTTAATTCCATGATAATAGATGGGCAATTGAAATTTTAAACTGGATTCCAAGACATTGTAAAAGACCCAGATAGAGACCATATGTGAAATGGATGGATGAAATAAGAAAGTGTGCAGGGGTGATGTTGAGAATAGAAACTAAAGATTGAGAAGATGGATTGAACTTGAAGAGACATTCATCGTGCAGTGGATTGATAATGGTAGATGACAATGATGAATTCCATATCCAAAACTTTCTACAGCAATTTTATAATAAATATTTTGCAAATTAAGATATGAAACTAAGGAAATAAAAGTAAATGGATATTACAAATAATGTAGTTATTTTTGTAAATAATGCTTCAGAATTTCAAAAAATGTTGCAAGAGTTATCAGATAAAAGTATGAAATTAGGACTAAAACAAATGCTAAAAAGATTAATGTTCAATTAATTTTCTCACAAGAAAATAAAGATTGATACTGATTAATTAAAAGAAATTAAAAACTACAAATACCTTGGTCACATTAATTCCTATGGAAACATAAGGGTTGAAATTAATCACAGAATTAAACTTGGAGTGTTTTTTATTAGAAATAGTTTAATATTACAAGAAAATATACATAAGTATTTGAAAATTAAACTACTAAACATCACATGATTATACTGTATGGAGAGTTTTGCCTGATATAAGTATTTGAAAAAAAGATTTTTAATAAATGTATTTTCTTAGTTCTTATTCATTGAACTGAGACTTGGATACTTAACAGAGAAGCAATACAGAGACTTCAGACCATTCAAGAGATCAAGAATGAGATACACAGGTGAGAAAACAAACAGGTACTACTGATATTATTGAAAAATTAAAAGACTGAAGTAGAGCTAGACTGAATATATTGTTAAAAAAGATAATTAATGAATAGTTGAAATCTTAAATTGGATTCCAAAAGATTTAAAAGACCAAGAAAGAGATCACATATGAGGTGAAGCGATACAATAAAGAACTTTTCTAGTGTGATGTAGAGAAGAGATGCTAAACTTCTAAGAAACTGGATTAATCTTGGAAAGTTTTCAATCTGCAGCTTAATAATGATTGAAAATCATGATAAGTTTTCCTACCTTATTAAAAATTTACTATTCTGATGTGATGTGGTGTGATGTGATGTGGCTTCTCCTTAAACAAAGTCAAGAATCTCTCAGCAATTATGCCCAGAGAAACCTGTTAGCTACTTTATTTTACATTCCCCAGTCTAAGTTTTCCTATATTCTGCTCCATCTCACTTCCACAACATAATCTTTGTTAACTTTATGGCCTTTATATCTAAATCCCCTTATCTTTTGCCAAACCCAACATAAAACCCAATAATCCACTTTCTGTATAATCACTTTTTTCATATTTATTCTTCTATAACATCATTATATGTGCCCTTTCTGTTTTCAAGTATTTACATTCGATTAACAAATGCCTAATATTTTCTATTAATTCCTTACATAATTTACAGACTAAATCACCCATATTTTTTCATTTACATGTATATAGTCTTGCTGCTAAAGATCCCATTTGAGCCTTAAACAATAAACTACTTTCCTTACTATTATCATATATTAACTCGCACCTAATATTCTGTTTAATTCTATATATATATATATTTAAACTCTTTTTACTTTCCATAGTAGTTCTCCATTTCTCTAACTCCCTATTCTTTATTAATAAATCTATTCTTTTATCCCATTCCTTACCACTATAACACTCAACAATCCTCCTAACACAATCATCCCATCTTTTGTACAAAAATACTGATATAAATTGTTTATCCAAATCTTTTGCATACTGCATTACCTTTCTCACCCATCTTGTTACCTGCCCTTTACTCATAACCCAATTAAATACTATTTTGGCTATTCTTTTATTATTCATAAACTGCAATCTACCAAACATTTTCATTTTACTTTTGCATCTCTCATATGAAAACTTGACCATCCCATTTCACCTTGAATTGCCTCTCTTGTTGTCCATACATCTGCATCCAATGCATGTCTTCCTACTTCCCTTTGAACTTTTTCTAAGTAATTTAATACCTCTACTAATATATAATGCATCATTACTATATATTAACCCTGCTACTGCAATTCCCTTCCATATAATTCTAGCTACATCATATTTATAATATGAAAACACTGTTAATTTCTTTATCAATCCCTTTTTCCCCCTTCATTTATCAATTTTTTCTCCCATTCATCCAAATAATTTTTCTGATTACTTAAAATAATTCCCAAATAACTATATCTATATATGGAGATTTAAATACTCTGCCACCTGGTGATCATTCATGAAAGTATTACATTATCTGTTTTCAAATCATTCAAAAAAGACATTTTTCTACTGAATAATAATGATTAATGATTTAAAACTTAATGAGAGGGGAAAGTATCTTATTATTAACAATAGACTAATTTATTAATTACAAAATCATTATTTGTAAAACATTCTTTACCTAAAATATTAGATATTATTATATGACGTTTTAAATAATAGAAATGTTTTAAATATAGCTACATCATTTAAAGTATATGCAAATTCTCTAATAATGCAATATTTGCATACCAGTACTGCCTATAATATCATATAAAAAATGTAGATGTTGCAATAAAAAAACATAGGATTAATTTAAAAGAATCATGTGACATTTTAATTTGATATACGTATTAGATTTAATATCGCCATTGTTATTTCAATTAAAATAGAAGGTATAAAAAATATAATGAAAAATTTCAATGAAATATTTGATTTTTTTGTATTATTTGTAAGAAAGAATTTATTAGTACTACAATCAAAAATATTAGTACAGTTAATAAAAGATATAATCTAATAATTTTATTCTTAATATAAAAAAATTCTAACAATTGGGGAAAAATTTTAAAAATATAAAATAAATCTAACAAATACATTGTCCTTTCTCTGAATTTTATTCAAAAGAACTTTTCAAATAATTTTGCAAAAGCTTATAAAAACTATTGTAGCTTTTATTTTACTTTTTATATAAAAGATTTATTGGTAAGATAAAAAAAAAAGTTAAATGTTTGATATTTTAAAATATATATATATGTGTGTGTGTGTGTGTGTTAAAGTGTTTATTAGAAGCAAATGGAGAAAGTCCTACTGGGAAACGTATAGGCTAAAGAAAGATTGTCCCTCAGCTCTCCATAATGCTCTTGGATTAAACAACAAATTATTGATCAAAAAAGCCAAACACTGGTTTCTGGAACCCAAATTTATTGATTTTCTTCTGAAATTAAACCTCTCATCACCACCCACTAATCAATTCCTTGTAATGAAAAGGGGTTTTAACAAAATTAGCTCTCAATGTCAATTCTGTCAGAGGGATGAGGAAACAATTCAACATATTTTCCTAGATTGTCCATCTCTCAGCATTCTTAGGTCTTTCATTGATGAAAAGATAAAACACTATTCTACAGACACATTCTTAATCCAGCAAACAATTAAAGCTGACAATTTTGCTAACATTAGATTAGCAATTTTCCTATCCTTCGCCATCTGGCTAACGAGATGCAGTTTTGTACTGGGCAACACGAACACCAGTACTCTTCAAGCATTTAAAACACTCATCAAGGGTAATATCATCAGAGATAAAATGCTTGCTCCAGATTGGTTGCATCAACAAACCTGGGATGGCACCTCCATGTTAGTTCACTGATTATTGCAAAGATATCAATGATCAAATTTGAGTTTCGTCTCATCAATGCAATACTAAAATGAGCTCAGTCATATATGAGAACTCTACCAGACTATCTAATGACTACCAATTAGCGGATTGATCACACCATCTAGCTCAACAATAAAAGTTAACATATCTAATCATGAACTGAATGGCTTAACTTATAAGAAAGTGATGGACAGATCTCAAGATGCTTGAGCTAAGACTGACGAATTGAGAGTGAATCACTGACCTTGCCAGCATTCTCCCAACCCGCTAAACCTCTGCTTCACATCTTGATTTTAAACTTATACTCATTATAAATTTTGATGTGCCTTTCAATGCTCAAAAAGGTACGCATAATTGTTCAACTGGGACAAAGTACGGACCAATTTAAGATTCTACTGAAGCATTGATCCAACAACCTTGGGTCTCAGATGCTACACATGGTTTCTCAGGTTACATCGTGTATGTATTCACTTCTCATTTAGCTATGGACATTACTTGGTATTCATGTAATCATCATTGTATAGAATTGTATCAATTGTTTAAATAAATTGTTTTTGTTTTTTTTAAAAAAAAAAAAAAAAAAACTTATTTCCCTGCAAGCAGCTTTTGCAAAATGCAAAAAATATCTTGTTTATAATAATTAAACAATAAAAAAATTACTTCTCACATATAATCTAATTGTAATCTATAATGGAAATGCAAATTCTAGAACAAACAAAAAAAATTAGTTAAACAATGATTAGTGTATACAATAATCACTTTTAATCTTTTCAAAACTACAGAATATTTTTGATTACAAAATAATTTTTTGTATACGAAAATCAATAATATAAAGTAATTTAGTCATAAAACTTCCAATAAGAATATATATAAATATACTTGTTGTAAAAAGTTTACAGTAAAAATACAAAACAAAACATTAATTTAAAAAAAAGAATATTTATTTATAAAGACAAAAACTAAAATTATACGGCTAGTTTGATCATCAATTGAAAGCAATAACTATAATTGGTACTTGGGTATTATTCCTGCAATCTAGGAAAGATACGACGACTTTTTACATACATGACAAAGGCATAATGTTTCAAACATTAAATAAACCCCTGTGAATTGAGTATTTTTCCACGTCGAAAAACGTGTTTTTGAACATGCACAAAACGTGTTTTGAAACGTGTCAACCGAACCTATTTTATAAGTGCATTTTTGAAGATTTTGGTATTTTTTTTTATTCAAAAGTTTGTTGTTTGTACATTTTAAACTTACCATTTGTTATTATTGGTAATTTGTTTTAACATTTTTAATTTCAACTGCGTTATTTACTTTTACATTTTCCCCCAATTTCGACTTGTCTATTGACTGACTTCTGCATTTTTGAGTTACAAGTTTGTTATTATTTAATTGTAATTGAATGAAGACATTGACTTTGTTATTTGCTTATTCCAAAACTTAGATTGCCTGGTAGAATTCCATTTAGAACATGTACTGGGCAATCACTTGTTCCACAACCCTTTCAGAGGAGGAAGGATGGGGTTGCTAGACAATCGCCATTTTGTATGCAAGAATCGTCTGCAAAAGTGTACATTTCATAGAATATTTTTTCTGTTTTACTTTTATAAAAATATATATGTTGGATTTTTTTTCCTCCTGCAACACGGACCATGTAATTTTTTTGTTAAAATTGATGGAATTAAGTAAGTGTCAAAAGTTAGTTTGCGTCCGTGTAAAATTCATAAAAGTACATGTATAATCTCATGTAAATTTTTTTTTTGTAAAACTGTATTGAGTATTATTTCTGCAACCAAGGAAAGATAGAAGGACTTTTCACATTCGAAACAAAGCATTGCTAACTTTCTAATGTTTTTCTAATATTTGATGGTGCCAAATTAACAACATTAAAAAGTTAGCAGTGTATTGATACGAATGTGAAAAGTCCTCATATCTTTCCTTGGTTGCAGGAATTATTGCTTTTAATTGATGATCAAACTAGCTAATAATTGTAGGAAATCTGGGTTTAAAGTTTTGAAATTTAATTGTAGTGAAATATTAATTATTTGTTTTTCGGGTGAGAAAGAAATTGCAGACAATAACAGTACAAAGAATATTTTTTCACTTCTAATTCAAACTCAGATTTTATAATGCAAACTATTTATAGCTATTATATGCAAAATGTAGGAAATATATATATATATAATTTTCATATCATAGTAATTTCATATTATGTTTAAAAAATTAGTATTAATACCAACAACAATGATTATATATTTTCAAATTGCACTTTTTTTATATTTATGTTTATAAAAATTTTGATTTTAATTTTTCAATTTAAAAAATATATATAAAATAATTTTCAAAATCATGGTTCATCAATATATTATATGTCCTTAAAAAAATTTAAATATTACTTATTGAAAAAAAAAAGAACATGTACACTTTGCACTTCAAGATAAGATCTTTTAAAACCTATAACACATTATAATTGTTGTTGTGGGTATCACAGATAATGTAATATCACTATTCTATTGTCTGTATAACAGAAGTGCTGCAATATAATGTATGTACTCAATTGTATGTGTAACAGATGTGTTGCCATATAATGAAAATACTTTGTGGTGTGTATAACAGATTTATTTCAATATAATTTACCTATTCTACTGTATGTATAACTAATATAGTATAGCTATTCTATTATGTGTATAACAGATATGTTATAATATAATGCAGTTACTCTGTTGTGTATGTATAAAGATAGGCTATAATATAATGTAACTATTTTGCTATTGGTTCTAGCAATATTATTATGCAGCTACTTTGTTGTTTAAATAACAAGCATTTTGCAATATAATGTAGTTCTTCCTGTTATATAAAGCAGATATATAGCAGTGTAAACTAGATATTGTGTTAGGTATAAGAGTTTATAGCAATGTAATGTAACTATTCTACTGTGCATATAGCAAGATTGCAATACAATGCAACTACTCTGTTATACGTTAACAATGAATATGTTGCAATATTTGAAAGTTTTTACTTTTATCATTTTCTACATGTTTCAAGTTTACCATTCTTTTATTTACCACAATATATGTGATAACAATAACAGGAATGTGATATAACCAACAAGACTAACCTGTGTGCATTTCTGTGCCCACAATAGCACTTGCAGTAATAAAAAGCTCATATATGAATGCTTGTATGTGTTCATGACAAAGTATGACTCTTTTCTATCATGTTTGGATGGACAGCAGAGATTATTGTATGTTGTTTCAAGTTTAAAAAAACTATCCAAGGGGGAAATGGTGTATCAGGACTGTTATTTAGTAATGTCAACAGGATAATTATTTATAACTGCATGGAATGCTTTTAGCAAGTTGAGAGAACATTGAGAAACTCCATATAAAAACTATTCGCATATAAGTAAATAAAAATGCTGATCAATAATTGTTTTCTTTTACATAATATTTATTATTTTAAAAAAAATAAAAAATAATGTACAGTATTAAAGGTTGATTTATAAATAAAAAAACCATTCTCAGATAATACTAAAAAATAAATGTTTAATCAGTTGGTTGAGAAATCAAATGATATTTGAGCACAAAGGCAGCATAATGAACTAAAAAGTTCTCATTCAGTTGACTAACATACAATTTCTTATTTCCCCAACATTTCTCAAGTAGATAGAATTGATACCCAAAACTGCTATTTAATATTTTATATATATAAATGTCAATTTTGCATAAACTTTTTAAAAACAGAAGCCAGTTATAAAAATTACAAAACCAAATAAAATTTTATAAATATTTGTTAAAGAAAAATATCACAGTATTTCACAAAATAAAAGAAACAAAAAAACAGACCTTGTGTTCCAACCCAGACAATTTTTGCAGAAATCTTTCATTTCTTGTTTTTCTTTCCCTGCTACCTATCTCCTGTCCTTTTCTATGATTGTTCAATAACTATTTATTAAATGTTTCCAATACAGCCATCATAACCTTTCTGAGTTTTATCAAGTTGTGCTTATCTTTCTTTCTTTTTGTTCTTATTGTTTTTAAACATATTTGCTTCAGTTAACTTATTTTTTTAAGCATTTTATTTGTTATATTATTAGATAGACATCTTATTTGCAAAATCAATTTCTGATGAGTATATATGGATCCTAACTATTCTGTATTTGAGGATAAATATTTATAATACACTTTATAGGTGAAGTTAATAAAAAAAAATCACAAATAACTTTTTTTTTCATGTGTCAAAGCATCAGCTGGGACGTGAACCCATGACCCTGAGACAACTGTTTGTAAGGCAGCTGTGCTAACCACTTGACCACCAACGCTCAACAATAACAACATTTAGCTTAGCACTTTCAGGTATGTTTACTCCATATCCATAGCCATTATTATGTATAAACATAATGAATGCAAATTTATGCAAATCATCCTGTCCACTTTTTCAATATTGTAAAGCAAGCATCCCTTTGATCGATACCATTTGGATCATTTGCAATAAAATACACTTCCTTTATTTTTCTTTTGGTGTTATTTCTTTCTTTGCAAACAATTGTGGTGCTAGAAGGTTCACATTTATGATTAAATGTTTTTTTGGTGTTCTGCAAATATTGAATTGCCTTCATTTTTGTTTACCACTCTATTATACATACATATATATATATATATATATATATAAGTGGTGTGATATTCTATTATTTACTGTGGCCTGAGTTTCACCATAATATGTTGCCTTACAGCCAGTTTGAGGGCAGGTAATCCTATATACAACTTGGGGAGCTTGCTCTGGCTCTATTTTGTCCTTTGTGTTGTTGATCATTCTATTTGTGTTTGATGGCGCTCTGAAGCCTATTTTGAATTCATTAGATAAGTTTTTGACTAAATATTTGGCCACTTTGGGAATGAATTCAAAATAGGCTTCAGAACTTCACCAAACACAAATCAAATGATCAACAACACAAAGGGCAAAATAGAGCCAGACCAAGTCTGCAAATTGGCTGTAAGGCAACATATTATGGTAAAACTCAGGCTGCAGTAAACAGTAGAGTAACACAATACTTATATATATATATATATATAAGAGAGAGGTAAACAAAAATGAAGGCAATATTTGCAGAACATCAAAAAACAGTTAATCATAATTTTGAACTTTCTAGCACTGAAATTGTTTGCAAAGAAAGATCCAAACGTCATCAATCGAAGGGATATCTGCTTTAAAATATCGAAAAAATGGACAGGATGATTTGCATAAATTTGCATTCATTATGTTTACACATAATAATGGCTATGAATATGGAGTAAACATACTCTGAAGGCACTAAGCTAAATGTTATTTGTGAAAAAATTTTATTAACTTCACCTACATACATTTAAAGCATATTATAAGTATTACGATCAATTGGCGAAGTAAATTTCAGGATAAAGTAAATCCTGGAATAATTTACATCAGTCAGAGAATTAGATCTTCTGAATCTATAAAAAAAAAAACTATAATTGAAATATAATGCAATTTTCATCATTTGTGAAGGAAAGATCAGACAACTAAAAGAGATATATAATCTGTGATTTACCTTTTCATAAGCATATGTATATGCCTGTTCATCTGTATTTTTGCTAAACTATATGTTTACTGATCTATATGTTTACTGATTTCCAAATTATTTCTAGTAAAGCACTATAGTGTTATATAAATGCAATCTTATTATTTGTAGATTGGAATGTTTTCAGTTGGCGAAACCATTGTTTTTCATCGGAATTACTAATTACTTGGCTGTCTTTTCCCTTTCCATTGCTCATCAGTGTCATTAAATGATTTATATTTTGTAGAGATGGTTTAAAGGTTGTTCTACCTCTCACCTACTTTTACTTATTAAAATTGCAGATTATTTTTGCGTCTTTAGCCTATTAAGTGTTAATGCAAACGAAAAGACTAGGAAAACTAGCAAAATAAAGTTTAACGATAAAATCACGCATTCTTTTATCAGTTCACTATTTTTCAAAAACGGTCCTCACCTCATTCTCGCTAAAATGAAGGCAATCGTCACTTCATTTTTATATAGACAATTTCACTGAAACCTATATATGTTTCCTGTAGATGAACTTCTTATAGATAATTGTATATATTAAAGTGGTGATTGTGAAAAGCCAGTGTCTTCCATTTGAAAGCAATTGGGATTATTTTTAGCTGAGAAATAAAAATAATTTTTCATATTTTCTGGTCGGCAAATGAAATTTAAATGCAGTTGGTCCATGTGAGCATTAGATAAGTTAGATTTAGAATCACACAAGCAGAAACCAGAGTAAATCGCTTGTCTGTTTACCACAAGTTTGCTGTAATAAATAAAAAGACGCAAGGTGAAATGTCAGATAATAAATCAAACAATTACAGTTCTAATTTGAAGAGGAGGAGAGAAAAGTTAGAAAATTTGCCCTCATTACACGCTAAGAAAAATATAATTGCACAACAATGATTCGAAATGATTATTGCATGTCTGTATGTATGCCATTTACATATAATTGTATTCGAAGTACGTTCAAAGCCTAAATTTAAATTGGTAACATATTTTTGACGATTAATTACATTAAAAATAACAATAACAAAAATTAAACTACTAAAAGAAAAATAATGAATAACAACTACTTTTGATCTCAGTTTCAAGAAAATCAGTATTATTTTCTACACCATATAGAAAATATTGTAATTTTTTTTTTCTAAAATAAAGAAGATTTATGGAGACATTTGAAAAAAAAATTCTACAGAGGTTTCAAATTATTAAAGTTCTGATTTTAAACCGGGATTCGAAACTAACAGGAGTGAGACTGTAATTGAGGCGCCGGTTACATACATGCAAAATCAACTCTGGACCACGATTCCTTGTGTAGCCAGTCAGGGGTTAGTAAGCGATCTCTGATACAAATACTCGTCAATAGTCCTATGAAAGTTTCAATAACATTGGAGTTCGCTTGACCAAATATATATTTACACCTGGTAAGCCAGACTGCAAAGGAGAGAAATATGGAAATTCTGATATATGAGTAAATGCCGGTCTTGATGGCGTTTTGGATGGAGAGTGTCTTTCACTAATGAAGGATCTGAGTGAGCTGAGGAAAGGACAGATGTAAAATAGGTGAGGGATGGTTTCATCCGCTGTTGAACATAATTGACTCTATGGAATGTAATTGTCATAATTAATTTGAGAAAATATTATAAAATTTTCTTTTGTCTTAAAAATACGTGTACATTAAAAAATCAACTGAAAATAAAATAAAGAACGATTATTACTATAAAATATTTTTTATCTTAATAAATCTCTTTAAAATGATTTGATTTTTGCATCTTAATATTTTTGTAGATGTAAAAAAAAATTCATTATTTTGTGATGTAGCTCTAGAATCGAATGCTAAAATATGTTAAGCTATGAAGGTGGCAAACTGTCATAAATGTCAAAGATCGAATATCATTTAATTGGTTGGAGCACAGTGTAGTTTACTTATTCCAACGCGCCTTTAGACAGAGTGACAAATATAAATAAAGCAGAGAATTATCGTATAGTTTTATTTATTAAAGGGGATTTGAACACAGCCTTTTAAGCTTCTTTCAGCTATCCTCTTCATCATGTATATCCATTACACCTGGCCACACACATGTAAATAAGATAAATGATCTCCAATATACGTATTTTGTACTGAACCAACACTCATCAGTTGATCCAGATTATCATTTCCTATACCTATATATAATCAGTGTTCAGTTTATATTAAGATAAATCTTCAAACTCTGATGGACAGACTTCAACCTTCTTTACTCTCCAACTCTTCAGCTATTTATACTGTTTTGTCTGGTTAGGCTTACAGGTTCGTTTCCAAATCAACAGACACAAAAAGAATAACTACTCAGCAATTAATATGTACAATTTATTAGTGCTAAAAATATACACATGTTAGTTAAACAAACAAATAAATACAGTTGATACAATTGAATGCTGAGATAGTCAAGCCGACTTCCAGCTAATGATTAACCTGCCTCATGAGTTTTGGTAAGACTCTTCCAGCTATGTATTTAGCTTGCCTCGAGTCGGCTCTAATTCAGATGTAGCAGTTTCCAGTTCGTAGGTGGAATTGCCTCACTGAGTGGACATCGTGATAATGACTAGATAAATACCTTTGCTGATGGCAGAAAGTTTAATGGAGAGCATGTTCTGTCATTCAGGTTAACAGAAATAATTGCTCTCTGCTTTGCCTCTAAAAGACTGACTATTTAAAGTCAGATTTCTACCTTACTGGAACCATGCGGATTTGGTGTGCGAACCCTAGTGAAGGTTTTAATCCCTCTGGATAGCAACTGGGTGCTAGCCAATCAGGTAAGGAATCTGGAATAGTCCACTTCTGAAGGCAGGGTCGATATGACACATGCCATTGAAAATTCTGATGACGGAATGCTCAATCCCTTGTTAATGCCAATATTATTGTCATACTCATCTTGACCTTAAATCACACTGACTCCTCATATATATGATCTTAATATGTCCATTTAAATACACAGAGGGATGAGCAGATAAGTATTGTAAATACTGAACTTTAAGATGTAATTAAAAAGGATTTGAACGTAGACTTTTAAAGCTTCCTTTAGCTACCCTCTCCATCTTATATAACCATTACTCATGACAATACACATGTGAATAAGATAAATGATCTCCAATATAAGTCTTTCATGCTGAACTAGCACTCATCAGTTGGCACTGATTTATTATAAATTTAGCCTGAATTCTGTCCATCTTTTTGTGTATTTAAATGGACATATTAAGATCATACATATGAGGGGTCACAGTGACTTAAGCTCAACATGAATATGACAACAATATTGGCATCAACAAGGGTTTGAGCATTCCATCATCAGATTTTCAATGGTATGGTTGGCTGGAGGGAGAAGATTGAAGTCTGTCCATTAAACTTTGAAGATTTGCTCTCTTAATATAAACTGAACACTGATTATATATATATATGAGTGGGAGATGATGATTTGGACCAACTGATGAGTGTTGGTTCAGCACAAAATATGTATACTGAAGATCATTTATTTTATTCACATATTTATGGATATGTGTAATGGTTACATAAGATGGAGACAATAGCTGAAGGAAATTTAAAAGTGTGTGTTCAAATCCCCTTTAATTACATCTTAAAGTTCTGTATTTACAATATACTAGTATTGATTTATTACAAATAGTTTTATGATTTTTCTTCCTCCAACATTTAAATCAACAGACTTTATAATTGAAGCAAACTTGTTACATCCTAGGATCTAGAACGGGCTGCTTCTTTTTCTTTTGCAAATAACTGAAGAATTTCCAAGTAACTTTAATATTTTTTTTATAATAATTGATCTACCTTTAATCGTAGATAATAAGAAATTGAGCTGTAAATTGGTGACTCAATGAATGCCAAAGATCTGATCATATAACAAAAAGAGACTTGAAGAATATTAACCAAGGTAATACACTCATGATAATTTGCATATTTAAAATTGATCTATGTTAAAAAGAATTCCATAGTGCAATAACCTTGCATCCCCCTGTCATACCCAATAATCCTGGCTGCAAATCCAAGACAAATAAACTAAAAGATATTTTTTCAGGTTTTAATCAAATTTGGATTTATTTTTTAAGTAGATAGTCATAACTAAACAGCAAAATTACCCAATAAGAGGATATGTACTATTCTTAAGTAGACGGTAAACTAAACATTTAAATTGGCAACACCCAGAATTTATCAATCATAGTAATGTTTTTTCTTTCACTGTTAAAGCCTCTTTACCTATATATATATATATGTTAAGAATTTTGAGAATGTAATGATTAATTCATTATTTTGATATGTTCGCAAGCTGGGGTTTAAAGTCGGTAAAACTTGAAAAATTATTTATGAAATTGAAGATTAGAAGATTATAATATTTATATGATTACTGGCCAATGGTTGCCTCTGCTTATTGTATGATGTTTTAACTATAAAGTTATATGTAGCTAATCACTACACAGCATTTTATTAGTCAAGTGCATATTGGCTTCTCCTTTGTAGAAGAATATAGCAGAAATCTTAATCTCGTAGCGGACTATTTAAAAACTGTTTTAGCTCGCACATATGTATATAAGTTCTTAAGATTTATTTAACTATTATAATAAAATGTAGACTAAATACATAAACGCACAACTTTTTGATTATTTCCATCTTACTGCTTTTTTTTCATAAATTTTTGAAAAGCAATGATTTAAAATTTTCCAAAGATAATAAAACACATATATAATATTTATACTCTACTTATTTTTGGAATGAATCTATATTTTTTGATTTGAATCGCTTCATTAAAGTCCCCTTTTGTATAAAGAAAAAAAAGATTAATTGTTCATTCTAATAATAAAATTCATTCTTTCTAGTATTTGGATATAAATGCACTTATGTTAGGATAGAATACGTTGAAAATATAATTTTATTTGTTTGCTTGCTGTACAGTATTTATTATGTTTATTTTTTTCCAATTTATTGTATCTAGGTTTCACGTGTGTTTTTTTAATAGTCAAATTGAATGTGCAAGTTAAATAAAAGCTACGTTTTGACATTCTTCCATATTTTGACTTTCAGCAATGTTTTGCTTTTTTTATCTAATGAAATAATTAAATAAGCTTGTACATCAGAATGGTAGCTATATGCTTCTAAATATTAAGAAATATCCCATTTTTTTCTAAAACTAAAGAAGGCCAAAGTCTATCTTTACCTTTCACAATAGCATACAGAATTAAAATCAGAAAACATTTGCTTTTCTTTGTTTTTTTTTTTTTTTCCATTCATTTCCTGTGCAGATAAATACATATCTGTGAAAAATATCCCAAGACAACTATATGCTTTCAAGCATTTGAATGCTATAAGAGCTATTCTAAAAAACCAAGCTAATGTAAACAATAGCTGACTGAATTATCATCTGTGAATTCTTGCTTTCTTCAATAAAAAATCTACGATTTTAAATCTCATCTAATTTGAATTGCTAATATTACAATATTTCCAAGAAATTATTAAAGCGGAAGTCAGCCTCTGATAATGCGCTATTTCTTAAATATTATAAATCTCCGTACACTCTCCCGCCAGTAAGAGTTTAAAAAACTTAAGAGAATCACTTAAGTTTGGAGCGTATTTGTACATACACCAACTCTTGGGGGCTTGAGTCTATTGTGTGCGAGTGAGCATGGGGATTTATAATATTTAAGAAATAGATCATTATCGGAGGTTGACTTCCGCTTTAATAATTTCAAAATCTTCAGCACTTTATAATAATAGATTTACATATATTTCCAAGACTAAAAGTTCCTGCCAGTCAAAAATCACTAACTCAAAATTTACTTCTTGAGATCTCTAAAATACTTAGTCCAACTGAAAGTATGTATCTTAACTGTACAACTTTATTTTCTTAAAATGTAAAATTATATTATCATTTTTATTCTGAACCTGCACATAAAAAAGTCAATAAATTTATTTTTATACTAATAATGGATTTAAAAAACAATTTAAGAATACATTAATTTTATTTCTTTATTATAAATAATATAATATCCACACAATAAATTATTTAATTTATTCATTAATTTAAAGATATGGGGGGGGGGGTGTATTCTCAGTTTCACAGATTTCTCAAATTCACACTCATTACTAATTTGTCATATCTTTATAGATGACTTGTGATTGGTTTTTTTTCTCCAAGTTGTTTGCAAGGTCACATGAATTAATGTGTAAATATGACAGGTCCATGATTTGCAATATGAAATATGACAGCATGTTTTGTATTTTAACACATGATGAAAATTGCATTAACATTAAATTTTATTTTAAATAGGTAAAACCTGCTACTAAAACTTTTAAAATAATTCAAACTGTGCATAGCAGTAAAGGCGCGCGAATCATACAACTATTTTTAAGTGATTTTCAAAATTTCATGACAGCAGATAGAGCATTCAAGATGATTTTGAAACACACACTGTCACATTTCATAACTTATGATACAGACATGCTATCACCTGAAATTTTTGTGGTAAACAGATAAATTATGTTACTATAACGTATACATTAATTTAAAGATAGCACTGTGGGGAACTTGGAGAGAGAATCTGTAGCCTTTTCACTAACCCTAGAAAATATCACAAAAGAGAAGAGAAAAAGATCAAATTTTATAATAATTATACTAACCAACCTGTGAAAGACAAATACATTTACATATATGACACTATGGTCCTTTATTATGATATTTGAAACCTTTAAGTACTAACTGTCTTTTAACCTACTCTGAAGAAAATGTTTCTGTCTGAAAAAGTTTGACACTTTACTTAATTGTACCTCACAAATTTATTCACCTTTCTACAGAAAGCAATCAAATGGTACTTCTTTTAAGTATATCTGAAGTAATATTTGTAATGTAAGCAGGGGTTGACCTTCCTACAAAAAACCCACCCATAGTCATTAATTTATTTATTTTTTAATTTAATATGTGTACATTTGACATGCTCAAAAACCTACTAAGTGGCCTTATAATTTTGCTATCAAATTTTAAAAATATTCCTTAAATAATTGTTTTTTATTCCCATTATACTACGATAATAGCAGATTCATATAATAAATTGTACAAAATAACTGTCTTACATATAATTAATTTATTTAAAGTAGTTATATTGTTATAATGAATTACCTTAATTTTTATCACATTTAAATATGGCAGCAACATATTGAAATCTGTGTTATAACAACTAAATGTGCAACCAAGGCATTTAAACTGATCCACTATCTTAAAGTGGTAACTATCCTTGCAAAAATTGGCTGAATATTTTTATTCCATGATTGACTAAGAAACTATATGAGATTTTGCAGAGTTATTTAAAGAGAAGACATTAAGAATATTCTGTAATTCATCCTTTGAGCTAACAAGAATATCAAAATTAACTATATACTATTACTCTAGAATCTAAAAAGATGAATTCTTACTTTACTTTTAATTGTCTCAGATGAAGAGTTCCACTGCCAATCTTATATTATGTCTTTATGTATGTATCATAATGTCACATAAAAATTGATCTAAAAACTATTTTATCATATAAATTGAATATAAATTTGCAGTTACTCCACATCCTCATTTAACATGTTTTCATTTCAAATTATTCCAATTTTTCATCACTAGAAATAATACTTTCTTTATAAAGATCATCTATTAATTTTCTCAATTAACTGAATCAAATACCTTAATCACAGGGAAACAATATATGAATTTAACTTTAGCACAATTATTTTTTTGCATTTTACTCAGCAACAAAAATCATATTCGTAGAACATTTTGAACATCAAATACTCAGTGAGTCTCTTGTAATCACTCATTTATGGCTAAAAAAAATCTATGCAATAAAATCATTGAAAGTAATTTTGCTAATTATTAAAGAATTTACTCTCTCTTTTATTTTAATAAATTAATATACTAAAATTATTTCTATGATCAGGTAAAATTGCTTAATAGGTTTATAATTTTGTAAAAAAAAAAATCACTAATTTTGAAGCTAACATATCACGTTGGTGGCCGAGTGGTTAGCACAGCTGACTTACAAGCAGTTGTCCCGGGTTCACTTCCCAGCCGATACTTTGACACATGGAACAAAAAAACATATCACATTATATTTTTAATTTTTACCTACGATACCATTAAACTGGCAACTATTCCATTTTTAAGCTTACTAACAGCAATTTTAACCTCATTTTTAAGTTGGATATCTCTATTCATATGAGTTGATAGAATGAATTTATTATTAAATGCAGCCTTATACAAATTTTAATATACTGGATATGTATGTTTACAATATTTATTATCATTATAATCAAAAATAATAAAAAAAATTCTTTAATAATTATTATTTTTTCTTTGTTAATTTTTTCAAACATTACTCCCTCCTCATCTTTTTGATTTCAATAGTAAAGTTTTTATCAATTGATAATTTATTTAGACATTGATTTCTCCTTCCCTTTCTACTTTAATGTAAAAAAAAAAACAATGAGCAGTCACATGAACTCTTTAAAATGCAAAATGGAAATATAATGCTCACATGAATTAAATTTAATAATTTACACATTTAATTTTAAATGTTTTATTTTTATAATTTATATATGTTGACTACTATTTTATACCCTGTGGATGTAACAGTAAAAAAAAAAAATAGTATAGAGATCATATGTATCAAAGAAATACATTCTTCAATAGTATGCACAGAAATGGGAAAAAAAAAATTTAAATGCTGCAAATTTGGAATTATTATATATTTAAAAAAGACATCTTTTTTTTTTTTTTTTACTTTCAGTTACAATCTAGAAATTATTTTTACAACGACCCAACACTGACTTCAGAGATTGTGGTATCTGTCAGATAAAGTTTATTATCAAATATCACACATCCTTATGAAAGATATTCTATACCCAAATGGAGAACTTAAACATTAGAGCTTAATATTAGTCACATACAAATGTATAGCTACTTATGATCTTGAACATATATACCAATATATGTCATCATCATCATCATCATCAACATTATTAATCCACTGCAAGATGAAGGTCTCTCCAAGTTTAATCCATCTTCTCCGATCTTTAGCTTCTCTTCTCCACATCACCCTTGCACAATTTCTTATTTCATCCATCCATCTCATATGTGGTCTCTTTCTAGGTCTTTTACAATCTCTTGGAATCCCGTTTATCACCTCTTCTAGCAATATTTCTGGCCCAACTCAACTTCAGTCTTTTAATTTTTTCAATGAGGTCAGTAACACCTGTTTGTTCTCTTACCCATACATTGCATTTTCAATTTCTTCTTGTTATTCCCAACATGCATCTCTCCATACTTCTATGAGTAGTCTGAAGTCTTTGTATTTCTCTTCTATTAAGTGTCCAAGTCAATCTTTAAAAAAAGAATCTGTATTTCTCATACTGATCCCTCTGGAAAATTAGTTGTCAAATGTCTTTAGAAAACTTTAAGCTATATTTAATTTTTTCAAATGCATTCAACTGTTAGTAATAGCACACAGGTTAGTTTCAAATAGGATTATTTTCATTTCTTTAGATGTTGCTAGCCTGACAGTACCAATATCAGTAATAATATTAGTATAGGAATCGAATCAGGGACCTTTAGATTTGTGAATATTGAATTTAAGATGATATCCTAACCAACTAGGATAGCCTTTCCAGAATAATCTAGTTAATTAGAGCCTCACATTAAATTCAATATGAATATGTTTAATTCCCATGTTAATAAAATCATTGGTCAGACTAGACCCATCTGAAGAAGAGAGAGTAATGTTTCTCAAAACTTTGTTATATATTAATCTTACTAATAGTTGAACGCGTTTGAAAAGTTTAAATAAAGTTTGAATAAAATGGAAATAGGCCAATATATAATTATAACTACTATCATCGCAAACTTTCAATACAACACTTCCCTTTAATTTTATTTTAAAGTACATTTATTTTATCACATATGTTATAAATAATTAAGAATTAATTAATATTTTTTTTCAAGACTGGCTTTTGAAAACAATATGAAAAATCGATTTAAATATTTTAGATTACAAGAAATATTTTTTTTAGCAATTTTAGCGTAATTTATTGCTGTCTAATATAGATTTGGCGCTTCACTAGCTTAGTTTGTTTTTAATATTCTTCTCTTTTTAATCCTATTATGACCTAGTGATATGATATTTTTACTATTAGCCAAGAATTCTTACAGTCTTTATAGTTTACTTAATTTTAAAATGATCAAAAATAATCATTAGCTTTTTCGGTCAATAATTATTATTGTAGCTTGAATGATCTTTAGATCAAAAGTTCAGTTTTTAAATACTTCCCACTGAGAAAGAGACAGACAGGATGAAATGTCTTAGCATTATGGAGGCCATCAATTATTATAGCTTTCAAATATGAGAATGTAAGAAATCAAAACTCATTCTTCTCAATCAAACATAGTTATCAATAATCTTTACAGTGAAGAAAAGTTTATAAATGTTTTTTTCCCTTTAAATCCTACCCAATAATAGAATTCGTTTGATTTCAAATGAAACCTTTTTTAATACTAGCATATATATAAACATTGTTATTTCTTATATAGAAAACAACAGCCAGATTTTTAAGTAGCGAACATATGACATAATTAAAACTTTTATTTAGGAATGCAGATATTTCTTATTAAACGTTTTTATAAAATGAAAATGATAATTAAAATAAGGTTTGGACATTCCTATTTATATTGTCTAATGGGTGTCTCTAATAATGGGCAAAATTCTGCAGAAAAAAAATCTTTACATTTAACATTTGAAAACTAAAATAAATTATTATGTAATAAATGCGAATGGGATGGAAGATATTAAAAAGGCAAAAGAAAAAAACTAATCTGAGCAATCGCGTTTTTGTGTTTGGCATATGTATTATCACCCTATAAGGAAAAAAAAACAATCCAGAATATATGACCAAAGTTTTCAACTACAGTTGACTGTTTTCAACTACAGTTGACTAATACCATATATTTTATAAAAAAAAAAAATAATATCAATTTTTTTAAAATAGTATCAGGCCAATTACAAAGTAATATATCAATCACATATATTGAAATCAGAAAATTCATTAAGAATTTGTAAACAATATAAACATAGTTAGTCGGAGATAAAAATAAGTTATGATTATACTGTGCATGACTTTTTTGTCAAAATTCAATATCTTCAGAACAAATTGTCAAGTGCTGGACATTTCTGAGTCATCTTCATCATATAAAATATATTATCAAAATCTCTCAGTGATTCAAGTAATTCTAGATGACTGACTCATTTAGTATAAAAATTATTACTGTTATATTTTGCAGTTGCTGTGGAAAAAGTTTTAATTAAGAAAAAACAACAATTTCAATATTATATTTGAGGATGAAAAAATGTTAATATATTTCTAAAACTGACAAATTAGATTAAAAATGATAAACTGCAAGTAATAGTAAATGACTCTGAATAATAATCAAATGTAATTGAATGGTCATATTACTACTCTACTATCAAGTTTTTCAACATGCCTTTAGATAAAAACTTGAGATACAGAAATTTCCTGTATTCATGATATATGATTCTAAGAAATGCTGCAAATACCAAAATTAACAGTTGACAAAAAGCCATAATCTGTTTTTAACACACATATATAAATAGTATATACAATGCACATATTATTATTATTATTATTATTATTATTATTATTATCATCATCATCATCATCATCATCATCATCATTATTATTATCATTATTATTATATTATCATCATTATCATTATTATCATCATCATCATTATCATCATCATTATTATTATTATCATCATCATCATTATTATTATTATTATTATTATTAGCAGCAGCAGCATCTCAAATGTAGATGTAATTACACCCCCAGTGAACGATGTCTAAAGTAGTAAACCTGTCAATAATATAAAAAGTACAGAATAGACCCCACCTATACTTCAACTCAGATTGTATTTAAACATTCACTTTATTGACTTGTTCAGTACAACATTCTGGAATCATTTTAAACAATTAGAAGATAAATGCTACACCTCATTTTTAACAACTTCTACATATTAAATGAAAAAACAGTAGAGGTAAATATTAATAATAATGGCTCAAATGTAGTTGTATTTAAAGTAAAAACTACTGTAAATCCCAGAAACCACTAAATAAACTTATTACTATTATTATTAATTTTTAATTTACTTATATAATATCTTTTTGAATACTGGATAACTGACATTGTCTATAAAAAATTATGGATAAAGATGGAAGATACATTATAGAGGGATGATTAATCTATGTCATGTATGTGTCAAGCATTGGTGATCGAGAGGTCAGCAACAGCTGCTTTACAAGCAGTTGTTCCATGTTAGTGGTTTGCTTTCCAGCTGATGCTATGACACATGAGAAAAAAAACTTGGCACACTGAATTCCTGATTATAAAAAGTTAGACTAGATCTTGTAAAATACTTTAACAATAAGAATAAATATTAATATTAAAAAAAAAAAAACATTATAACAAAACTTCAAATTCAGTAAGTCAAATTTTAAAAAAAGTTAGTAATTGTTTTGAATTTTTCAGTTTATAATTGTTCATTCTTGTCAAGCGTTGGTGACCGAGTAGTCAACACAACTGCCTTACAAGCAGTTGTACCGGGTTCGCTTCCCGGCCGATGCTTTGACACATGAAAAAAAAATTGTTCATCCTTTGTAAATCTTGCAATTTTGTTCATTATGAAAATTATTTAAATCAATAAAATGATAAAAATAAATGAAGTGAGGTCATATATGATTGATTCGAATTTGAAAAATGTTCACTTAACTCCTAAACATTAAAAGTCTGGTGAAATCAAAACAGACTCAGAAAACTCTTTAAAGTAAACAATAATTAATTTTTTTTTCCTATGGTACATTATTATGTAGGGTTTTTGAGCACAGACTTTCACACGACCCACCACTCTCCACACTATCTCATAACACTGATACACTTGAGAACACATACATGTTGAAAAGATAAATAATCACCAATAAACGTATTTCATGCTAAACCAGCAATCATCAGTTGGTCCAGATTATCATCTCTACACATATATGCTATAAGTGATCACATATATATTAAGATAGCCAAACCTCATGCTTTAATGGACAGGCTTCAATCCACTCCACACTCTAACTCTTCAACCGTCCATCCAATTGAAAATCTGATGATGGAATGCTCGAAGGCCACATTATTACAAAGTAAAAAAAAAAATATTAAATATTATTTATCTCTAGCATTCTGTATCATCTACAAAAAACGAATGGCAGAGTAAGAATTGCTTGTGAACTCATAAGTGAAAATATCGATGCATGGATCATCCCTGGTATGAACATTTTTTAGTGACTCATTTATATTATGCTTAATAAATATATTCCCACTACGCATTTTGTATAAATTTTTATCAGAATTTTATTTTTAAAAATATATTAGTAATATGTGCGTGTGTGAGTGAAAAAATTATGTAAAATACTTACGAAAAAAATTATGAATGAAAAATCTTTGTTCAGATCTGACTTACAACTAATGAAAGTAATTCAGTTGAAGTCTTAATGGTGTTTTCTGCAAGATTTATTGATACATTCTTATCCTAACACCTGTCAAAGGTAATATGAATTTTCATAGTCCTCTGAATAGAAATCACATTTATAAATGCTTAAGGCAAATTCTTTTAAAATAAATTTCCTCTTGTGAATTAAAAAAAGCTAATACAGTATTATAAGAAATTATTTAAAGTCAATGTTTAATAGAGGCATTGTGAAAGTAAAGTTTGAATAAAATATGAAAAGATTAGCGATAAAAATTGTTGCAAATATTAATCATTAAGTTCAATTATTACCGATTTAATGAATGAGAATTAATTCTACTCTTTTGCAAAACTAATAATAGAAAGAAAAAATGTTTAATGGAATTTTTTTTATATAAACTAAATATCTATTCAAATGATGATAGTTATTGTAGATATTTAAATGGAATATATGTACGAGTGTGTATATATAAATCAATAATAAATTATCTGTTTAGGTTAAAAGGACGATTTTGAAATAATTTATTATTTTTAATCTATTATAATATTAAGACAAAATATATCAGACGGTTTTTTTTGAAAGTGATAAGTGAATGGTGGAATAACAGCCTTTAAATAATCTAACCCCCCCCCCGTCTTTTCAAAAAAGAACAATGAAAGAGAAGACATTATTAACTAAGCTTGTCGATTGCAAAGTGATGCGAATTTGAATGATTATTAATTCTTGTTTTACCCTCTAGCTAAAAATAGATAGATGCCAATTTATTGCTAGAAATATTTAGATATCAATTTGCTGAACAATATTGGATAAATTAATTAGATTAACTAAGTCTAGCTGCTTGAATTAAAAAATCTAAGACAGATTGGAACTTGAAAATATTTTTATACAGTTCATATTGAAGCCCAAATTATGGGCTAGCATGTCCCCTTTATAATCTGAAAATGAAATGGACAATAAAAAAAAATAATTAGAAAGGACTGCTTTGAAATTACAATGGGGAAGTGAATTATGTTACATTTTGTTTCAAGCGTCCCCCCCCCCCCGCCCTTCTTGTGTTCAAAAGTATAAAGCAGGGGTTGGCAAGTTTTGAGATCAATGAAAACTGCATGCCAATTTTTCATATATTGTAAAGAGCCACACCATATTATTTAAATACACAAAAATAAACAAATATAGTCAAATTTTTTTAAATTTAATTAATATGATGACATATTCTACACAAGTTTTAAGTGCTGTAAAAATACAAAACAATTATTTCAAAATTATCAGGCGTTGTTAGCCGAGAGATCAGCGCAGCCGCCTTGCAAGCAAGCAGTTGGTTGCAGACGGTTGTTGCAGGGTCGCCTCCCGGCCGATGCTATGACATATGAAAAAAAAAATTATTTCAAAATTTTAATAATAAAAATAAAATATAATAATAAAAATTCATTAATAAAAAGTATAACATTTAACAAAGACCTTTGATCAAATCTTAGAAATTTGGCATATAATTTGTTAAAGCTGTTCTCAGCAATTCTATATGAAGATGATTGGTCAACTGTGAATGATATTTTGACTTCATGAACTTCATTGTGGTGGATACAACAATTCCCAACAATATATTGTACCAAAAATTGAAATTAGACAGCAAGCAGCTTTCTTTAAATGTGGATATTTGGATTCTGGTGTGAGTTTCCAAAATTCAGTTAGAGAACTAGATTTGTAATGTAGTTGCAATGTCTGTTCCTCTTTCATCTCTAATAACTCCAATCCTTCAGCCACTTTTTTGACAAGAATTATTTCAGAAATTGAAAATCCATCTTCAATAATATCATAAATAAATGAGATCACAAAATAAGCAAATTAGATTTAAAACTTTTCAAATCTTCAAACCTATATTAGAAATTCGCTTGCAATCCATCCAATTTTTCTTTATATTCATCTAATTTTTTTTCTTTGATGTTAATTATATTTGCTTTTACTCATGGAAAATGTTTATGTATTCTGGACTTAAGATCATGCACAAAAAGCCAAAGTTTAGCTTCAAAACCAAATACAGTTGTGGCAAATCACTAATCATTTTTCTCTTTCCTTGTAAAGTCAAATTATGTGTGTTTGCAGATGTTCCATAATGTATGTAAGGAATATTAAATCAAAAAGCCGAATTTCATTTTCTAATTCTGGATATTTTATTCCTTTTTCTTTTAATAATGTTATGATAGGATTTAGGAGTTCCACACAATGAATCAAAACATTGTAAGTTGACAGCCATCTTATAACATACCATAAAGAGATATCACTGGGCAATTCATCTCTTTCATTATTTAACTAAAACATTCTTAAACTGATGGTGTGTTTTTGGTATTTGTTCTAATTAAATTCACCAACTTCTACACATTTTTATATTTTAAGTACTTCCTTATGAAATGCTCATGGTGAATTATGTAGTAAACACATACAAAACATGGAATTTTAGGACCATTGTTTAAAAGACCAACAAGGCCTAGGTTTTTCCCTAACATTGCAGAGGCTCCATCAGTCACAACACTTACAAGTTTATCACAAGGCAGTTCAAACCTGTTTATTATCTTATCAAGTGTATTTTTGACATCAATACTGCAAATTGTTTCAGTAAAAGCTAATAGATCTAACATTTCTTCCTTCACATTTACATCTGCAGATACATAACAGACAAAAATGGCTAATTATGGAACATCCAGAATGTCTATAGATTCATCAAGAGTTAAACTTAATGCTATATCATTTTTCAAATCATACATCTGCTTCTTCCAAGTTTCTATTAATAAATTCTTCTCAATATGAACATTTGGCACGAGCAACATTCCAAGCTACCAAAAAAACTAGTTTTCATTGGCTCTGTCATCTTCATGACTTAAAGAAGACAAGAGTCTTTGTTGCTGATGAAGATCTGATTGCAATTACTTAAGTTTCTCTGTTTGCAATTTTGAATTGTGTGGATATTGAATTGAAAAATGGGATAACTTATTCTGTAATGTCAACATAAATTGCTTACATTGTAGTATATGCAATTGTAACTTTATAAATAAAACACGAACAACTTTCCATTATTGTCAACAAAAGCAAATGTTTCTACCCATTCTTTCTGAAAATTTCCATTTTTTTTTGTTCAATTTTCATTTTCTGATATTTTCTGAGGTCATCATGTTAACAAAAAATTTAAGTAAATTTATTTCCAAAGTCTGAAATTCAAACAAGATGCATAATTAATTAATTAATTAATTAAAATGTCGAATTATTAATTCTTAAATTTAAATGATTCATAAACGTCACAACAAATTGTCAAAAAAAAAAAAACAGGGCTTCTTAAAATAAAATAATAAAAACATTTTAGAATAAATAAAAGCAATTTTAAACTATATTTATTTTTGGTTAGTTTCCTGATAATTCTTAAATGTCTGTTTTATTATTTACTACCAAAAATAGAAACAACATAACCCAAATCAAGCAAATACTTTTCAGTTTTATTTTCAATACCCCCCCCCCTATGTCATAGCATCAGCCGGAAAGCGAACCCGCTAACCCGGGACAACTGCTTATAAAGCAGCCGTCACTGACCTCTCGACCACCAAAGATATTTTATATAATTATTTTTTTTTTAAAAAAATGAAACTTTAATTGCATTAATTATAAACAAATAAAAGACCTACATACATCTTTAGAAAGCTAGCCCTGATGCTGCAGAAAAATTACACATCATAAACAAGTTTAAATTGCTTAATAAAACAATTTAATTAACCAGATTTTTTGAAAAAGTATGAAATAGAAAAACTATTACTAAAATATAAAACCACAAAATTACACAAATCATAAATTATACATGTGATCACTTCATACACGTATGCAGTAAATTTTATAAGATTCGGTAGATGTCATTAATCTACAGTTTGCCAATATATTTGAAAATAGTATGTACATATATACATGATATAATTTGTAATAAAATATGTAATAAAAATGGAAATGTTGACTGTATTATAAATTTTTGTGTAATTAAAAATTCTGAAATAATAAAAATAAACTCAGATTTCAATGGGGGTCACACTTACCTCAACTAAGAGCTGCATTTGCCCACTATTGGGATTTAGCATACAACAGCTCACTATTTTATTGATAAACATTAGAACAGAAAGCATATTGTTTATTGAACTGCAAATATACAATATTTTTTATCATTATTAAAACAGGCAAAACTCACTATACGTATTGCCACACACAGCAAGCTAGAGTAATCAATGGATGCCAGAAGGCTTGTGCATAAAATCCCCATCCAGTGCCTACTCATCCAATATCCCCAGACTAGTTTCTGGTTTGTGGCCTTCGTCAGTGAGGAGCCTTGGATCTGTTTTAACAACAGTTATACACAAGCATAAGAGGTGGTGGTCATGTGATGTTTATTTTTTACCATGTGTGTATATATAACATATGCTTTTATATATATACTATGCATATATAAACAAAATTTTAAAAAATAATACTGGTGTAGTTATTAATAATAAATTTTTATTTATATTTTATGGAGTGGCAAAATATGTACCATTTGCCATTATTAAATATGCTCTGTGTAATTTTTTCCCCATAACTTTTTCACTTACAGAAATATAATAGTCTAATCATACTATCAAGAAATTACAATCTCTAATAATTTTAATATTTTAAAATCAGTGCTAATTTTAGATACAGTCTAAAATTTTGTAAAGCTTTTAGAAATTACTGTTAGAAAATATTTTATTACACACATCAAATTCAGAAAGAATAAAATATATTTACTTTCAACATAAACAAAGAAATTTTATTAATATATATATAATCATGCAGGGTATTCCCACGGCAAAAAAATAACTTCTTAATGTATTAATACATTGTACAGGCTTAAACTTGCATTATATATGTAATATATGCAGGATTCTAACTCAAACTTTCACACGACCAACTACTCTCAGTGCCATCTCATATTGATGACCCACCTGATCACACACATGTTGAAAAGATAAATAATCACCATATACGTATTTCATGCTAAACCAGCAATCATCAGTTGATCTAGATTACTATCCTCACACATATATACAATCAGTGCTCAGCTTTATATTAAGATAGCCAATAATCATACTTTTTTAATGTATTATAAAATTTATTTACAAATTTAAGGGAGTAAGTACTTTACTTAATATTTAGAAAATAATAATAAAAGTTTATGATTCATAAATAAATAATAACTTTTAAAAATTATCTGCAATAAAACAAAAATCTGAAATTCTGTTATTATGTAAACATTTCCCCCCTTTATATTAATAAAAAAAAGTTTTTAATTGTATTAAGTTATCAAAAACTGATTATTATTTTTGAAATAACTTGAATGTAATATATACAGTATTTATGGGGTATTTCTTGCGACCACCATTATTAAATCCAATCACTGTTACATTTTGATGCATACAGAGTATTTAACCCATAATCCACCCAATGAAAGGTAGGGATACAGTATGCTTTGGGAAATATAAAAAATTAACCATACAATTCGCAAAATAAATTTCCTACCCATCCGTGATTACTAAATAAATAAAACGACCTGAAGTCTCCGATTCATCGACTTCTGTAGATTGATGCACTGTGGCAAAATCTGGAACTCAAGATATTGTGACTCTTCTCTATTATCAGAAATGACAGATCAGTCAGTCATTCAATTATTTTTCTTACTTCATTGCTCATTTAACTATAAACTCCAAGAAATATATAATTTTTTAGCTGTGAATTGCTCTAAATATATAATTACTGCTTATAATCAGTTAATTTGATTTCTTCTTCAAGAATCAGTTATATGATGTCCAAGAGATAGAAACTCTACTGAAACCAAATTAAATTCAAATTTATAAAGAAAGTTAACGTGAATTAAATGATAAGACTTTATATGCTTTAGTCTTAAGTCCCTAATCTGTACCAATACAATTTTAAACCAGATTGAATAATAGAGAATGCTAACTCTTATGATGTAATGAAAATTTAAAATAATGATTTAAATATTAATTAGATAAGATGGGTAGGAAATAATATTTTAAACAATGTGCATTTGGCTATATCCATTTGAATACAATTTATAGTTATTGCCCCTTGAATAATTAAAATAAATAAACTCAGGACTTCTGATTTATTAAATAATAATAGCAATTTATCTACATCACATAATAATAAATACCAAATGAAATTCCTGACATCCTAAAGAAATAAAATTTAATGTGCAATAATTGCATAAATGTTTATACCCTATGGTGATATTAAACAACAAACTTATTTCCAAAATTGGAGGAATATATATATATATATATATATATATATATATATATATATTAATAGTATCAAAAAAATATAAAATTTAAAAAAAATATTTAACTTATTATGATTTATTACTAAGGTGATATTAAAATCTAAATAAGCTATTCAGACATTTAATTAATAGTTAGTTAATACATCGTACAGGTTTAACACCTGCATTTATATATGTAATATATGCAGGATTCAAACTCAGATGTTCAGATGACCCACAACTCTCAGTGCCATCTTATATTGCTGACCCACTTGGTCACATACATGTTGAAAAGATAAATAAACACCAATATATGTATTTCATGCTAAACCTGCACTCATAAGTTGGTTAAGATTACCATCTCCACACACACATGTTGAAAAGATAAATAATAACCAATATACATATTTCATACTAAGCCTGCACTCATCAGTTGGTCCAGATTACCATCTCCACACATATGTGTGGAGATGGTAATCTGGACCAACTTATAAGTGCAGGTTTAGCATGAAATATGTATATCGGTGATTATTTATCTTTTCAACATGTGTGTCATCAGGTGGGTCAGCAATATAAGATGGCACTGAAAACATGTGTGTGATCAGATGGGTCAGCAATATAAGATGGCACTGAGAGTTGTGGGTCATCTGAAAGTCTGAGATCAAATCCCACATATGTTAATAATTAGTTATAATTTTGATTAATTGTTATTATTTTTACCTAATTATGTATATATGTTTATATATGTTTAGGCATTTATTTTTTAGCAAGCAAACATATATTTATTTTCAATAACCTTTCAAATACATATATAATAAATTTTTATAAGTGGGATTGGGTAATTTGAATATCCATAATCCAATGGCATTTGAGATTTCATAATTCATTAAAATAATCAACATCTTTGTAGCAACAATGATCCAAAAGTAATATTAAAATTTGTTCCAAATAAATTACCAATATAATATTATCAGAAAAGATTTGTGTATGTTAAACCCATTTAGGTAGTTATCACACAATACATTATTATGTAGTATAAATTCCATTAGCGACATCATATAAAACATCGAATACCACTAACTATTAATTTCTATAAAATGCATCCAATTGGTCATTGTCATAACTTCCTTTCAAAATAATTGTTATTCCATCCACCATGATGTATAAATGCTGAACTGGGTTCAGGTCTATATGACTACACAGAAGAATGAGCTTGGATTGAAAACAATGTCTTTTCATCTGGAGTTCCTAGCTTTATAGTTAACTAAATAGGAAAAAGGAGACTTCTGGAAGGTTGTAGTAGATCCTTAAATCTAGATACATTTCTCTCAGATCCAAAGCTCCTCACTGACAAAAGCCACAAGATAGAAGCTAGTCTGGGGATGTTAGATGAGTAAGCACTAGATGGGGATTTTATGCACAAACCTTCCTGAATCCATTGATTAATAAAGCTTGCACTGGGTAGCTCTAAATATGGAGAGTTTTCTAATTTAAGTAAAAGAGTGATTTATTTGAGAAAGAGAATAACATTTGAGGTATTAAGTTTAGGGGATCATGTGCTTATTGATCGCCATTTAAAAAAAAGTTTTTTTTCTTTTTTGTATAAAAAGATTTGAATAATGATAAAAAAAATCATAAATTTAAATATAGGGGAATTGAAAATAAAAAAATATGGATTGCATTTGTATCCCACAATGTGTGTATGATGGTCAGAAGGAAATTAGGCATGCTTTGGTAGAGTGTACGGTATGTGATAAGGTTTTCCATTTGAAATGCTTAAATAGGATTAGAAAGGATATAAAAGGTGTATGGTTATGTAGATCATGTATAAATGTGATAAAAGAGATGAAAAACTGGTTTCTAAGTGTAGATAATTTAAAGACAAAGTCAGGAGAAATGGAAGAACATGTAGATAAGGATCATATAATAGAGTATGTATTTAGTGGATAGTAGATATGGAAAACAAAATAAATAGTGCAATGAGAATTAGTAAGATAAAGAAAAAGGTAATAGATGTAGAAGAAAAATTAAAAATGATAGAAATAAAGTTTGAGCAGATCAAGAAATTAATAAATAAAAATGATAAGAAAGAAGTAGATAAAAAGTCCAGAAGGTGGAAGAGAATTATACAGATGAAATAGGGAAAGCAAACTATGAGACAGTCTTAATAGGGAACTCATCAAATAGAGGATGAGATGTATTACAAGGAAAAATAGAAACAAGTAGTATGTTTGCTGTAGCTGGAATTAGGATTGCAAGGGAAAATAGAAATAAGTAGTATGTTTGCCTGGATCTGGAATTAAGGATGTTACAGATAAAGTAAAAAAGCAGAGGAGTAGAGATGTTTGTTATGGTAAGGAAAAATTTGTCAGAGCTATATGAGTACAAAGAATTGATTAGTAATATCAATAAGGTTAAAAAAGAATAGGAGTAGTTGGATTACTACCACGATTCAACAATAAATATATGTTAGATAGGGATTGTTTTAAAAATGAGAAATTGAAAAAAATATGCAAAAGAAATAATGTTATGTTTGTGGATGTATGGGAATTTTTTATTAGTAAGAGAGAGTTACATAGTAAAGATGGATTGCACTTAGCAAAACAAGAAAGTGATGCATTAGGGGGTTTGATTTATAAAAAATATTATAGTTCGGCAAACTTATAAAGGAGGGAGGATTTTAAATTACAGTATTATTAAAAAGAAGGTTAAGAATGGATGGGATATAAAAAATAAACAAAGGGTAGCTGATTAAAATATAAATGTAGATGTGGAGAGGAAATTGGTCTTTGGTCTGTAAAACTAATGATACACAACCTAATTACAAATGTAATAGAGAAGAAAGAGACAAAGTGTAATAAGAAAGGAAGAAATTGTTAAAATTGGATATTTGAATATATAAGGCAGTAAGAGACCAGAAAAGTGGCTGGAGTTAAACAAAGCAATTAACAATGAAAAACTTGAGGTATTAGCAGTAGTGAAAACACATCTAAGAGAAGAAGAACCTATTGTGGAAGATTTGGTATGGCAGGATATAAAGAAAAAAAGGGCTGGTGGTATAGGAATTATATAAAAAATATTTAAATACTGTAAAGTGTCAAAAACATTTGTGATTTGAGATAATGTTAGAATTAAAAAATGGATGCTGGCTATAGTGTATATGGCCACTGGAGATGGTCAAACTATAATGGAGTGGAATAGTAGTATATATGCAGGCCTAGTCAAGGATATGCAGAGTTTCAAAAAAGGGAGAAGAAAGTAATGGTTATAGCAGATATGAATGGGCACATTGAAGAAATTGATGACATGGAAAACAAGAATGAATACCTTTTGAAAATTTTTTGTCAGAGAGTGAATTTGAGCATTGGAAACTTGTCTAATATTTATGAGGAACAGTACACATGGTCTAGAAATCATACATTTCACACAATAGATTATGCATTAGTAGAGAAAGAGGGAATGAATGAAGTATAAAAAATTAAAGTGTTTGATAATGAAGAGAGAATATGTAATAGTGATCATAATTTCTTTATAATAGAAATGGCTAGTAATATAATGGAAAATAGTATTAAAAGTAGAAGGGACAGTGAAATATGTGAATGGAGAATTAATGATAAGAATGTTAGAATATAAAAGTAGAAGAAATTATGGAAGAGTTTGTTGAAAGTGAATATAAAGACTGGTATAATAAATAAAAAAAAGTAAAAGTGGCAAATAGGAATTTAGGTGAGAATATTCGAAAATTTAAAAGTAATTGAAAATTAGTAAAAGCGTAAAAGAGAGGGAAAAGCCTGCAGAGAATATAAGTGTGATATTAAAAACAAAGAAAGTGAGAAAGATGTTAATATTAAAATGAGAAAAATATTTTTTTTAAAAAAGTTAGCAAAAATAGGTAATTATAGAGAGTGAAATTAAATAGTAAATTATTTCAGGATATTAATAAAAGTGGAAGAGATGGGAGTAAAAAATTTTGGAAATATATTAAAAGAAGAAATGTAGGGGTGAGAAAAATAGTATGACTAAATGATGAAAAAAAAAAGAATATAACTCTAGAGAAAAAGTAGAGACAATCTTAAATAAGTATGTAATGAATATAGAAAAAATGTAAGATGCAAAGGACAACAAACACAAAAGCATTTAATAATGAAAATATTAGTTTCCTAGAAAATGAATTACATGAGATAAGGAAGAAATTGAAAAGTAGAAAAACAAGAGATTTAGATGGATGAGCAATAGAGATGATGATGAATTTGGGGAATAGGGCAAAATTAAATTTATTATCATGCTTTAATAATATGATATAGAAGAGAGATTTTCTGGATAGTTGGAGTAATACAAAAGTAAGGCTACTATTTAAAGGAAAGACTAAGGACCATAAAAAGATAAACAATTATAGACTGATAGTTATAACATCAGTGATATGCAAAGTTTTTGCATATATGATGGCTGAAAGAGTGGCAAAATGGATGGAAGAAAATAATATAGTGAGAGAAATGCAAGGAAATTTTAGAATAGATAGGCATATAGGAGATACTTTATTTGTTGTCATACAACTTACAGATATGAGTAATAATACAGATAGATAGTTATATATGGTCATTATAGATATAGAAAAGGCATATGATAGAATAAATAGATTATGGGCAATTTTAGTAAATTTGGGAATGAATGGAGCTTTAGTGGATATTATTGAGATTGTATGAACATAATTACTATACATATCAATTAAGGAAATATATAATCAGAGCTTAAAATGGGGTGGGAATAAGGCAAGTATGCCCTATGTCATCTATTTTGTTTTTGTTATATTTGAGAAAAATTATGAGAGCAATAGAAAGACTAAAAAGAGGGTTAAAGATACCATTAACAGATGACAAGAGAGTATATACATTATCCAGTCTTTTATTTTATATCTTCTTGTGCACAGAAAGTAGGGAAGAATGAAAGTTATGATGATGACATGTGCAAGGGGGCATAAAGAGATAGGCATTAAATTTAGTGAAGAAAAATCAAAAGTAATGATGATAAATGCTGGGAAAAGACTAGATAAAGAGTATATAATGTTAAATGTGGTGAATATGTATAATGATTTGGGAATAGAGAAATTGCTTGGATGAATGAGAAAAAAAATTTGATAAATGAAGCAAAGAAAAGGGACTGATAAAGAAATTAACAGTATTTTCATATAATAAATATGATATAACAAAAATTGTATGGAAGGGGGTGGCAATAACAGGGTTAACTTATGATAACAATGCAATATGTGTTAGTAAAGGGTTGTTAGATTACTTTTAAAAAGTACAAAGAAAAATAGGAAGACATGTATTAGATGCAGATGTGTGGATAGCAATGGGAAAATGAGATGATCAAGTTTTTATATGAGAGATGCAAAAAGCAAAATGAAAATGTTCAGTAGATTGCAATTTATGGATAGTAAGAGAATAGCCAAAAAGTATTTAATTAAGTTACGAATAAAGAGCAGGGAACAAGATGGGTGAGAAAGACAGTACAGTATGCAGAAAATTTGGATAAAGAGTTTATGTCAGTATATTTGTACAAAAGGTGGAATAATTGTGTTGGAGAATTGTTGAGTATTATATACAAAAAATGGGGTAGAAAAATAAGTCGATGCATTAATTAAAAAAATAAGAAGTTGGAGAGATGGAGAACTAATATGAAGAGTAAAAAGAGTTTAAATATATATATAGAAATAATCAGAATATTGGGTGTGAGTTAATTTTTCTCTTTAATCACTTCACTTTAATTTGCATATATTTTCATACTACATTGGTATAGTTCTCCACACTTTAGTAGCTATGATTATGGGATCATAGAGCCTCCCAAAAGCACTCGGCTCATTAAATTGCAGAGTATTATTTGCTTTTACTAACTTCATTATCTGTGCACCAAGCACATATATATTTTATAGATAATAGTAAGAAAAATAGTTTACTGTTTAAGGCTAACAGGCTCAAACAGGATTGTTATCAACCAGGGAATATATAAATAAATGAAGAAATGTGGGTGATTTAGTTACAAGTTATGGCATGGAAAATATTAGACATCTGCTAACTGAATGTAAATGCTTACAAGCAGAAAGGATACAAGTAATGAAGTTGTGGAAAATAAATATAAACAGATTATACAGAGAGTTCTTGGTTTTTATGCTGGGTTTGGAAAATATAAGAGGGATCTAGATATAAAGGCCATAGACTGGACTAAGATGATGTGGAAATGAGATGGAGCAGTATAGAGAAGAATATGGAAAAACTTAGGGTCAGGAATGGAAAAGCAAAAGTAAGGTGGCTAACAGGTTTTTTCAGGCATAGTGACTGATAGATTCTTGACTTTGATAAAGAAAAAGCTGCATCGCATTACTTACCACAAAACCATCATTTTTGGAAATATGAAAAATGAATAGAAAATAATGTGGTGTACAATTATACAATTTTTTTTCTTTGTAATTGGTTTTAATTAATTTTAGGTGTGAAAATGATGGACATTACTATTTATGCAATGAAAATTGAATTCTCAAAATAATTCCATCACATTGATAAGGGCAAAAAGAAAATATTTGCTATGAAAAGCTTTTTTGTATTATTTTATTATAAATTTAATTACTGTTGTTATATAAAATATTTTGTATTGTTTGATTTATTTAAATATATAAAAAAGCAGTCTAATGGATTAAGTTTCTTGCCTTTTCTGCTGATTTTATATTAATATCTTCTTAACTTTTACACTATTGACAAAAAATGTCATATCATCCAAAATCATAGGTCTGATTGCCTTGACATCTAAAGTCTATTGATTCATTTATTTAACTTAACATACCTTATTCAAATTTTTCTTGAATCCAAGATTTTAGACAGCTGTAATTAATCTATCTCTTATCTATGTACTTATGCGCCATCCATGCAAGCATAAATAATTAATGAATACGAAATGATATGCAAAATAGATTCTCGTACTAATTTCTATGATCTGTTCTCACCTTGAAATGCAGACTGCATTAGTAATTATGTATTATTTTAATAACATTCATTGTCTTATTATTACCTGGTTATCTTAATACGTAAATCAAATGCAAAAAATGAAACTAATTGCTATTGTAATAGTAAAGATTTTACTCAATTCTGATTAAACTCATTTGTAAAAGGGTGTCGCATTGCCTTTTAGTAGTACAGAGTATTTAGTTAAAATCATTATTATAAGTTTATAAATTATAAAATGCTATATATTAATATGTTAAATATGATTAAATAAATAATGATTTACACCTAGAGATAGCATTTTGTTTAATGTGGAAAAAAAAAGTAATATCCACATGATAATTTATTTTGATTACAATCAAATTATAACACATCGTAAAAATACTAATTAAAGAGACAAAAAAAAAAGTTAAAAGTTGGAATTAAATAAATCATTTTTAAAAAAAAAAATTAAAAATAATACATTACTTTAAAAGATTAAAAAAAAAGTCATTTTAATTCATTAAATAAAATTAACTGCCATTAGCACTGTACAATCTCAAAGAAGATTAAATAAACATTTTCTGTCGAGCGATAATTTAAACATTTTTACAGATAAAATACTTAATGAAAATTTAATAAAAAATGTTTACATTATCAAACTGTAAGCTTCTGTATGTATGTTAGGTGATGTTATGAAATGCAGATCCCAGCGCTGGCAGCTCGCCAGTGCTTCTCATCCAAGTTTAAAAACAAACTGAGCTATATAAAAGTATAACTTTTTTTTTTTTAAGGTAGAAGCAAAGATGGAAACCTGGCAATGATTAAGTGTTATCTTATTGTTTGACAGCATTTATTGTCAACAGATTTATTAAAATCAAGAAGAAGAAAAAGTTAAACTGCACAATTGAGATTCATTGTTGTGTCATAATTAATACAGTTTATGCAACAATCTCCAATAATTACAACCTGAATTCAAGTCTAGAGAAAGACAATAATTTCATATAACAATTAGTTTTTAAATAAAATGTGCTCATGAGATATTGAGATAAATTACTATTAGAAAACCTAACTGGCCTTTCAATATTAGTTGCTAAATAATTGTGTTTATAGGGTGGATTAATTAAGTGCAGAAAACCATCAGCCACTACCAGATAATTAATTTGATAAATAATGACTATTCATTAAAGATTTCTCAATGCATATAAAAGCCTATGCCTTGTATACAATAGGGTATTCAATTCCATTCCGCTAAATATTTTTATTTAAATGCTAAAGAAATTTTAAATAATTAATACGAGTATTAACTGTCAGTCAAAATAAAGGAAATAAGGTGTTATTTCTCATCTAGATATATTATTTTAATAATACAATAATGTATCTCATGCATAATTATTTTTGTGATTTAAGGGATTAATTATTTGGTTTATAAAATTTTGTTTAGACAATACTAGGCATTCTGTTTAATGGTATTTTATCTGTATTTTTTTTTTCCAAGTGTCATAGCATCGGCCGGGACGCGAACCCACAACCGTCTGCAACCAACTACTTGCTTGCATGGCGGCTGCGATACCTCTCGGCTAACAACGCAAGACTATTTTATCTGTATTTGTAATCAAGTTTAACAGAGAACTTCATTTTCATAAAATTTGAATATAAATAGATTTCATTTATAAATAAAATAAACTAATTTATTATAATTATTATTTATAATAATAAATAAAAATCTGTTTGGGTAATAAGATTAGTGGATTCATCGACCATTTTCCACCTCCTGACTTTATCTTTGAAGCCAGATTTTAAATAATTCAACAAACTTAGATTTTTTTCAGATAGATAAATCCATAATCGACTAAATAGTGGTACAACATAAGTCGAATGGATAACCTTCTATTTTTAACAAATGACACATTAATCTGTTTACCGAGATGAAAATTGATATAGTGACTATAAAAATAAAATATAATTCTACAATGACGTGACTTTCATGAATAAAAAGACATACTTCAGTAGGCAGAGATATCTTAATTACTTTTGGTTTTATAATGGTAAATATGTTTATTTGTTTAATAATAGTTATTTAGGCAAAATAGACCTTGATTGTTTACTTATTCTTATAAAACAATTAAATAAACATCAATAATTCAAAACTAATATATCATTTCAATTATGCAAAACAAAACAAAAAAAATTTTCAAAAAGATAAAAATGTAATTATTTGCTAATAAAAAAATTCAGGACAGTTTAAAAAACAGTTAAGTTGGTAAAAATCTAAGACAGAAAAATTGCATTAAAGCCCAGTAGTAGTTATAGTTAATAGTTATGTATAGAATGTAAAATGTCTCATTCTTTTTTGATGTTCAAAATGGAGTAGCATTCAATAACTGTTATTTATTGAAGACAAATCCAGGATAAAGCATATTATTCAACTTCTAGTAGGAAGGATTTTGTGAATGGTACTACAGTAATGTTGTTTATATTAGAATATTTAATTTTGGAATTACACGATCAGTTACTTTTTGTATTTTTATTAGTGTTCAAACTGATGTAACAAGTAAGATACAGAAAATCCCTGCTGTAAAAAATTATTCATTAAACTCATTATATTTTTATAAGTTATGGACAAATTTTTGCCTGTAATGTTTCAAATAGGACATCATTAAGGCAAAATTTGTACTTCCTAAGGTATAGTGAAAATATAGTTTTCTGACAAGTTTATCCGTATTTTTCATTTCTGATGCTAGATTCTGAAGTTATAGGAAAATATCACTAATATCATATCCTAGCAATGTGATAATTTTCTCAATTTTTTTTTAATTGCAACAAATATTTCTTAATTTTTCTCATCAAAAATACATCCAACATCTGTTGAATTAAAAAAAAAAATCAAGTCAGATGTCACATGACCGAATTTAATAAGCTTGTGTTTACAAATGTTATATATAGAGCTCACAAAATAAGCTCTTAGGCAAGCTTTGAGAATCTCTTCAACCTCAGACTGGTTTCTGCTACCTCACTGATGATGCCAGTAGCAGAAACCAGTCTGGGGTTGTTAAGAGCTTATTTTGTGAGTTATATATATATATATATATAATATCTGTTGAATAAATTAATACTTACAATCACCACAAATTAAAATATGTCTATTGTCCAAAAATGAGCCTTCTTATTTTTAATAAAATCTCTTGAAGATTTTCAATTATTTTAGAAACTTCTAAATGAAAATTCAAACTTAAATTATGATAATAAACAAATAAATTAAATTCAAACTTAAATTATGATCATAAAGAAAAAAAGTTGAATGATTTTATTGTTATAATTTGTAATTGCCTCCAGGTAGCAATATGTTCACCTAAAGATAAGAGAATATTCATATAGTCATGGACTGTTATCAACAACAACAAAAGAAACATACAATAAACTATATACTTCAATAATTTTAATAAACATGTAAATAATTTTATAGTTTCAAATATGTAAATTCTTATAAATATAAACCCATTCATTATTAAGATAACTTACAGCAAGATTGTTAAAGAATCATTTATGCCTATCTTAGACCAAGATTTTTTATATATACGATTCAGTTCAAACTATGAAATAAATCAAAAAGTTCTAACACTTTATATACTACTGCTTTGTGGCATCACTTGAAGTTTATGACTCATTTACTAAATAACCAATCTCTTAATTTATTTTAACAAATCAAATACATAGTTACCATTAAATCTGTTGTTAATATAGAATGCAAAAAGATAAAGCAATTTCTTGTAAAGAGTTTCTCCATATTGCAATTTTCCAGAAGTTACATGTTTTATTGCCATTGAATATCATCATATGTTGAGTTTGACTAATGAATGACTCAATGAAAAGAAAATGAAACATTTAATTCTTCAAACTAAAAGATAATAAAAGCATTTACAATTATAAAGAACTGCTAAGATTATTTTAATGTTGTTTAAACATCAATTTTGTGTGTGTAAGGCCTCAAGTGTCATTTCATGTGTCTGCATTAAATTCAATTTTTTAATATTATTATTATCTATAGTGATGTACATAAAATAATATAAATTAATATTATTAGTTTGCATCAATATTCTGGTAGTATAGTCTGAAGTTGAGATATTAATCAGGAAGCAATAAGTAGCCAGTGTAAGAATAGTTTAATGTGCTAACTGCCTTTCTGTATATTCTTCAAGAAGTATAGTAACTACTCTTTCTTATTTCATTGCCACCATATAATACTAAATTGTCCATTCACTTTACTACTGTTCCACAGAGTTGAGACTAGGAGATATAAAGTTCTGAAGAAGATTGCTAGGGCAATCAAAACTGTAAACTGTAAGAAAGGGTGGTAAATAGAGAATTGTGTAACAGTAGTAAAGTCAATGGACAATTTAGTATTATATGGCTTTCTGTATTTTTATATTATTGTAATATTGTTATTTATGTGGAAATTTTAATTAAATTAATAAGACTGTCTCTATTGTACTTAACACATCCTAGCATGACACATAGAGATAAATGCTTCAGCTAAATTAAGTAACTTAGTAAATTCTGAACTTCCTTCTTAGCCTCCCATAAGTTCAAGTGATATAAAATAAAATTAATTACCATAACAGGGTATGGTCTGTCCCTGGATTTATAAGTATTCATCTGCCATGAATGAAGAAAGTACTATAGACCTTAATGATATGATAAGCTTATAATAAATGAAATATATCTATAATAAACATGATAAGAGATTATCTTCAAGTTGCTGTCTCTCACTGAGAATGGATGACTGATGACTGTCAGGTAATATGGCTGGTGTTTGCATTAGATTTATATACATGATGAGGCTCTAGTCTGAACATCATCATCATTGTAAAGTAAGCAGGTAATCAAGATAAGATTAAACCCTGATAGGATAGACCATTACAATATATAATGGTATATTTAAAATAATTTATGTCAAGAATAAATAATATTTTGAAAACTAAATGTATTTACTTAATTTCAATTTTAAATAAATACATAAAATATAAATTTTTTTAACATGCGTGATACAATTCTTCAGAATTGTAGTACACTAAATTTCCCTTTTTTCAATTATCACATATTAATGATAAATAATTAAAATATTAAAGATTCTGAGGAAAGATAATAAAAAAAAATCATATACACAAAAAATTCCTTGGTAATATTATAAATGTACGCAAATGTGATTCTAGACACATTTTAATATTCAATTAACTAGTATAATATAACACTGAATTAAGAGTTAAATATTGAAATTTTTTCCCACTATAATTGAACTGAGGTATTATAACTTTATCTTTCCTATAATATTAATATCATCTATGTTCTTTATTATTTTTACAATGCTTTTTTTTTTACAACCTAATATGGCAGTTTCTATTGCACCAGCAATCTTCTTCAGAACTTTTGTTCTATCAATCTTCTTCAGATATAAGTAAAAGTTCTGAAGAAGATTGCTGAAGCAATCGAAACTGTCATATTAGGTCATAAAAAAAGCATAGTAAAAGTAATAAAGAACATAAATGATATTAATATTATAATAGAACTATAGTGGGAAAAATTTCAAATTTAACTAAACTTAAAAACCAAACCCTTGACACTCTGACATACGTGCAGCAACTCAAAATTGTAAAGACATAGAATTGGGGCAATTACTTGACCTTATTTTTCTATAATTTTTACTGACGTTTTATAATGTAACTACCACTGAATATAAATTTTAAAATGTTTTTGTTTAAAAAAAACTTTGTGAAATTAACAAAAAATGGTAATTTTTACCTCATCATTATTTGTTTATTAATACAATCTTACATTTTTTAGTTATGATTGTAATGTTTTAGTTCTCATTGTTATTGTTCAAATGTAATTAACATAAGCAGATTATTGCAAAAGTGAGGGGAGCCTCAGTCTCACATCAAGAGGGGGGGGCAGTTTTCAAAAGCACGTTATTTAACTTTGGTTTCATGATTTCAAGAATTGTATTTATAAAAAATTAATAAATTTACCACAATGGTTTGCAAATATATATTGTACATATTTTATTCAAACAACAGTATACCTTTTACATATTTATAAGGGACTTGAACTCGGACTTTGCTCCCTACAGTTATCCAATCCATCTTATACAACTGATACACATGGCAACATATATGTGAAAAAAGATAAATGATCTCCAATATATGTATTTTGTGCTGAACCAGCACTCATCAGTTGATCAAGATTGCCATCTCTTACACATATATACAATCAGTGCTCAGTTTACATTAAGATTCTCCAATTCTTCAGCCATCCATAATCATTGAAAATATGAGGATGGAATGCTCAAAGTCCTTGCTGATGCCAATATTATTGTCATACCCATATTGACCTTAATTCAGGCAGACTCTTCACACATAGTACCTTAATATGTCCATTTAATTATATAGAAGACGATGGGCTGAATATGTAATATTTAAATACATGTATATTTTTTACACTAAATTTAATTATCAGAGACTTGAACGCAGACTTTCAAGCTACCTACAGCTATCCAATTCATCTTATATAACTGATACACATGACCACATACATGTAAAGAAGGTAAATGATCTCCAATATATGTATTTCATGCTGGACCAGCACTCATCAGTTGGTCCAGATCACCATCTTCTACACATATATACAATCAGTGCTCAGTTTGTATTGAGATAATAAATCTTCAAATTTTAATGGGCAAGGATGGATGTTTGAAGAGTTGGAGAGTGGTGGAGATTGAAGCTTGTCCATTAAAGTTTGAAGATTTGCTATCTCAATATAAACTGAGCTAGTGATTGTATATATATATGGGAGATGATCTGGACCAACTGATGAGTAATGGTCTGCATGAAATATATATATATTGGAGATCATTTATCTTTTTCACATATATGTGGTTATGTGTATCAGTTATATAAGATGGATTGGATAGCTGTAGGGAGACTGAAAATTTAAGTTCAAGTCCCTTACAATTACATTGTTTAGTATAGAAAATATACATGTATTTAAATCTTTCATATATTTATAATAATACCGATTTCTCCCAATCAGTGTCATTTAAATAATTCTTATTGAAAATGGCATAAATCCTTCCATTTGAATTATAGTAAAATTAACGACAAATGTGTAGTATGAAAATCTAAAAGGTTCTGTGATAAATAATATGTGCTCGGTTATATGTATTATTATATTTTTATACATTTATTTTCCATTATTGTACATTTTATTAATGATATAAACAATTCCAAAAAATACCTAAGAAAATAATTGAGAGAAAATACAAGATTGACTGATTAAAAAGTTTGAATTATATAAGTTTTTTTTTTTTTTTTAATATTTTTAGATGGATCCTAAATATTATTTCCACTTAGGGGATCACAAAAGCAAAATCAATTATTGGCAATTATAAATATCACTTAGATCACTCTGATAAAGCATTCAAAATAAACAAATGAATTTGGGTACGATCCACATTTTTTAAGCTCCAAGATATCCCACTCCATGAAACTTCAGTGTATAATGTGTTAAGCTCATCAGTCACAAAAGATAGACACACAAACTTTTTTTGAGACAAAAAAAATCATTACTCTTTAAAAAAAACCTACAACAGAAGTCAGTGATGTTAGCTTTAGTAACTCAATACATGTAAACATAAAGTTAGTTTGGACTAAAAAAACTGTATCAACAATTTCTCCACACATGAAGATTCCACATAATTTAAAGGTTAGAATATTTACACACAAATAAATAATAAAGAATTATTTTCAAAAGATTTTAAACAAACATTTAATTTAATTTGTTAAACAAAATTACACCTCACACAAATATTTAACATTTTCATGTGCTTGTACTTAACTTTTGTTTTCATTATAAGATTTGTTTTATTAATATTTTGGTTTTCCTTTTCTACTTTTTTTCATCCTTACAAAATATAACCAATTTATTTATATAATAATTATTAAGTTTCTCAATGTGGCAATATAAAAGTAAAAGGGTAAGATTAGGCAGTAATAAAAGTAAATATTATTAAAGAAAACTATCTTTTCTGTCTATATTTTCACACTCTATATGTAATTATATTGAAATTGATACTTCCTTAGCATTCATGGTGATTTGTAAGAATAAGTCAGAGAAAGTAGGGGGGGGGGAGATATTTAAAATTGGTTTTAAAAAGAGGTTAAATACATAAGTTATTTAGTCATAATTAAACTCAAAAGATATTTTTTCAAAACAAGACTACCAAACATCACATGATCACAATTACTTATGCTTGCTCATAACTATTATTAAAACAGGCAAAACTCTCCACACAATAGTGCCACTCAGATCCAAGGCTCCTCACCAATGAAGGCCACAAGCCAAAAACTAGTCTGGGGATATTGGATTAGTAGGTACTAGATAGAGATTTTATGCACAAGCCTTCTGGCATCCATTGATTACTCAGGGTTGCACTGAGTGGCACTACTGTATGGAGAGTTTTGCCTGTTTTAAAAACAAGATTAATCAACTGATTAGGATTAATAATAAATGGAATCTGGAAGCAAATAACAACTCAAAGTTTGTTTTGATTTTACATATAAAAGGGACAAATAGCAAAAGAATATGAAGTCTATTGTTTTATATTTTAAATTATTTGTTAATTAACCATATGATTTCATTTGTTAATTACTATAAAAAGTAAATAAAGAAATTATTTTGCTTAATTAGTGCACTGTGACAGTTAGAGCTTCTGCGATTTAGTTATATAAAATTATATTTAAATATATCACCTAAATACTGGCCATTGAAAAGAACTTATCCTAAAAAAACTTACTCTACATAGGATTCAATGTTATTGTGAAGCACTGCATTGAAAATAATTAAATGGCTGAATAAAACAGAAGTTATGAATGAATAATTAAAGGCTTGAATCTCTTTCTTTGATTATATACTCCTAGTTCTAAAGACTATCCTGTGTATTTCTTTAGATGCTTAAGTAAATATTATATAAATGTATCTACAATACAATCTGATTTTATTTTAGAAAACGAAATGTTTACCAACAGTTTGTTTAAGCTATCATTTAATAGTCTTCAATAATAACCTGAAAGTGTTTATCAATGTTTTCGTAGAATCTTAAGAAGATTATTAAAGACACAGGAAGTAATATCATGAACAAGAAACACTAATAATTGTTAACAAAATTGTTGCCAGAAGGAATCAATCCATAATCAAAAGTTACATTATAAATTTATCAAAAGGCTTCTATTTAAAGAAGATTACTATTAAGTAATTAATTTATATAAACTTTTTTAAATATAACTTTCGTAAAAGAAAGAAAAAAGTCATTCAAATATTTAAATGTATACAATGTGTAAATTTTTTAATTGTTTTTTCTTTGATAGTTTCAGGTATTATACATATTGAAAATAGTTTTCTTACTGTAGAATAATATTTTTATTATGTATATATTTAATGTATTTTTCAACGGTCAGAACATATTTCAAATAGGAGATCAAATGTGGTGGTAGGGGGTAATTTTAAACACCTTTCATATATTCCAGCATATATAATAAATTAATTTTGACTTACATAAAATCAATTATGTATAAATATTTAAAATGTATTACTGATTTTGTAATACAAATATATGTTTCCTTATTATGTTTGATTACATTCAAAGATCAGCCTTTCAAGCTAATTGTGCACGCGCTTTGCGAGTGTTAATATTAAATAAATACTTTCCTCTCCAATACAAGATATAGTATTTATGCAGGAATAAAATGAATCCACCTATTCCTACATATGATTAAGTTTCAGTTAGAGTGACGTTTAGTAAATTCTAGACAATTTCACCTGACGTCATTCATTCAGACATCGTAGATAGTAATTTAAAGTGAGTGGTCTGTCCTCACGCTTTCCTTGCCAGTACTTCAGATTTGCTCATATATAAGCATTTGAGTTGTAGGAATAGGTGGATTCATTTTATTCCTGCATAAATGCTATATCTTGTATTGGAGAGGAAAGTATTCATTTATTATTAACACTCGCAAAGCACGTGCACAATTAGCTTGAAAGGCTGATATTTGAATGTAATACAATTGTAAACACGCGCTATATAAAATAAATGCTTATTTACTTATTATGTTTGATAAAGTGAAACAATATATTTTCTTTTAAATGTTAGATTTACTGATTTTAAGTTATAATTTCAAAAATTTGTTAGTGTTATTTTTAATACATTATATATATATAAAGAGAGAGAGAGAGAGAATTTAATATCGTTTCTAAAGAAATTTAAAGTGTTTCATGAAAAGAACTTGATGAATTAAATAGATTCACCTTACAAATATTAAATAATTTAATAAATGATAGAATATAAGATTTACATTATAAATCAGTTAAAATTAAAACTTTATATTAGATTTTTTAACTATTGAAATAAATAAAAAATATTTAATATTAATGTTGAATATTTTTGTTTGGATAAACTCTTTGTATACATTTATACAATGTACTGTGTGGAAGGGTTTGATTCATTCATTGCATATCTTTGGATATGAAAATTGTCATTATTATTTAAATTTGAAATAATGGGTTGTCATTAATTTTGAAAAGATACTTACAATATATAATATTGCTTATGATTCTGTTATGCTTAAATGCAGTTTATTTAGTTAGAGATAAAAAAAAAAAAAATGGAATAAAAAGAATTTATTTTAATTCACATCTGAGAATAAAATAATTTATGTTTATTGATAATATTGTTTGTAGTTGAAATCTTACTAGTATTAGATACTCAAAAAGTGATATAAGTCTTTAAATGTATCAAATCTTTGCTAAATTATGAAACATTTGTCTGAAGCAGAATTGAAATAATATTAAAAACAACATCTGCAAAGAAATTGATTGAAATTAATATCTCATTTAATTTTAAACTCATTGTGCATAATGCTAAAATGGAAATAATTATAATAAAGGACTTTATTCTAAGTTTAAAAACACCTGTCCCTGTAGAAGGTTCATTCTAATTGGAAAACTGATTGTTTGGATCATATAAAGTTATTAAGGAAAAAGTTTATTATGATTATTTCTCATTTAGCATTATCATATTGAGTTTATATGTTTATGTGTACATATAAACTGCAATTATATTGATTAACCTGAAATGAAGCTGGGGAAAGGTTACAAGAAAATATGATTCTATTATTTATTTATAAGAGGTTTACTTTAATTAGATGCCACAAGGGGGTGATTGAGACAATTTAAAATTCCAATCATCCCTAAAATGTACTTGTTCATTTTGAGTGTGTGTGATGTATTCTATAAAATCACAACAGTTATGTTATTTATTAAATCCTAAGAACAATAATAAATAGAGAAACTGCTGTCTTTTTTCCTTCCCAGATCTTTTTTTGACTCATCTTCTTCCATTCTATCTTCATAACCATAACATTCATCATGTTATTTCCAGCACAGATCAGAAAGTCAAGAAAGTCTTAGATCTAATATCAAATAAAGTTATTTATAGATATCACAAAGAAAATATTAATTCAAGAAACATAATACATTATATACAAAATATTTATATTTACGCAATTGATTTTTCAATATCTTCTATTTTAATTCACCGATGAAGATTTTTTAATTTTCTAAATTATTACTTTTATTCTTGCATCAGATATGAGCTTGATGTCTTAGGATTTTCCTACATCTTACCTAATTTTTTGCTCTCACGATCTAATTATATCATTGATAGTGGTATTTAATTGTTATATTGCTTAAGTGTGACTTATTAGATAATTAAACTAATTAAAACGTATCATGATAATGACTTTTTAATTTACTACTATATAACACTGATAATAGATTGTAGACACATCACATATACTTTCATAATTTTGGATACAATATTTGGAAATGAGTTGTTTTTTAATCAATACTTTATAAATATTCCTAATACTGCACAAATATCATAATTTTTGGATTTAAATCTTCTTAATAATGATAATCAAATACTTAAGATGATTTCTTGTATTATTTATTGTTCTCACAATATGACTAAATTCAAATATTCCAGAATTGAAAATGTCATAGACTTAATTAATAATATTAGTACGAATATGATCACATCATTAAACAATATCCATTGAATCCAATAAGATCCTTGAGCATTCCATCATTGCTTTGTCAATGAAATGAATGGTTGAATAGTTAGAAGGGTGAGAAGATTGAAGCCTGTACATTAAAGTTTGAAAGATTGCTATCTTAATATTAACCGAGCATTGATTGTATATATGTGTGGGATAATATGACCTGCACAAATTATCTATACGTGGGGATTATGTATGTTTTTCACATGTGTGTTGTCATGCATATTAATTGCTTGAAATGGAGTGGAGGATAAATAGACTAAAAAATCCTGAATTCAAATCCCTCTACTTACATAAATAAAACCAAGTATATAAGAAAATATCTTTGTAATTTTTATTCCATACTCTTACTGTAAGATATAAAATAACATCTCAAAAAAGCATCCTCATAAACCTATATAAGGGCTAGGAGTAATTGTGTATGGCAAAATATTAATAATTCTTGTTCAAAATTCTATAAGACATACAAATTGATTATTTCAAATCTTAAAATTTAAGCATGTGCACTTGAAAATGTGAAGATAGGGACCTCTACAGGTCTTAACCATAAGCTTATGCATTGGAAGAAAAAAGGGGAACCCTTCCTTACTTCAACCTACTTTCTATATAAATAGATGAAGTTGAAGTGGTTAGAACTGAGAGTGTGAAGCTATTCAATACTTCAGTGATTAAGTCCACAATTCCTATTACCCAATATGACTTATGATAAAGGACACATTGACTGTCCACGACAAAAATATAAATAAATCTGCAGTAAATTATCCTCTGAACTCAATTAAATCCTGACATGGGTGACAATTTACACAAACCTGCATTTCATCTCTTAAATGAACTTTTAATTTTAAAATTCATAGCAGCAATACAGTATGTCTATAAACCCTGACACTGTAATAGTAAAATTTCATTCCATGCTTGAGACTAAAAAAAATGATTGCTGTTGTTTTAAAGAAGGAAATACAAAAAGATTATTAAAATTTTGTTTATTTAAGATTTTTTAATAAAGAAATCTACTGATATTATAGATAATAATAAATTATATAAAAATATTTTTTTAAAAAAAAATACATTATTAAAACAAAAACAATGAAACCCATCCAAAATGACAATTGATATATTTTTTAAAAATCCAAAATTTCTTTAAATATATATTTTAACTTTATTCTAAATTTTTTTTTCTCATGTGTCATAGCATCAGCCGGGAAACGAACCCGCTAACTCGGGACAAATTCTTGTAAAGCAGTGGTCGCTGACATCTCGACCACCAATGCTTGACAATTTTATTCTAAAATTAAATATTAATATTTCTGTTTATTTTTATAAAAGTTTTTATTTTGCAAATCATAAATAATTATAATTAAAAATTCAATCACATAACAAAAACCAATAGAACTAAACTTGAGAGTGTATAAAAAATTAGAGAAAATTATTCATTCTCATATCTTGGACTTTATTAAAAGAATTAGAAACAAAATCAATATAGTTCTAAGAAAATTATAAATTAGTATATATATATAGTATTATATGAAGAAAAAACTCAAGATTGAACCCATAGATTTTATAAAAATTCATCGATCAATTTCCTAAAAAATTCAGCAGGATAAAATACTATTCGTCTTTGTAAATAATGCACAAAAAGAAACATGTTTGAAATCATATTTTATAACTCCAGGACCTTGTATAGCTATAAAATAATAAACTTAAAAGGTAAAAAAAATTACTTATTACTGGCTGCTATATCTGAGAGTGATCTGTAAGATAATAATACAGTGACAACTTGGGATTATGGTTTAATGCATAAATAATACAAACATAAGAATGTTAATATTATATATACATATTAACAAATTATTTACAGCTTAAATACTTACAGATCTAAAGGTATACTAAAATAGTAATAAAAGCCAGTGTGACTTATTCACATCCCTAGACATGCTTTGGCACATCTGGAGACAAATCTCTTCATGGTAGAAGCTATCTAAATCAACACGTGTTGTTACAAGTATTTCTGCATGAATGTAGCTTTGACAAGCAAGTGTCCTTGGATCCTTCTCTAGACCTTGAGCTCACTTTTATTTAATTATGAGAACTCTTGTTCTGATTGGTTGAGTCACATTCTACTGACATTGTTTAATATTTTTTATCTGTAGAAGCATTGATTACTAGTAAAATCTTTTTAATTGTTACTAATTAGTTAGTTAGATTATTTTCTGATGGAATTCTATTATCTGTTTTGTTTTTCAAGAATTTAATTAAAGTTGTGTCCTGGGTTTATAATTAATCTTTTAGGAAAACTAATTCTTTTATCTACTGTTTCAACAAGTTTTAACCTTTTTAAATAAATCTTGTGTTAAAATTTGTAGAGGTCTCTACTGTCATTTTTCAAGCATATGGTGTAGCTAGAATTATATGGAAGGGAGTTGCAGTAGAAAGGTTAACATATGGTACTGATGCATTATGTGTTAATAAAGGGGTATTAAATTACTTAGAAAAAGTTCAAAGGGAAGTAGGAAGACAAGCATTGGATGCCAAGGTATGGACATCAAGGGAGGCAATTCAAGAAGAAATGGGATGGTCAAGTTTTCATATGAGAGATGCAAAAAGTAAAATGAAAATGTTTGGTAGATTGCAGTTTATGGATAATAAAAGAATAGCCAAAATAGTATTTAATTGGGTTATGAGTAAAAGGCAGGCAACAAGATGGGTGAGAATGTGGTATGCAAAAGATTTGGATAAAGAATTTATATCAGTATATTTGTACAAAAGATGGGATGATTGTATTAGGAGGATTGTTGAGTGTTATAGTGGTAAGGAATGGGATAAAAGAATAGATTTATTAATAAAGAATAGGAAGTTAGAGAGATGGAGAACTAGTATGGAGAGTAAAAAGAGTTTAAATATATATAGAAATAAACAGAATATTAGGTGTGAGTTAATATATGATAATAGTAAGGAAAGTAATTTATTGTTTAAGGCTCGAATGGGATCTTTAACAACAAGAGAATATACATGTAAATGGAAAAATATGGGTGATTTAGTCTGTAAATTATGTAAGGAAGGAAGAGAAAACATTAGGCATCTGTTAATTGAATGTAAATGCTTGAAAACATAAAGAGTACATATAATGAAGTTATGGAAAAATAAATATGAAAAAAGTGATTATACAGAAAGTGGATTATTGGTTATTATGCTAGGTTTGTGAAAAGATCAGGGGGATTTAAATATAAATGCCATAGAGTTGACAAAGATTATGTTGTGGAAATGGGATGGAGCAGAATATGGGAAAACTAAGACTGGGCAATTCTCTGGGCATAATTGCTGAGAGATTCTTGACTTCGTTTAAGGAGAAGCTACAGTACATCACATCACATCACATGGTCTTAAGGTTATAGCCTTAATATATATTACTTTACACAATGACTATGCACTTTACAAATTTAATTATTACAACTTTAAACTTACTTTTATAACTTTAAATGTGTATGTATTTCAACATAAGCACATATAATTAGAAGGGATTTGAATTCAAACTTTCAAGCTCCATACAGCTATCCAATCCATCTTTACAATCAATATACATGACTATATACATGTGAAAAAGATAAATAATCTCCAATATACATATTTCATGGTAAACTAGTACTCATCAGTTGGTCCACATCATCATCACCCATGCACATATATAATCAGTACTTAGTTTATATTAAGATAGAAAATCTTTAAACTTTAATGGACAGGTTTCAATCTTCTCCAACTTCCAACCTTTTGCCATCCATATCATTGAAAATCTGATGATGAAATGCTCTAAACCCTTGTTGGTTCCAGTCTTATTGTCATACCCATGTTGATTTTATTACACTGACCTCTCATATATAAGACCTTAATATGTCTATTTAAATACACAGAAGAGAGATGGGCAGAATACACACTGAATATATAATACTTAAATAAAAGTGTGTTATCTATACTTAATGCAATTAGAATGGATTTGAACTCAGACTTCAAGCTCCCTACAGCTGTCCACTCCAAATTATACAACTGATACACATGATCACACACCCATGTGAAAAAGATAAATGATCTCCAATATATATAATTCATGTTGAACTTGCATTTATCAGTTAGTCCAGATTATCTCTCACACACATATATAATCAATATTCAGTTTATATTAAGATAGCACCATGGGTACTACAATAAGATTGGCATCAACAAGGAACTTTGAACATTCCATCATTAGATTATCAATGATATGGATAGCAGAAAAGTTGGAGGGTGAAAAAGATTGAAGCCTGTCCATTAAACTTTAAGATTTGCTATCTTAATATAATTTAAGCACTGATTATATATGTGTGTGGATGATTTCTTAACCATCTGATGAGTGCTAGTTCAGCATGAAATATGTATATTGGAGATCATTTAACTTTTTCACATGTATGTGGTCATGTGTATCGGTTGTATAGATGAAATGAATAGCTATAAGGAGCTTGAAAGTTTGAGTTCAAATGTCTTCTAATTATATTAAGATCAGTATAGACAATATATTTGTATTTAAATATTATATATATATAACACAATAGTGGATAATTATTTTCTAGCTTTATATATATATTATAAACAACACTTGACCAAAAAAAAAAAAATTAATTTGACCAATTAATAAAGCTCGTCTTCAATCTAATACATGAGGGCTCAAATATTACATGATCTCTCAAGCAGCTAATTACATGATTAATTTTTTATGAAAACAAATAATCGCTGAAAAATTCACCAAGTTTTTGCACATTGTAGCATGTATTAAGATTGGTGGTCGAGAGGTCAGCGACGGCTGCTTTACAAACAGTTGTCCCGGGTTAGCGGGTTCGCTTCCCGGCTGATGCTATGACACATGAGAAAAAACAAAAAAACAAAAAAAAAAATAATTATGTGTATTTCATCATGTTCTTTTCAGCAGATGATTTAATAGGGCAGCAAAAAAAAAAAGTGTTCCAATTTTACTTTATTTATTTCGTACTTTATTTTATTCATTTTCCATGAGGTGAAAAATTATGGGTTCTGGATAAATTATCAATATATGTATATGTGGAATGGGAGATGGTGTGCTTACATGCTCAAATGTCACATAACATTTCAAACAAACTAACCATACAATAAACATAAATCACTGAAAAACATTAATCTCTAAATATGCCAAGAGTTGCTTTCTTTTTGTTTTAATATGTTTTTTTTAAATTACTAATTACATTATCAAAGAAATTATTATTTTTTTGTAATAAACAGACATAATATATAATTTTTGATTACTTACATGGTAATCATTATTGACTGCATTTACATATATATAATATGATTAAGTACAGTGAGTTTTTTTTTTTTTAATATCAAATTTATTAAGAATCTTTTGTTTTATTAGACATTTAACTTCTTATGACTATATATTAAGTACTCGGTCCAAAGGCAAGTAGAGTTTTTATACAACGTAGTAAAATGACAAAATAACTTTAAATTATCAGCAGTTTAAATTTCCTTCGGATAATTTATTCTGGTCACTATTTGAAGACATATCATAAACGTTAATAAAATATTACCTTCTATCATTTTTTAAATTTGATTTCATGTTTTTATAGTTATAAATTTGGCACAGTTCTTTCTATTATTTCTATAAAAACTATAAAAAAAAGATATTTAAAAAAAAAAAATTAAATAATTTTAAAATTAACCTATAGTAAGCAATTGTTTATAAATTCCGTGAATAGATTTCTTAATCAAATTGTATTGCTATGCACCCCACCCCACCCGCTGATGTTTAAAGCCATAAATCTAAAACAATTAGTTTTCCAAAAAAAAAAAAGCTTTAAAAATTGTCTATAAATAAAATGACTTACTGTTAGTTATACATTAAATTAAAGTATTTACATAACCTAGTACTGTATTTAAAAAAACTACAATAGACGATAAAACACACACACACTTTAGAGCATTCTAACATACAATAGATATCAGACAAACTAAAAAATATTGACAAACAATATCATATCAAAACAGCTTTACAAAGCCATTTCACACTTTTAGGATTTTAAGCTTTACAAAACCTAAACTTGAAATGCAATTAATAAGAACTACATCCGTTATATACCACATAAGTGTGGAAGAACATATAGTGGTGATACTTGTTGCTCATCAAACAACAAAATAACACAAAACTAGAGGAGAAAAGACCAGGCACATACTAATGAGGACATGTTCAATTGGAAAAACCAATGTTGAATAGAGAAAAATAATAAAAAGAAAAAAAAATTAAGCTATTCACATGGTAATAGCGTATATCCATGGAAGTCAATAAGTGTTATAATTTACAATGTTAAACATTCATTAACCTTGACCTAAAAAAGGAATTTATAAATATATAAAATTTTTATGGACTATTTACTGCCTTTGGAAAAAAATAACTAATATAAATTTATCCATTTATTAAGTAAAAGGAATAATAAATATACTAACCTGGGAAATTTTACTCAAAAATGAGTATACTAAAATTAAATGCTAAAGATTTCAATCAGCTCCTAACCAAAAAAAATAAAAATCTATTTCATTAAATGAATGGGATTTTATACTCAAACTTGCAACTTTCTTGTTTGAAAGTCATTTACTTACCAGAGAAAATTGGTCACTTGTTAAATAAATAAATAAATAAAATATTTACTTAATTGTACACAATATCATAAGAAAGTGATGGAAGTTTTTCTTAATACAAACTGATTACCATAAATGTAATGACATAAGAATAGAAATCTATATTTTTGTCTCCATTTTTGATAAGATAGTGAATAATTCTTATTAACTTATCCAATCTAATTTTATCACTAGTATTCACTTTTAAATATATCTATTGCTAAGAAATTTCAATATTCACTATCTTTATTCATAAAAATATTAATGCTAATATTAAAAATAAATCACTTTCATTTAATTCTTTATTTAGCATTTCCATCTAAGAAATAAAAAGAAAGAAAAGAAAAATATTATTGTAGAGTATATCTTCTTATATTGGTTGAAAATAATATTTTATAGTGAAATCAATTTTTTCATTATAGATTCAAAGTGGTGTTGCCTGGTGTAATTTTGTTTATTCTGATATTCTTATAGTCTGACATTACTTTAGTAATCACTAAATTGTTTAGGCTATTTTTCACTCAGATCATAATTTATTTATAAAAACAATGGATTAGTATTTTAGTTTTGATTTTTGTTAGCAGATGTCAGGTGTGATCAGGTGACATAAAGTTCTAAAAATTATTCTCTCTGCACATGACAACAATGGTGTCATTTCATTTTATGTTTGTCTAGAAGAAATATATTTTATTTTAATTTGAAAGCTTATTTTTGCATTGCAAATATATGTTTTTTTATTTCAATCATGTTTTTGTGAATAAAATAAAATATATCCAATTTTGATATGCATTAATGTTTGTTTCTTCATCTTAGAAATAAAACAACATGCATGCAGAGATTAATGTAAATTGTAGGCTCAAACTTTTGAGTGGTTTTTTTTTTTTTTAGAAATCAAAAACAAAAAAAAAAATTTAATTATTTCACTTTTTAAAATAAATTTATTGATGTTTAAATTATTAATTATTATAGAAAATAAAATAGTTTTTAAAAAATAAATTTAAACTTAAGGGTTCATTTAAACAAAATTAACGCTAATATTTTTGATCCATTAAAATTGCATTTATTTACTACAGCGTAAGCTTGTGGTTAAACACCTGTAGAGGTCCCTACTATCGCATTTTACACGCATATTCTCGAGGTTACAGCCTCGTAAATATTACTTACATTGTGCGTTTAATAAATTTATAATTACAAAATGGATTAAAAGTTTGAAAATAATATATATATGCTTATTTTTAAAAAATTGAGATGTATTAAAATATTTATTTAAAAAAAAAAAGAGTCTTTCTACAGGAATTGAAAGCGGGAAAATAAATATATATCAGTGCTATTTAAAGATATAAAATTTTTATACGTGTCAGAATTGTACATTGTCAAATAATAGGATTTATGGTATTAAAAAAATTCAAAGAAATTAAAAGAATCCTTGCTTGGAATTCTATGATATAAAATTATCATATCAGTAAATGGAAAGACCGTGAATGGAATTTGGTATAATTTTCTATATCATAAAACGGATGAGATAAAAAGTAAACATGGAAATTTTATATGACATAGCTTGAATAAAATAAAATAAATGATATATCAAGAAAATTAATGTATTGTTTTTATGTAACTCAGCATAGCAAGGATAACTATCTGCATGACTTCATAATATTGTCAATTCCAATGAGGTGAAATCTTCTTAAAAAAATAGTTACCAACACTTACTTTATTTCATATTGAACTTTCAAGTTGAAATAGTATTTCAAGAATCACTTCAGTAATTATTCTCTAAAAAATTTGCTGAAAAAAAAATGTATTTTAACATTTACTCATAAGTTATAATGTTGTTTATGTGTGTCTATTTTTCATTGAGAAGTTTATAAATTTCTTGCTCTAAATTATAATGAAATACACCGTTGGAATAAAAATCTTATTAATTATTGCTAATTTGTCAATGTATTATTTTTTTTATTTTCTTTTAAAAAATGATATAATGATAAAACTTGACAAGATTATATCATATAGATTGTAAACTGAAACCGGAGAAAGATTTTATATAATGTAATGTATGGAATAAACATGGTATATTAAAAATATAATAAGTTTAAAATAAAAATGATAACTGATTTCTCAATGTTGAATATATAAATAAATCAAAAAAAGAAGTTTAAATATCTTTCATTAAATAAAAGAAAAAAAAATTAAAGATAAATTCATTAATTAACTCTGATCATGAAAATGTCAGGAGCTGTAATATATTAATATCATTTTTTCTAATGGGAGTGTCTTAATTACAAATTGATATATATAATAAATGAAGTCGAATAAAACATAAATAAAAGCTGTCATTTTCTTCTATTAATAATTACTAATATTTTAACCAAATTAATTATCATTAAAGTATTATATTAATGATCAGAGATTATTTTGGTAAAGGTTATATTTAATTAAGTTTTAGTATATTTATTCAACTTAAGGATTAAGCTATAAATTTTCTTTCAAAAACTAATCTCATTAAGATGATTTAATAATTATATTGATATCTTAATACTATATATTAGTTAATAAGTTTCAATTTTGTTAATAAATATTATTTATATAAAATTATATTTTACAAATGATCTCCTTTATAATATCTAAATAATTTAAATTTTGTCAATATTTTACATGCAAATAGAAGAATAATCTATAAACTTCATAAGTTCTAGATAGATAGTTTAAATAAATGGTGCTCCTTAAATGCCCTATTATCATCTTTTATTTGTATTCCATTATAATATATATATATATATATATATATATATTGTATATTCAAATTTTATTCTCATCTCAGTGCACTTTTCATCTTAACTCAATCATATCATAACTATCCATCAACCCATATATATATATATATATATTATATTTAATGTTTTCACGGTTATATGATATAGATAAATAATTATTTTTGGAACTAAACCATGTGTTATTTTGCATTATAAACCAATATTTTGATGAACTAGCATCCTCCATTGTCAAGGTTGACTTTTGAAAGAAAAATCGTTAGATCTCAAACAGTAATGTGACCGAGTGCAAGATGAGAAATGAGATTCATATTGTGAATGCTGAACTATTTCAAGTTGAATCTCATTTCCCATCTTGCACTCGGTCACATTACTGTTTGAGATCTAACGATTTTTCTTTCAAAAGTCAACCTTGACAATAGCGGATGCTAGTTTGTCGAAATATCAGTTTGTATTGCAAAATAACACACGGTTTAGTCCCAAAAATAATAATTTATATATATATATTAATGAAATCAAGTCATACCTCACATGACATATTTAGCTTGTATTTACAAATATAATATAAAGAGCATGCTAATAGCTCTAAACAAACTTATTTTATTTTTATTTTTTTAATAAATGCCACAAGAGAATGCATTTAAATTTTTTATCTAGAATGATCCCCAAACTGGTTACAAGCTAATGGCTCTCATCAGTGAGGAGCTAGGACATTCAAACACCAGATTAAAAATACCAATTCAAGCCCAGCATTTATCTAATACTTAACTATTAAATAGAAATTTTCAAATTTTCTACTTAAAAGTATTACTAAATGCTGTACTTGGGTTAATATTTTGGATTTGTTGTCAGGATGTCCTAGCTCCTCACTGATGAGAGCCATTAGCTCAAAACTGGTTTGGGGATGGGGATTATTCTAAATAGATTTTGAATGCATTCTCTTGTGGCATTTATCTGAAAAAATTTAATAAGCTTGTTTAGAATGCTCTTTATATTACATTTGTAAATACAAGCTAAATAAGTCATGTGATGTATGACTTGATTTCATTAATATTATAGTTTAGCTGTTAAGGCTTTGGCTATGCTAAGGCTATTAATATATGGTGTATCTGAATTTAGTTCAGTCCCATATGGCTATTTGAAAATTTTCAGATTTTCTACTTAATAATTAAGTATTAGATAAATGCTGGGTCTGAGTTGGTATTTTGGATCTGGTGTTTGAACAACATAGCTCCTCACTGATGAGAGCCATTAGCTCAAAACTGGTTTGGGGATGGGGATCATTCTATATAGAGATTTTGAAGGTGTTCTCTTGTGGCATTTATTGAAAAAAATAAAAATAAAATAAACTTGTTTAGAGCTATTGGCATGCTTTTTATATATATAATAACAATTGATAGAAGACAGATTTAATCAAGTCTCACTTAAACTGCCAAATATAATGGTATACACAGATGACTCAGTAGAGAAATAAATATTCAAATAAATTCTTCTATAACCAAAAGGAATATCGGAATTATAATCTAAGATGTGTATACCTAAATGACAAATGCATCACTCTCCAATTATACTTTTCAAAAAAATGGAATTATTATAGTGGTTCTATACTGACCATTCTAAGAATGATGTGATTATGGCTTGTATTTAAGCTGATAATGCCAAATGGTTGCTATCTGTAACCAAATTATAGGATTTGTGACCAGCTCATGAACAATTTGTATAATTCAAATCACTATTACTCATAATATTGGTTTTACATAAAATGTTGACTAAAATTAACACAAAGCTTCATATCTGATTGCACAACAAACTATAACTTAATTAGAGCATAGAATTAAGAATAAAAAAAATACAAAAGCTTTAAACATTAACAAAATAAATAATTTAATAAGAAAGCAGTTTGAATGCAATCCAATTTCAGCATTTTTTAAAATTAAAATATACATATTATATCCCTTATTTCTACTGTGGTAGACAAAAGCTTAAAAATTTATATTTGGTAAAAAGTAACAACCTATGTGTCATATGACTTTAAATCATATAAACAAACACAACTTAAAATTTCTACTCCTCTTAAAATTAAAATGCGAATTTCTATTTCTGCTAATTAAAAATACATACAACATGGAGGAGAAATTCAAAATATTGCACTCCAAATATAAACAAATACTAAATATTAAACAATTAAATATACAATGACATAAAGAATAATAAAAACTTTTAAAATATTAGTAATAAAAAACTTATAAATTGGGTTAAAGAATAAATATAAATATTCTCACCTAGGGAGATTTTTAGAGCTTGCATTCTAATAGAACTTCCCAAATTTTTGTATGACATTTGAAACTTGTGGACTAATTTGAACTCCTAGAATGCACAGTCTAGATTAGTTGAATTATTTGTAACATATGATCAAATTCCTTCTTTTTTAAGGTTTCTTCTTCAGGAAAACAGTCACAATTGTATTACACTTTCACAATGAGATTTGTAATTAGGTGTTTTATATTTAGTCTGTCCCAATCACAAAAGAGGCAAGCAGATTCAAAAACTAGAAACAACACATTAGATTATCAATCTGGCTACATCTTTCCCAGGATTAACAACAAGTGATGATTAATGAAATTAGTAGCTCACTGATACAATATAACTTTGTTTCTATGTGGAATGGAAGGACATTTTTGCCTAATGGCCTCCATTTCTTAAATTTTTGGATAAAATATATTTTTTAAAATAGCCGGCAACAATTAAATGCTGGATCAACATTTGAAACATTGCTTTAATAATTTCTCATCTTATGATATTCCTAAGACTAAATATAAAGATCCTAATTTTTATTTTTTTTTTAAATTTTTATATAAAAAAAAAAAAAAAAAAAGAGATAAAAAAAATTTTATAGTTCTAATATTAATTTTCCATCTTTACATTTATAATTCAGTGATAAGTTACAATTATTACTTCTACCACAATATTTTATCTTTTTATTCTACTTAAATTTCTAATTCTTTTAAATAGCATATATCTGAGATTAATAAAATCAACTGTATAATTACTTGCTCTTAAACATTTATATTCACTTGCAAATTGTGTTTTATAAACACTAAACATCACATGATCACTATCTCATCCATTGATTGCTCTTGTTAGCACAAGATGGCACTATTATATGGAGAGTTTTGCTTTGTTTTATAAACACTCATAGTATGTGGATTGATTTGGAAAAATTAAATTGTTCATTAATGTCATAATAGCTGATTATGACTATATGTGATAGGCACTGTCCATTCTATCACAGTATATATAAATTTACTTAAAACTTTGATTTCACCTCACATTCTTATGAAACCTCTGAAAATTTCCAGAAAGTATTTCAAACATAGACAGCACACTTCTGTTAGCCTGGGTCACAATCCCTTACACATATATTCATCACTCATTCAGTTATACATTAATACCAAATTACTACAATTTGATTTATAAGGCTAATATAATAAATGGCTAATAATAGTCATTAATGTATTCATCTGAAGTAGATCTCATGTTAAAGTTGGGAGTGAAGCAAGTGTTGGTGGTCTAGTGATTAGCATAGCTGACTTTTGAGCAGCTGGCCCAGGTTCACTTCCCAGTCAATGCATTTGACACATAAATGATTAATATTTTTCATATTGAAGAAATATAATTTAATGCAGTAATTACAAATTCTATTTTAAATATTTGAATTATCTTCTAGCTATCTTGATTGATAACTTTTTACACTAAAAAAAGGTCATTTTCTTACTGCATTTTAGATGTTTATACTACATATATATAAAAGTGAATTAAAGAAAATTAACAATATTTGGGAAAAGCTATTGGAGGATAAAATATTTTTTTAAAACTTCTCAACTAATGGAATTTGAGAATGAAAAGAAAATAGCATAGGAAAAAAATAACGATTTTAAATCTTACCACACACATTCTTGTGATTTGAAAAAGAAGCTCTGAGGAAAGTATTTCTTATTGCACTGAAATGTCAGCTATTTAACTATTATATTTTTCTTACACGGAAACTCCCAGAAATAATATTATGAATTCATCATTTATCCATGAGAATATTAGAATTAACATATATATATAGCTTTGGGAAACATTTAGCAATTAATGTTCAGAAATCTCAAATGTTTTATCAGTCAGTAATGAAAAAAAATGTATGTAGCAACTTTTAGCTTAGATGATTGCCTGTGAGAAATTGTGAATCAATTTAAATATGCTGATGTTGAATTGTCACTCAGACTACAATGTTCAACTTCTATATTTTTCAAGGTAAATCTAATGTATTTTGTTATACTGATATATTCAATTAAATTGTTTGTAGGGTATATATGGTTGGAAAAAATCATGTAAAAGTAGTACGTAATAAATTGGCAGCAATGAAGAGACATAAAATCAATCAGTATCTTTTAGTTTGATAAATATTATGATATTGAATCTTCAGCTGTAAGAACACATTTTTATTAAAGAAGACACAGGAAGTAGTAATAGTTTTCCTATAAATTTATTTATGGTAACATAAAACATGGTTTTCTAAAAAGACAGATCTACTTTTTGTTATAATCATTATTACAAATATATTCCTAATTAAGTATAGCATCAGTTTTGGCTGAAAATAAAATATAATTAAAGGCTACAAGAAATAGACTGAGTATTTTGACAAAAAAAAGTTTGCTCCAAAAATTTAAGAAACACATGACAAGATTCAAATAATCAGACTAAAAGACGAATTTGTAATAGAATGAGTATAAATTGGATTTTATAACTACTATACTATCTTAACAAAATTCATTTTCAGAACACACACACACACACACACCCCTCTATATATTTATGCCTTTTTTCTCTAGAATTAGACTACCTTTATTCTTATACGAGGGACTGTTAATAATATTGATCATTAAATAATAATAATAATTAAAAATAATATAATTATTTTAGACTGAAAATACTACTTTTGCATTAATTTCATATAATAGATTGGATTTTTTTTTTTTTAATCAAACTATCTGAAAATAGATTGAAAGTAATACTTTTGAATTAATTTAATATAATAGATTGGATTTTTTAAAAGTCAAACAACTATCTGAAAATGCTTCTTTTTTTATCGAATTTGTCCAATAAAAATAACACTAACAAAATTTTTAAACAAATATTAGTTTTTATTACGGCACAAACCCTTAGAATATCAGCTTAGACTAAAAATTATTTATAATGAAAAAAGAGTGCACCGAATTGCTATGCTTGTCATTATTCTTTTCACGATGAGTAAATTAGTAACGTTATATTGTAATATGTCCCCTCCTCCCAACCTTGTTTTTGATAATTACTCCATTTAAAATATCTAGATGCCAACTACTTCATGAAAAAGAAAGCAGATCAATGCATATTGTCTTATTCTTATTATGCAAAATAAGCAGCAATTATTGGACCGGAAATGCTTTTCGAGTAAAAACTTGTCAAACTGAAAATATCATATCATTAATAAAAAAAGTGAGGCTGAAATAACAAATGTCACAAAAGCATTTTTTAATAAACAAAAGAAAGAAGTATAGTATGTATTTAAATCCTTGAAAGTTTATATATATAAATAAATACAGCTATATCCATATATAAAAAGGTAGACCATCTTTTGGATTAAAAATTAAAACAGAAAACATGTGGCAGATTTTGATAGTTGGCCCAGAATGATGATTGAAAATGGTAAATATTCAATATTTTGTACAAATCTACATATCAAATTTTAATGAATTACTTAAAATGTTTATAAATCTGCTGTTTTTGACCAATATTTATAGTCTTCTGACACTGTTTGCTAATTAACATTATAGATTTTTTATTATCGGAAGTTAACTTTTTTACTTCATATCCTTTTCGATATTGTATGTTAAGTTTTTACAAAATATATAATTATTATCATTCTCTTAACACAAAGTATTCTAATATAATTTACAACATAAATTTTAATGAACTTATATATAATTTGAATTAAAGTGTTAAAGCTTCTTCATTCACAACTTTGATACCTTTCATTTCAGATAAATACCTTAATGATTATTATGAATCTATTATTAGATCAGAGATTATCATATTATTTTTTGTCCAGAAATGTATTAATTTAATATGAAAATATTTAAGAAATGTAAATAATAAATATTGTGACACTTTTATTTTTTCTTAGCAATTTTAACTTAGTAAGCAGCATACTCTAATAAAAGGATTACCTAGGATATTAATTTAAAACTACTTAATACAGAACACTTAAATAATTTATTTATAAAAATTTTATAATATTATTATGCAGCTTTTTGCCCAAACTAATTTAAGTTCATTAAAAACAAAAAATACTAATAATGTCTAGCCCTTTGATTGAAAGATTTGTTTAAAACTGAAGCGGCTTGAAGTCACTCTAATTCGGTCATTTTTCACGCTACTTTTGAGATTTTGAACTTTTTTTTAAGGTTAAAAAAAGTTCTGTAAGATGCTGCCCTCTCTTGAATTATTTTACAAATAAAAAATCAATAAAAATGACGTTATATGTCAAACAAAGAAAAAATAATGCCTCTTCTTAAATCTGATTGGCTATTAAATTTTGTCAACAAAGAAAATGGCTGCCAAAAAGTAAAGAGTTACGATCTGTTTTTGTTTTATTTTGAAAATAGTTAAGATTTTAGCAAGAATTATTTATTTATTGCAACATACTTATTGCAACATAAAAATGGGAAGAAATCATGACATCAGCAAATCTTTCTGGTTGGCGAGTAATATTCCTTTTAATTTCGGCTGCTATCGAATATTTTTCTAATTATAAATCAAAATTTATTTTTGAAAAAACTTTCGTTCACTTGCATAATATGACAAATTATTAATATACTTTTTACAAATGAAACTAAAGAGAATGTAATATTAAAAAATGAATGTATTTTGACAATTGACTTTGTTAATTGACACTTCGGTTTGTGAATTGGCCAATTAAAAGTTTTGACTTTTACCTCACTCGGCCAATAATATAATCAGCGGTTAAAAGGCTAGACTTGGTTGCTGATATATATATTGCTATAATGAAAAGTAATAATAAAGCTTGAAATTCTGTTTATTTTTTATCCCTCAAAATAAAATATGTAAATAAATTTATTTGATATAAAATGAATAATTAATGTCTCATCTTTTAAATTAAAATTAAATTATATATTCTAATTTTCTAAATATTTGTATGTGAAAGAAGTCAGAACATTTCCATTGTGATCTCAATAGAAGTGACAATTTCTGGTTAAGGATTGTTTGGTCTGAAAGCAATTTCTAAATATTTCTTTTTGAAAAGAAAAATTGTAATTTTCAGTAATTGTTTATATATTTACAGTTACTTATGCACTGTTTTTGTAAAATACTTATTTTAGATCATAAACCTAAGTGATTACAATTAGATTTTATTTGAAAATATTTATATTTAAAAAGACAAATCGTAAAAAGTTCATCACAGCAAAACAAAAAGCAAGAAGAATGGCTTTTATAAACACTGTTAAAGAAATTTATTTTAAAATTTTAATAATATATTTGATTATAAATTTCATTAATGATAGCTAACCTAAATTTCTTTTGAATTTCAAAAATGGAATTTTAATTAAAAATAATTGCTCTACAAACATTTTGAATAGACAAAATTATATCTAATATGCAAAATGTCATTACATTTAAGAACCCTGTTTAATAATTTATTTTCTCATTTTGCAAAGTTCAAATACTAACTTTTAAAATGTCTGTCATTTGGAAGCTTACATTTGGAATAAATAATATAAAAATTATCAATATGATACAAAAGGTTTAATTGTAAAAATAAAATTTGCAAATATGGACAAAGTTCTACACTAGGGTCTTTCAAATAAGAATAGGGGAGTTGGATACTCTGAATTAAAAATGGGAAAAAGAGTAGTTTATTATATTCGTTTTAATTATAAGGGATTTGAACTCAGACTTTCAAGCTCCCTTTAGCTATCCAATCTATAGGGAGCTTGAAAAACTGGGTTCAAATTTCTTATAATTACATCTAAACTCAAGGCTATAAAATAGTCCTGTATTTAAATATATTAGTTTTAATAATTTTAAGTGTTAAAATAGACCACCCCACCCCCCTTTTTTTGCCAATAATTGTACTGCTTTTATGTTATGTATACATTTTTAAATTAATTTTTAATGCACTTTAATTCTATATATTGGAAATATTTATTTTTAATTAAGAACGAATAAAATTTATAGTTTTTTTTTTTTTTTCCAAGATTGTTTAGAATCATGACGAAACTCTTTGTGTTTAATGTAACAAGAATCCTATTAAGACAATAAACATCACATAATCACCATTTCTTATGTTTGCTTATAAATGTAACTCTCCATCACTATTGCCACTCAGTGCAAATGAGAGTAATCAATGGATTCCAGAAGGCTTGTGCATAAAATTACCATCTAGTGCCTACTCATCCAATATCCCCAGACTAGTTTCTGGCTTGTGGCCTTTATCAGTGAGGAGCCTCGGATCTGAGAGCACTGCACCTAGATCTTAGGATCTAATGCAACCCTCCAGCAGCCACCTTTTATCTCTACTTAACTACAAAACTATGAGTCTTAAATTGAAAACACAATATTTTCAATCCTAGCTCATTAGCTTATATAGTCATATAGGTCTGAACTCATTTCAGTATCTATACATTTTGTTGTCTTTAGTTCTTTAATAACCATAGCCACCACTATCCTATTATGCAGAATTGGTTTTAAATGGGGATTTTATGCACAAGCCTTCTGGCATCCATTGATTACTCTGGCTTGCATTAAGTGGTAATAGTGTATGGAGAGTTTTTCCTGTTTTAATAATAGTTATAAGCAAGCATAAGAAATGGTGATCATGTGATGTTTATTGGCTTAAAACCTGAAAATTGAAAAAAATGTTGAGCTTTCTTGGGGGGGGTAATTAAAAACTCTCCAACTTAGTTTATCAAACAATAGAAATTATTTTCAGCTATTCCTTTCTAAACACTATATATATAAAAGATGCGATTAACAAATGTATACTATAATAAAAAAAAAAAATTACTATATACTACCAACTGACAGTGACTGACTCTATTAATGTATAAAGAAGTTTTACTTCTTCATCTTATTATTAACATTACACCCTTTTCATATCCTAATGAAATACTCCAAAACATGAGTTGAGTCAATCCACTTAAGCCATATATATATATTTCAGTGACTTCTCACCAAAATCAGTGTAAAATTAATTAATTAACAATGCTGTCATCAGGCTAGATATATTGTTTATAAAATATGCAAATTATTGCAATGAAAAATATAAATTATAAAGTCAGATTTTCCATTACTCGTTGCAATAATTTGCATATTTTTTAAACTACAGTATATATTCAGCCTGTTCCCAGCAATTGTTAGTTAAATAATTTTCCTTGACTCAGCGCTCAAGTTTTGGAGTCTTTAAAGCTTAATGCTTTGCTTCTGTTACGATTCCAATCAAAAGTAATCAAAACAATACAAGAAAGTAAACCAAAATAGAAGAAAAGATAAAGATATTCTTTACAGAAGTTTGTTAAAGAGAAGAAAGTGGAATTCTGTACAGATTTCATTACAAAATGACGTTTAATCGAAAGATAAAAAAAATCACTCATAATTATGATATCTTAAAATTTCCATCTATATTCAATAGAGAGTGAATTTGTGATTTTATTAATAACATTATTATCTATTAATAGTAAAAAGAATTATCATATATTTTCTTTTATACTGATTTAAAACAGTTTTTTTTTTTTTTGAGAAATAAAATATTTATTTATTTCTGCAAGTGATAAAATTTAACGACTATAGAAAACGTTACAGAAAGAGGAAATGAATACCATTTTAAAAAAAGCAATCAAATTAATGAACTTTTTTTAAAAAAGAGTATTCACCATTTCACTAGTTAAATTTCTAATTGACAGTAAATGTATAATAGAAAAGTAAAACAAGTTTCAAAAGAATAAATAACATATATTCTTAGAAATTAGAAAATTAAATTGGTTAAAGCTATAAATTGAAAGTTCATGTGAATATATATTACGTAAACATAAATATTTATACAATAAATTATATATATATTAATTTTATATAACAGTCTTTCTGTTAGAGCGATGGAAGACAACACAGAAAGACATCAAATGAGTATTATATAGTTCTATAAGATTTTGCTCAATAGCAAGTAATGATGGACTCTTGAGCTAAAAGACTCTGGTTAAAAATTATGTCAATTTCGGTATTTGAATGTCACTGATTTCTGAATGACTAACCAATCCATCATTTTGGAGTTATATTAAAGTAGAGAATGCCCAAATATTATTAAATTTACATTCTTAGATACTATGGATATTTTCTTAGAGTTCATTATCTTGTGGTTTCTTCATTCGTATTATGCTACTTAGTAAAATACTTAATGGTTATGAAGAAAGGGTAATAAATAAAGTAATATTGTGAATGTATCTGAATTTCTACCTACATTGTACAATATAATTAAATAATTAATTCTACTTCACATATAACCAAGTAATGTTTATATTGCTCTAAAACGCAGTATAACAAAAATATATATATATATGCTAAGCACTTTTAGAAACGTCTGGTTCTCATATTCATAGCATATGATCGATAGATTGATAGATGTGCTGGTAAACAGAATGTCTAAACTTAGTGTATGCAAATTTATGTAACGTATTTAAATGGCCCATTTTTTAGAAATGGAAAAGCAGGATTTCTTCCAGTTGATGGTGCTGGCATTGTCTGCTATAAAGCACATCTCTTTGAAACTCTGTGCACAATATATCTGCTGAAAAGGGTTCAAATGCATGGCCAGTGAAGCTTTGATGCCATAAAAATATCGAGCTACATTCAGAATTGATTCATGCTCTATTATATAAATAATGATGCTGTGAAACTCTAGTGACCAGAGTAGCATGAATCTCCACATAAAATGATATTTTACAGCCAGTCTGGGGGCATGACATTTTGTAAACTGGCTGGGGGATTTGGTCAGATGATATCCAATCTTTAGTTTGATTAGTCTATTGGTTGCTGGTGGTGTATGAAAGCTTAAATTAAATGATGTTGCAAATGTTTTGAAGAACTTTTTAGACAAAGAGGGTAGTAGCATCCATGGTTTATCATCTTTGATGTGGTTAGTTCTTACTACCCTATATACCCTCTTTGTCTAAAACTTTCAAACATTTGCAACATTATTTAATTTAAATTTTCATACACACTGGCAACCAATAGACTAATCAATAATTCTAAAAATCAGATATCACCTGACCAAACCCCCAGGCAGTTTACAAAATGACATGCCCCCATAATGGCTGTAAAGCATCATATTATGGAGGAGACTCATGCTACTTGGCCACTAGAGTTTCATAGCATCATTATTTACATAATAGAGCATGAATCAATTCCAAATGTAGCTCGATATTCTTACAGCATCAAAACTCCACTGGCCATCTGTTTGAACCCACTTTGGAAGATATACTGTGCATAAAGTGTCACAATGTCAAAAGTAAGATAAAAGAGGCATACTTTGTAGCAGATAATGCCAGTGCCATCAATCAAAAGGAATCCTGCTTTTCCATTTCTAAAAAATGAGCCATTTAAATACATTGCATAAATTTGCAAACACTAAGTTTAGACATTCTGTTTACCAGCACATCCATCATATGGTATAAATATGGGAACTAGCCTTTATATTTTTCTCTTTGCTATAGCTTCACATTTTCTGTGTTTTATTGTACAATATTGTAAAGAAAGATATTGTAAATAAGATATTGGAGCTTAAAATTATACAATTATTTTTCAAAATCCAGTTACTTATAAAAAAAACTAAAAAGAATTAAAATAAATATCACCAATAGCATTAAAAATAATGCTAATGAGAAGATGGATATTTTTAACTATTATTGCCAGAAGGACTTTAAAATCATTGTGATTAGTTAACTTGCAATCAGATTTGTGATCACATTGAACCTACATTCCACTAAATATGATGAAGAAAATGCAATTTAAAACTTTTGTACTATAGCCTACAATTCAGGATAAAGTGTGTGCATTTAATTTTGCATCCAAAAGTATAAGAAGTCATCTTACTTCAATTCCTTATTTGTTATTACTTCTATTGGTTATTATAATTTCGGTGACCCTTCTATGCTTGTATTTGACAAAAAAAAGATCTAAAATCCCATTGTATATATTCATTTTAAATCTATCTTCAAAGCACTGATTGAAGTTAGAATGAAACACATCCTATATATTGTGCCCTTATCTATAGGTCATAATAAGGTAGTATGGTCAATTGCTAAAAAAAAAAATTTAAATTTTAAAATACGTTTGTGTAATATATTGATAATTATATGATCGATTAGATTTTATAGTACAATTTAAGGCTGAAAATACCTGGTATGTAAAAGTGTAATGGATTATTTAAAAAAAAAAAAACAGTTAAATAAAGCTTAATTATATCCTTGCTTATGGTTGTAAAAGCTGGCCATATAAAATAATACAGCTACAAATAGTTAAAAGTATATTAACAATTCAATTGTAATGTTTTAAAACTAATAAATTAAATAAACGCTATATGTAATATTATAATTATAATTAATATTCAAATTTAATCTAATATATTTTAAGATAAACTTTGGGATGGTGAGAATTATATTTAGTTCTACATTTTTTAAATTATTTTCCAAATTTTCATAAAATATATCAGTTTTGGTAATTTAGACCGAGACGTAAATTAAAAAAAAAATCATCTGATAAAGTTAGTAATCATGTGACTGTATATTATATACCTTCACACACATGCTTGTTAGAATATAATAATAAAGTTTGTGAATTATAAAACTAAATGTAATTGCTATCTATCGCTAAAGTAAAAGTTGAAATATTAAATGTTATTTTAATAATTGTTTTAAAGTTTAAATGATTTGATAAAACTATAATTGAGTTTAAAAATACTATTCTAAGTAATATTTTAAAACATGACATCATAAATTCTTTATTTTAAAAAGTTTAATCTATTATAAAACTAAAAATGTGTAAATTTGTTCGCGCTAAAAAAGTCATTAACCAATCAACGGAGGTATTTTAGCAGACGAAAAATAGGAATTAGACGGAGCGGGAAAAGGAATGTGTAAGTAAAGGAAGGAGGAACATATTTTTTAGCTGTATAAGATCGTAAGCTAGAAAAGTGTTATAATTTAAAAAAATTTTTGTATTTATTTTAAAAGTTTTGTTTTAAAATATAATATTTTGAACTGCCTTTAAATGGAAGGCTAATTTAAAAGATTTCTTACCAGGATTTTTATTCAAGTTTAGCCAAAACCTTGCAGTAAAATGGAAATACTACAGAAAAAAATACCTAAAAGTATTGATAAAGTAAAAATAATTGTAAAGTGCCTTGAATACAGTTTATTTGTGATCAACCAGAAAATCATTAGAACTCAGATAAATATAATTTGGACATTATACAGAAAACTTAAAAGAAAAGTTATTTGCTGTCAGGAAAAATTATGACGCTCAATTTTAAAAGGCTACTCCAAAGTTTTTTTTTATTCTTCTCTATGGAAAAATTAAGATGTGTATATCATAAAGAAAAAATTATGTAAAAGTTATAAGGGAGAAAGAATGTTTGTCTTTTTAAAGGAAACATTACAAAGTATATAGTACCAGAATTTTAAAAGAAGGAAAAAAGTTACAGAATAATAATATGAAAAAGCTATGGTGTTTTTATGAAAAAGGAACAGAAAAACTTTCTCTAAGAAGAATTAAAAATATTATAAAGTGTTCATTAGAGAAATGATTAATAAAGATAAAGATTTGGAAACTATAAATCTAATTTACTTAATGAAATGAATCCATGGAAATAGAAAAGTTTTATTGAATATTTAAATCAAAGTACTGAGAAGATGCATCGTAAAAGTCGCACGGGAGAAAATATTAGCAAGAAATATTAGAAGAGAATATTTAGAAGTTTTCTTTACGGGATTAACTAATATCATAATTAATAATTGTATTAAATATTATAAAAACCAAGGATTATCATTCATGAATATTTATTGAACGAAGTAATATTTGTTTTACCTTAAAATTGAACAAGCAGGGAGAGGAACATTAAGTGAATGGAAAAGAAATGATAAACAAATTTTTTTTGGCTTTAATATGAACGGTTTTCAGGAAAATTTGATGAAGGAGTACAGTAAATATAGTTTGAATATTTTTTACTAATTTATTTTAAAATATAAAATGTTATGTGAGATTAGGGAAAACATAAAACATAAATTTAGTAATATTAAAATTTAAATATAATAGCTTGATAAAATTATAAAAATAGTGTTTAAAATAAAGTGTATGGATGTGAATCTTATATCTACAAGGATCAAATGGATGGTGAAGCCTACGGAATGCGATCGAGGAGATAAAGGTCATTTGGTAATTTTAATAGTTATTTATAATGCATAATGTATTTTTTTAGATCATCTATTGACCTAAGAATGAAGTGTGAAAGTCTTAATTATATGTACACATTTTATGCAACATTTTAACATATAATGAGATAGGAGTAATTCGGAATATGCATGCAATAATTTATTTAAAGTATATTAATAATATAATTTAACAGAACAATTGTGTGATTCTTTTGAACTTTCATGTGATAAAGTATTCAGATATTTAAATAGTTTGTATATAATTAAATATACGGAGGAAAGTAGAAAAAAGATTTTCTTATAGAACAGTGGAATAGTTTTAAAATATCAATGAATTTTATTATTGTTAGTAATGCAGATATGTATTTGTCGATGTACAGTATAGAAAAAATCTTGAGAAATAAGATCGGATAGTGACTTGGAAGTACTAGTGGAGAGGAAACCAAGATGATGTGTTTTTTATAAGAAATAGGAAAATATAAAAGATTTGGATCATATTTAGTTTTGTGTGGTTTAGTATAGTTAACTAAGTCCTATGACTGAACAAATATGGTTTGGACAGTGTTTTGCATATCTTTAAACTTTTGATGTTAGAATAAAGATGAAGAAATAGCTTTAGCATCGTTCTTTTAATTCACTGTGCCAGAAAGATGAAGAAATAGCTTTAGCATCGTCTTTTAATTCACTGTGCCATGATTGTCAAGGTATATGATGAGTAATATTCTAGTTGTATTTTGATCCTATGCATCTATCTTCGCTATCCTTATTTCATGAATCTGCATCGGTCAGAAAGATATTTTCAAAGAAATAATGAATAAAATAGAACTGAAGATATGTTATCGTTTATGTAAGAATAGTTTATTTGCTTGAATGTATAGAATGTGTGTAACTTTAAAATTGAAAGTCCAAAATATCATAAAGAGAGAAAGAATCATATAATACATTGTAAAATTAATTCAGAAATGAATATAAGATTTTGAAAAGAAATCTAAACCAAGTATTTTAAAAATGATAATAAAATTTGAATTTTTTTTTTTAAATATTAATGTTGGAGGGAATGAGTATTGCATATTTATCAAGAGAAAATTCAATAAGGTATAATAAACATATACTTGTGCATGGTATATTAATAGTTATAATTATATCATCCAAAGTAAGGCTTGAATGAGAATATTAGGATTAATAAACATCGGATAATGAACAATAAAAACCTAATACCGAATGTAGAATAGTGTTTTGACTTTGTAAGATTCCATACAACCAATATGAAACTAAATTTTATTATTTTGTAGAGTTTTACTACGAATGTAAATTTTTGTAAAAAAAATATAATTTTAATAATATTAGGGATGCAAAGTGTTTGTGATAATCATCTAAGAAATGCATTTTGTAATAAGCTAACCATAATAATAAATCAAGTAATAATACTGTATTTTCTTAAGTGTTTAAAAAAAATAAGATTTAACTAGGAAAAGTAAATAATATTTTGATTTCATTTTATAAACTAATAAACTAAGTTGAGATATGAAAGTAAGGGATATCCAATGTATATAGTGTAAAAATATTGTTAATTTATTTATGTTGTTAATAAACTTTGTTTTAAATTTGTTTTAAAGTTTTGTGTCCGAGTTGTTATTTCTCCACATGGATGCATGAAATCACGATACATTTATAATTGAAACAGACATATAAATTTTGCACAAAAGGTAAACATAAAAGTGTTATAAGAATTTAGAGAATTTATTGGTATGTTAAAATTAAAAGATCATAATTTTATATTATTTATTGGTCATAAGTCGGTTGCCACAATATTACATTAAATTATATGCTAATGTTGCCACACGTATTCTGTTGTCAGATTATTAAAATACTGCCACGTACGTATTTATTTATTTCATTTAGGAAGAAATAAGATTATATTATATTATTATTTGTTATTATTATTTTTATTATTATTAGTTGCTGTGTAGTAGATTATGACATAAAATTCCCTTTTCATATTTTACTACCGTAATTTTAAATCAGTTAGAATACAATTTATGAACCTGAGATTTTATTTATTTTACTTCATTTTATTTAATTAAGCTAGATTCTTGTTATAAAGAAGATCAAGATATGATTATTATTTTAATTGTAGTGAATAGAGCTCAGAAAGTCGTAAGAATACTATGAGTTAGTTATTTGGTATAGTAAAAAAAAGGGGGGGGATAGTGTTCATATGCCATTGAGGTAGTATCGTGTGGCTCAATGTAGTCTATCTCGTTCCCTGTATTGTCACTCCATGTCTCATGAAAATAGTAAATATTTGTTAATTCATTTTAAAATTGAACCGTATTTGTATTTAAAAATTAGAGCTAGTAATCATTTTAATTAATGCTGAATATTTCATTTATTTATTTGTTAACTGAGCTAGAACCCGTAATATTCGTAATAAACAGTATATTTTGGGGTGAGAATGCACGGGGGGAGGTTAGAATATATATATATATATATATAAGCTCTTTATGTTTTTCAATTGTTGATAAATTTGAAAACTAGCTGAATTCCTCTGTCATAAATATGAACATAAGAGTTTTTGTTTTGGAGTTATAATTTTTTTTCCATTAAATTTATTAAATAAGTGTTTCGAATAATCTACGTCATTTTTTGAATCAATCAAATTGACCCATAAAGCATCATCTTTATTACATTGATTTGAAGTGTTTATAAAATTGATCACAGAGGCACCTTTTGATAGCCAACAAACTTCTGCGAGAAGCAACAAGAAATAGAATTCTTTGCCAATTTCAGTATAAAATTGTCCAATAACAATCTGTCATTCAAAGAAGTGTTTGAGATTTTATTGATTGCTTTAATGACAATATAATGACCTACATAGGCATTCAGTCAGATTTTCTGCAACAAAATGTTGCCAATGAATGACATAGTGTACAGAAAATACATTTGCCAACACATTTTTAAATATGAAAAAAACCTTCACAGCATTTTACTATCATTGGAGCAGCCATAGCAACTGATAAGATATTACTCAGGAGATTTTTTTTTGTTTAAAAACCTCTTCTGATATAAGAAATGTCAATTTTTCTTTACTATTTGCAATCAAATGATAAGATTTCATTTCATAACAAAGTTGACTCATAAAACTATATTGAGAACTGGGATGTTTTAAATAATCATAAAATAAGACTTAAACAGATCTTTACATTATATTAACAGTTAAAGAAATTTCTTGGTAATATCAGATACTGGCTTGTATAGCATAATATATTTTATCTCAGTTATTGCTGATAAAATTAATTTTTCATCAATAATATGCATTTTTAATATTTTAACAATATATAATGAAATACTGTGCAAGCACACAGCTTATATTTATTTTGTTTGCATGCTATTAAAAAAAATTTTTCCCATTTTTGCTGTCTCAAAACAAAAAAATTATGTCTAAAATAAGATTTATCATTTTTATCAACATGAACTTTTATCAAATGTTTTTGTAGTTTTGAAAGTTTCATAAATTCTTTTGATAAACTTTTTGGCAAATCAGGCCCATCAGTAATATATTGTTTGTAGACAAGTGAATAAAGGTATAATTCAGATATTCAATATTATAATGTCTATATTTTTTCTTAAGTTTAATCATGATATTATTTGTAAAAAAAGTAAAATTTACATGTCTATTTATTATTAATAGGAGTAATTTGAAATGCAATTTCTTTCACCAGAACCAAATTTTTTTACAATATTATGTTATGTTCAAATTTATTTAGTAAGCTTTACATAATTTCTATTAATTTGTAATATTAATATGTAGTAAATCGAAAAATTTTACAAACATTACTGTATATAAGAAAGTAATGGATGTAAAAGTGAACAGAGTAACATCTTCATTCTCTCAAAACAAAACACTTCAGATTGGCAGTTATAAATCAGAATTTAGGTTAAATATAAGATGGCAACTCTTATCCTTAAAAATTTTTTATCTTGTATTTGCATTTGAGAGTTTCCTTTGTATCGTTGGGCTATTATAAAAATCAATAAGGTGCATATGTTAAAAAGGTGAAATCCTTTCTCTTTAATAATTATGCTACCCCTGCTCTATAGTCATTTAAGTGAACTGATAATATATTTGAAAAGAAGTGGACAACTGAATCAGATATCAAGTATTTTTTGCATAAGATAGCCAAAGTTGTATAAACTAAAATACTGCTAAAACTAGTAAGCTGAGTTTGTTCTTTGCACAGCAATATATATATATAAACTGGATGCTTTACCTGCTTCATCTGAGTTTGTTCTTTGCACAGCAATATATATATATAAACTGGATGCTTTACCTGCTTCAAAGGCATCATCGGAAACTTCAAAATTAGAATATACAATTTTTAAGATTTTAATAAAAGAAACTGAATTAAAAAATTTTTGTACTTGTTTTTATTTATTAAGAGTATGTGTCATAATACAAGTACTTGATTATAGACAGAAATGTAAAAACATTTTAATTTAAATTTTTTTTAATTGTGATCAGTTTCTTTTTATTTTGTTGATTGTAATCTATTTTAAAATCAGACTTATTTTTGAATTTACTTAAATTTAATTAATATTTGAAAATAGATAAGAGCCTTGGTTAGATTTTTTTAAAATTAAGATTAAGTGGGAGATCGAGATTTACCCTGGCCAGAACTTTTTAATTAAAGATTAGGCGGGAGATAACAATTCACATAAATAGCCCTGGGTTATATTCGTTTGCTTTTTATTCTTATTATGACTTTTATTCATCTTGCTGTTCTAATTTTTATATTTGCTAATTGCTCAACATGAATCACCAAAGTTGGATTTCTGAAAACTGCTAATAGTTTTTGCTGCTTGCTGTGATCAGAAAGAATTGCTTAGCTATTTGCTAATAAAAGAAATAAATATGTTAAGCTATTGAAAATAATGACCATCCAGGATGCTGAAAATACTTACCATAATGAATCTTAATAGTAATATGCAGTGCTAAATCAATTCAAAGATGAACCCCGGAGCTCCATAATTGTGCCTTCAAGAATATGACCTAAAAGGCTAGTCCAGAACTTATCCCAACAATTGCCTTCAGACTTCTGAACAGATAAATAAATGGAAATCAAAAACTTTCATGATGAACTCTAGGTAGAAATAAACTGTGTATTACCCCAGTGGAAGAAATCAGACAGTCAGAACATTATGCCTTGATGTAAATGAACATTTTCATATTATAACCAGGGCTTAAATCTCTTGTTTAAATCTCTATGTTAAAGTCTCAGCTTAATCTGAAAAAAAAAAACCTTTCTCTATAATAAGTTATGTACATTCATTTACATATCACTAACTATTTTATTATGTATTTTATTTATTACATGTATTGGAGTTTTAGTTTTAAGACTTCATATTGTAAATTTATTTGTCCGAGAGTGTATTGTGAGTATATATTTTATACTTAGAGCTTTTTTCTTTTATATTACTAACCATTGATAAATGCTTGGACAGATATTATTAGTTTTCTTTTTAACTCACCTGTCCTTTATTTCTTCATTATAATTAATTTAGACCATCTTGGTTTGCATTTCCTGCAGACCATAGATCTTGTGGCTAGTGATTTATCAAGTGTATTGTTCTCCTCTTTCTAAATAATGGAGATTTTGTTTTCTTCTATTTAAGATTATGTAAACTTATAAACTTTTCTTGTTCTCTTGTCAGAATCGACCTTGGGGATGTTAAACATTTCCTTTTCTTGAATGTTTGCAGGCATTTGACATTTTTATGTCCTGATGTTTCTTTTCTAGGCTAAGGAAAGCTTGCCTTCACTTTTCCCTGATTTCCATGCAAGATCATTCTCTTTTGAAATCTCTAAATAAAGTAAAACTAGAATTTGTTTATATAAATCAATAGCAGGAAGACATTATAAATCCATTTTAATACTCAGGTGAGAAAATGAAATTATCTACCAGGATGTTTAATGTTACAATACTCTTGCACATTCTCTGATAAAGCCACTGGAAAAATCTAGATCAAATTGTCCTATTTTGTTTGACTAATATTTATTTTTGAATTTAATAAATTTGAAAATTATTTATAATTATTTTTAGCTAATGTTTATCTTTGTGTCCTTTTTCTCAATTGTCTGAACAATGTTGAAGACCTGTTTCTCTCCCTGTATCTAGCTGATAGCAGTTATCATCATTGCTAACTTTTGGATCACTGTAAATTGAATTTTCTAGGTATTTAGTGATCTAGTAGTGACCCCAGGGATCAAAAGAAAGTCAGAATAATGATTACAATATATATATATACAATATTAAATTGTTAAATATCAAATTAAAGTTATCAAGAAATAGTTTTTAGTTTGTTCTTATTTAAATAAATGTTTCCTTTTTGATACAAGCTTTATTTAACATTTAATAAAGATGTTTCATTAATATTATATTTTTTTAAAAAAGCCAAATATACTGATAATATACATGAAATGATATTGTACTGACACAACTTGCCCCAATCTATTATTAATAAACATAGGAAAAAAACAGAAACATATGGTAGATTTATATAAAAATATTTTGCTTTGTATATGATCTGCAGTCTATAAATATCAAATATGAATTTAAATTTTTATATATTTATTGCACTTGCATTACAGGTAATTTACCACACAATTTGGAAGCACTCTAAATTAGGTATTCTCCATGTTGCCTACTTGTAGTCTAATATTACAAACAAGTCATTACCTGCACATATTTTTGCCAATACTTGCTGGATTCCCACAAAGTCATCTGCAAACATTTTCTTGTTTAAGAGCTGTCAGAAGATTTAACTATTGATCAGATATAACTTCAGTTTTGTGTGTCTATTTGAAAAATAAAGTAATAATTATAAATTTTAATCTATGTTACATAACAGATAAAACATGTATGAATGCTTTTCAAAAATTTCTTCACTTTTTATGCTTCCACCACATGTGATTTTTACTCAATGCTTTTCAATTGTACACAAGCTTACTACTTTTTTCCTGAATGCTCCCAAAATTCTCAGGGGGTAATATTCTACACTTTGAAAAGCACTGCTTTGTTAGAAATTAAATAAAGTATCTGTAGGAACTGAAAAATGAGATTATGTCACAAAAGATATTTTTATAATCTTCACATCTTAAGAAAAGTTTATAAAATATCTTATTTTTAATTAAATCAATATAAACATAAGTGGTTTGATAAGCATTAATTAGTGAATGTATTATTAACCTTTTGATAAAGTCATTACATGTAATTAATACCCTCTGCAAAATAATTTTTTTTGTATATAATTTCTTCTATTTTTTTTTTTTTACAAAATGTATTTTTTATACATTTTTATATTATATATATCTTCAAAAAAATTAATGAGAAAGATATTTTTTTAAATATTTTCAAAATAATTGATTTGGAATTAACATTATGCTTACTTGATTCCATCTATTGGTTAAATTAAAGTATACAATTATCAAACAACAAAAAAGCAACATTTCTGGCCTTGTGTAATAAAAATAAGTGGCTAAAACAGAATAATCAAATGAACACAATGAACACAAAATGGGATTTCCTCCAAATGAATTTAGAATATGAAGAAAAAGTTAACTGAAAATTCATCATATTAGCTTGTTTACTATTAATATTTTTAACTTTAGAACCAGAGGCATTACTGCAGTTAAAAAAATTGTTTAGGAGGATTTTATTGATTTGCAAACTAACCCCAGCATATATTTAGTTGAGGCATTCATGGTTAAAAGATTTTGAAATTTATAAATCCCCCCTCATTCAAGATCAAAATTTTATGCAATTCATCCCCACTCTCAAGAAAAATAAATAAAAATTTATATCGGAAGATGTCATCACCACAAATTTATTCAAAACAAAGTACATTGATTTTTGTATTAAATTTTTTAAATGGTATAGAAATTATTTTAAATTTTTATTTTAGAAATATTTACACAATATTGTATTAACATTTATAAATTGATATATAATATATTTAATATATAGAGCATATGAGGACAGACTTTCACATGACCCATCACTCTCCACCTATCTCATATCACTGATACACTTGAACACATACATGTTGAAAAGATAAATAATTACCAATGTATGTATTTCATGCTAAACCAGCAATCATCAGTTGTTCCAGATTATCATCTCTACACATATATACTATAAGTGCTCAGATATATATTAAGATAGCCAATCCTCATACTTTAATGGACAGACTTCAATCTCCTCCATACTCCAACTCTTCAACCGTCCACCCAATTGAAAATCTGATGATGGAATGCTCAAAGGCTACCCTGAGGCCAAGATTCTCATCATACCCATGTTGCCCTAAAGTCAATCTGACCCCTCATGTACAGGGCAGAGATCTCTACTATGTAATAACTGAAATACAGGTTTATTATATACCTGTATCAATACATGTAATATATAGGGTATGTGAGCACAGACTTACACACAACCCACTACTCACAATTCTATCTCATAACAGTGACACACTTGAACATATATATGTTGAAAAGATAAATAATCACCAATATACATATTTCATGCTGAACCAGCTATAAAAACAAAATGTAAATTATCAAAAAAAAAAAAAAACTCTCATCATGTTCAGGGGAAAAATTTGTATTTGCATTTATCTTCAATAAAAGAAATAAAAAGTAGAATACTTAATGAGTCTATAATACTGAGATATAATTGTAAGTTGCCAGTAACTAATAGTATTCAGATATCAGGCTAATTTTTTTAAGAAACAATCTTTTAAATTAGTAGTATAAAATAAAATACTACGTTTAATAATGAGCAAAAATAATAAAACAATGAGTGCCTAATTTACTGACTGAAAGCCATGGCCAATAACATTTTTGTTACAAATACAGAATACTTTCCAAGACATTATCCAGAATGAATTATTGAAAACTAGCACTGTTTTAATTCTGTATAATAGAATAATTATTTAACTTCCTATGCACATATATATTGTCATGATCAGCCATGGCATATTTAAATAATTTACATTTATATGATTGATTAGAACACTGCCTGACACTAAACATCAGTAAATAGATAGCCCTGCACATATTTATATAAAATGTGACTATTTCTTTAATATGATGATAATGACCACAACACAGTCACTATTTGCAATACCTGGCTAGATCACAGAGAATATAAGTGACTCCTGATGAAATGGAGATGGAATAAATATTCAGGCTTGACAATATTATTTATAAAAAAGTTAACATACCATTTAAGCAAGTAACGAAACAATAGTTTATTATAAAATATAATAATTGTCAGACAAATTTTTTTTTTTCAATAACACCATTTCTCTAATCTTTTTTTCTTCTATTTTTTAGTTCACATGCACAGTGGAAACAATAGTTATTTATAAGGTATCCATAGTTTATTTTCATGATTTTGAAACAATTTTTTAATTAAATCTTATAATACAACTTTGTTTTTCTATGATTGAGCACATTTACCACAGAGTAAATGCCTGGCCCTTAATATATTCCAAATATAGCTCTATGTATGGCTGACCCTCACAAATATAATACATTTATTTATATCATAAGCTTAATAGGATAATTATACACCTATATCTAATATGGGATAATTTTAACCAATGCACATTTTTTACAATAATAACTTTAGGAGTATCCACTTTAAGTCCAAACCTGATTTAACAATATCACAAACTAATTATGAGAGGTGATTCTTTGAATCTGAGTCCTATTTGCTATTAATACTTCTTAATCAACTAAGATAGTTCTTTGAATCAGATCCCAAATTTATATAAAAAATCATAAATAAATCCACCATTAAGATATAGTGTCCAATAAACCATTAAACAGAGATTTAATAATTTCATATACATAATAAGTTCTAATATACAGAAAATTTAACTCATAATCATAAGGAAGACTAATTTATGTACAAATGGACTTGATCCAATTTCAGAATCAATCTTTAACTTAAAATATCACAAATTATATTACATATCTTTCTTTTTTTTTAACATTTATAGCTTTAACTATTTTACAATCTTACACACTTATTTTAAAATGAATATTACATCTTTGATTATTTAGCTGACAATTTCACATTAAAGAAAAATTATTTTTTTAATATTAACAAATCATAACCTATATATATAGTAAATACAATACAAAACAATTTTTTTTTCATATCTTTTTCTTTTTATACATTTTTTTCCGTTCAATTACTTTAAAACTCAACTAACTTCTCTTTTTTTTAAACTTTCACTTTCTGTTTTAAACAATCATAATACAAATATAGTTTATTAATATTAAATGTAAACTAAATAAAACTTAAAATAGTTAATACATTAAAATAACAGTCTAAACAGTTTTTTTTTTTTTAATTATAATGCTGGAGTTCAATTTCTCCCACAATTTGTAAGTTTCCATAATGTCCTTTGTCTCCTGTCTTTGAAATTGGAAAATTAAGCATCTATTCTTCATTTCAATTAGAGATTTGTTTGAAAAATAGCATAGTCAGATTCTAGTTAGATTTCAGAAATTGGCAGATTTTTCCTATTTTCTAGTCAATCATCACAATGAATGTTTGATATAGCTTGAATAAAGTGTCAATCCAGATTGATTGTGGCATGATTAAAATAAATATCCCGATTGACTACTTTAAAAAAAACTGATTTTATATAAGTTTTACTTACTTTTTTTTTTAACACTCTTGGATCTTGTTTTTTGTCACCTTTTGATATTGTTTTCCCTGAGGCTTTGATAAAGTTGTTGTAACACCTTTAACAACTTTTTTTTGACACCTTTATTGAAATCATTTTATTTTAATCACAACATTTCAAAAGTACTTTCATTATTTAATTGATTGAACTTGCAAAAAACTGAAATTATTAAATTGCCTGATTATTTTTTTTCAAATCAAATTACCAAAACTGACTTAATTATTTTTAAAATGTATTTTTTAACTGAGTTGTTTCACAATACATTCTAAAGTTTTAATATCATTTATACAATTTGCCATTTTCACTTAAATTTAAATATTTTTTTTAACAAAAGCCTACTGCATTATTTAATATTATTTTACAATATATTTAATACTTTTAACATTTGAATATATATATTATTACATTTAGATTACAACTCTGAACCAATTCACAACCATGTGGAAGACCCATGGCTGACAGTGAAATGAATAACACATTATTCATTTCAATATGTATATAGTAAATACTAAGTTTCATTAGAATACAGTCTCTGGAACAGTCATTTATAATTTGTAAAATATATATGTAAATAAGCATTTTCTAAACTTGTATTTTTTTTCTATTTCTCTTTTTAAATGGAACCACATATTTCAAATTTAAGTATTAAAAATTACTGTATTGATGCTTAGTGGGAGATTCTATTAATTTCTAATGATTATGAGGGATAACACCTTGAAAGCGCTTAGCCTGGATTAACTCATTTTGATTGTTTGCAATTAATAGCTTCTTCAACCAGCGTTTTAAAGCGCTTGTATATATAATATCATCTACTGAAATTTTTTTCATGAAAAATGAAATATTGAGACAAAACATTGTTATTGTTTTCTATGCATTCATGTGAATGATTGGCTATTTATTCATTGCAAGCCTTGTATGAGATTTGATTAACAATTTACATTTTTATAATATAAGAACCCCCCTCCTCGTCAAGCGTTGATGGCCTAGCGGTTTACGTAGCTGCCTTCCAAGCAGCTGGCCCGAGTTCGCTTCCCGGTCAACGCTTTGACATATATGTATATATATAAAACCAACCATTACACAAATAACGTTAAAATCTCTCAGAAACGTGTACATGAGTATCTGCCCAATATATTTAACTTTGTTTGGAATGGGGGATGAAAAGGTATTCGCTTTCAATAAATTTATATATCTATATAAAGATAAAATAACTTTTAATTATCCCATTGCACGAAAATATTTTATTAATGGCCTCTATAAAAAAAAGCAGTGAGAAAAAGGCATTACTTATAAATCTTAATAACAGTCGATGAATGGGGGAACCTCTAACTAAGATTAGCTAGATATCTTTTATCAAACAACATTAGATGGTTAACATAGTATGTGTAACATTATATTTATATGTATAATACCTCTGAGTACAAGTACAATGATTTTTTTTATTAAAATGACTTAAAATTAACACTAATTAATTGGAGTTCATGTTTACTTATGTGATGTTTATTAATCTATTATAATTTTAAATTTTTAGTTATATATCAATTATGGAACAATTATTCATTACATAATGATTAATAATAAATTACTGAAATGTCAGACAATTGAGTGAATAGAAGTAAAATGCTAAAAAAAAAAAATGTTTTAAATAAATTATTTAAAAAAAAAAGAAGAAAAAAGATTACTAAAACAAATGGCTTCTTGTCAGTATATTATTTCTTCTTTTTTTAAAAAAAAAAAAGTTCTATCTCTAAACAGTCAACTGTCTGTCATGATAGAGGCTTAATGCTGTCTGATATTGACAAACCTTCTCACATTTCTCTGATCATTCATAGGTTTTAGATAAATATTGACAACCTTTTCAGAAAAGAGGAAAGTTTCAAATTCTTATTTTTTTTCATGTGAGTAGATAGGGTTTATGATTAAAATAAATAACAAAAAGTATATATATATAAACAAAATTCAAAAATAAATCATGAAAAACGTATATAGAAGATAATATAAATAGCTTCAACAGCATCTCTCTGCAAGTATCAACACTTCTGGGAAAGTTGACTTCATTTTGTTAGTCAATTGTTGACTAGTGAAAGTTGTTGTTTTTTTTTTAAGGTTTTGTTTCATTACAGTTAGCGCTAGCTAGGAATACCTAGATTCTTATAGGTGTTCAATGTTGGATATTTAAATTTAGAATTAAGCCTAAGATTGTTTAGATTATTTCAAATAAGTAAAATTTTTCAATTTTTATACTAGGTTTGAACCTTATTGAATGGCTATCTGATGTGCCAACTACTAAACCAGGGTCTTAATTGTAATTATATGTTGACGATTGCCATTATCTAATAATAATTGTTAAATGTCTATAGATAAAATTCCCAAATACTTTCAATAGTTAGTAATATCACATTGGTTAGTATATGACACAATGTTTCAAGTGGTAATATTATATCTTCTTCATGTCTTTCTGGTTCAACCAGTGACAGGAATAACACCGAAATTGATGTTGGACTTTTAGATTCATGAGTATTTAATTTAAATTGAGATTCAATTTCCATGCTAGTATTGTCATTGGTCAAGCCAAAAACACATAAAGAAGAGAAGAAAAACATTGTGTTACATACTAACAAATGAATAAAATTGAAAGGTTTAAATAAAGTTTGAGTTTTTCTAAAGACATTTAATAATTAATATTAGATAATGAAAATAGACCAACATATAACTACTACTAAAATACCATCAAACAAACACTGTGTCTTAATCATTCTGTGTCGGTTTAACTATTCTTGGCTATGACTTAAAAATCAAACAATAAATAAAAAATCATTAATATCTCTCCCTTTAAAATAAAAATACTAATTAGAAGAAACTACTTAAAAATACGCCTTCAATCATTCTCCATCAAGCGTTACAATTACTTCTATTTTTTTTATTTTATTCAAAGTTTATTTTTTGACCAAATATTATAAAAACTAAATTATATAGGGCATATGAGCACAGACTTTCACACGACCCATCACTCTCCACTCTATCTCATAACACTGATACACTTGAATACATATATGTCGAAAAGATAAATAATCACCAATATACGTATTTCATGCTAATCCAGCAATCATCAGTTGGTCAGATTACCATCTCTACACATATGTGCTATAAGTGCTCAGATATATATTAAAATGGTCAATCTTCATACTTTAATGGACAGGCTGTAGAGATGGTAATGTGGACCAACTGATGATTGCTCGTTTGAAATCTGTCCATTAAAGTGTGAAGATTGGCTATCTTAATATCTATCTGAGAACTTATAGCATATATGTGTAGAGAATGGTAATCTAGACCAACTGATGATTGCTGGTTTAGCATGAAATACAAATATTGGTGATTATTTATCTTTTCGACATATATGTGTTCAAGTGTATCAGTGTTATGAGATAGAGTGGAGAATGATGGGTCGTGTGAAAGTCTGTGCTCATATACCCTATATATTACATATACAGACAAAGGTATATAATAAGCCTGTGTTTCAGCTATTAAAAACTGAAATAATATATATTTTTTATTTGACTTTTAAATAGTTTTAAAAATATAAAACTATTTACAAATATTGAATTTTATTTTTTTCTATTTTTAATATAAAACTATGTGTGATGACTCAATTTGATAATTTTTAAATATTCCCTTTTTTTTTTTACTGAAAATCAGTCCAAATATTTTTTCTAAAAAAATTACATGAAAATAGTATATTTCACCTTGACCAAAAAATGAACTGAGATCTCAAACGAACAGTCAGCCTGCAATCCCCAATTCAATAGCTCAGAATTTTGACTGTTTATTCACTTGTAACATCAAATACATTTTAATCGTCAGGCATATTATAATTGTATTATAAATATGCAAAAGAATAATTAAACAGCTACACAAACCCATATATATATATATATGATAAACAAAAATGCAAGTTAAAAAACTTGCTAACGCTTGTATTTATGTCCACAGATGGCGTCCTACCAAAAACACCTAAGATTTCAAGCTATTTGCTATATATATATATATATAAATTTCATGTATGGATGATATGCTTTACAAAATGTATATTTATTCTTTCTTGATGTTTCTGTTTTTCCGTATTCGTCGTAATTCATTTTTGTTGCCGTGCACCATAATGAATAGAGAAGAAAGAATAATTATAATACACTTTGCAAAGATATCGGCATACCCGTATGCAAAATTTATTACATACAATTAATGATACTTTTGATGTAAAAAAAGAAACTTGTCTGCATTTGATGTATGAAAAAAGATGCATCTGATGTGCAAAAAGATGCACTGTCAGATATCCAAATGAAATGAATTGTTAAATTTTCAGGTTTAGTAAATGGCATTGAAGTATCCAATTAAAAGGCATCAGAATATACCTGGTTTAATAAATGGCATTGAAGAGTACTCTATTAAAATGCATTAAAATACCTGATCATTTAGAAGCAGCAAATCAACAAGCACCAAAGCAAGCAAGGAAAAAAACAAACACCTTGATTGGTGCATTTTTTGTCCAGATAATGCTGCATCCCAATTATAAATCTCCAAGAAAGTATTCAACTCACATTGTATCAACTACAATAGATATTGACTGGACATCAGGAAAAATTCACTTATATCAATATAGGGGGATGTTTGCAAAGAATTTGGTTTGATGTGTTGGTAATATTAAATGCAATATTGGCATACATATGTGTATTCAAAACCTTGAAGATTGTTAAAATATATGATTAGATTCAAACTCATAAAAAATTGTATTATTATAATATATACATATTTAATATCTTGTATTTTGTCACATATCTTCAGAAATAAAAGTATTTAAAAATTGTAATTAAAAAAATTATATGTGTATGTTGGCATTCAGTAAACTGAAATCATGTAAACTCTTCATGATACAAAATATATTCATGCAGCTATTATGTATAAAGTAAAAAATGGGGGCAAACCCTTGAAAAGGGTAAGTATTTCAGAAACAACATCTTTGTCTATATTATTATTTTCTAGCATATATTGTTTTTATTCCCCATCCCCTAAAAAAATGAACTGTGTTTTGAGTGTGTATATATAACATATTAAATACAGCATTTTAAAACTTTATATATAATTTTCAACTTTAACTAATTAGTAAGATACTATTAATAAATTATCTATTGTATTTACTAGATTATTATGCCAATGCAAATTGACATTTGCATTGAAAACCCCAGATATATATTGTAACTCAAAGTTCAGATCATAATAGGGTAGAAGCAAAATATGGTGGGTTGAGATGAGTATGTTTATTTGGAATGAATTTGAGATTGGATATACTTTTACCCAAAGTAAACTAAAATATATATTTGTTTTATCCTTCTAAAAATGATAATAGATAATTATTGTATAAAATCATGACATGGATAATTATTACCATGACTGTGTGTTCAAAGAACACATTAAGATTATTTTGGTGAAGGTTACTATTATGTGCATGATCAATCATCATCATCAACCATTATCAGTCCAATTCAGAATGAAGGTCTCTCCAAGTTCAATCCATCTTCAATCTTTAGCTTCACTTCTCCACATCACCCCTGCGCACTTTCTTATTTCATCCATCCATCTCACATGTGGTCTCTTTCTGGGTCTTTTATAATCTCTTGGAATCCAATTTAAGACTTCAATCATCCATCTAATATCATCTCTTCTAGCAATATGTCCAGCCCAACTCCACTTCAGTCTTTTAATTTTTTCAATGAGGTCAGTAACACCTGTTTGTTATCTTACCCATATATTGCATTTTTGACCTCTTCTTGTTACTCCTAACATGCATCTCTCCATACTTCTTTGAGTGATCTGAAATGATGCAAATACAAACACTCTACTGGAGAAGGTTGCTTATTTATTCATTCAATGCCTACCATTAATTACAGATGGATAAGAATGTTTTAGGATGTCCTTAAATTTATTCACAGTAACAATTAGTCCTCTAGCAACCTTTTTTCTAAAAATAACAGGAAAAATAAAAAAGGCTGGTCTTAGTCAGATGTGTGATTGAGTCAACAAATCCTGAACAGTGTCAAGAAAGAAATCATTTCAAAATTATTTAAAAAGATTAAAATTTCTCATGTTATTAATGGAGAAGGAGGAGATAGTGATGATATAAATGAAAGAGATGAGGAATTTTGAGATTTTTATGATTAAAATGATTAATAAATTGTTTTACAATAGTACATAATATTCTTTATTGATTTTTATAATATTTTTGTAAAAAAAATAATTAATTTTTACTGAAAAATGTCAGATGCATTTTATATATGTGTGCCGGTATATGCGTAATCATAAATTGAAACAAAACCTTTATTTTATTAAAAAATAATAGTGTGATATATAATGATTTAGATTATTGATTAAATATCATAAGATTCAAGATAAAACAAAGTGATGAGAATAAATATGTCTTAATATGTTGATTGCCAAGACATAAATACAGAGTTGAAATTTTCAGTCATTAAATTATCTGATATATTCATTATTCAAACTCGATAAATAAATTTAAAATATTTAATTTTGAGGGATTTGAACTCAGCCCTTCAAGCTCCATAAAGCTATCCACTCCCTCTTATTCAACTGATATACAGGATCCCCATGCATGTGAGAAAGATAAATGATCACAAATATAATGTGCTGAACCAGCATTCATCAATTAGTTCAGTATAGAAAATTAAACTTGTATTTAATTAATAAAATGTTTAAATTATCTCCATTACTGTATTTTCAGAAGAAAAAAAAATCCTGAAAATGAAGCACAATAAAATGAACTAAAAAATAAATTAGTGCTACATTAAAAATTACAGAAGGAAAATTTTGAAATAATGAAATACACAATAAAATTATTTATTTTGATAAATGAAAAAAATCTATTGGCATTTAATAAAATTTCGACTGGTTCTACAGTCACTTCTAGAAACATGACAAATCAAGTTTCAATGATAGATGTTTGTTTTTGATTTTCATTTCTTTTTATTTTAACAAAGATTTTCCCATACTTTGCTGCTGTAGTTTGCAGTCTGTACTGTTTTTCTATTAATTCTCCAAGATCAGATTCACTTGTAAATATTAGCAAAGCACCTTCCTTTTCTAATATACACCCGGGTCTCATTTTACGTGGATTTATTTAACGTGATTTTGAAGTTACGCGATTCATGTTTCTTCGTAAGTCTAATTCCGATAATGCGCTATTACTTTAAATAATAAATTTCATGCACTTACGTCATATTGAAAGTAATATCACATTATTGGAATTCGACTTTCATCTTAGTAATTTCAATATTTTCAGTGCTTTATAATAGTAAGATTTTATGCAATAATGAAATTAAAATCATGATTTCCACATTTTATGTATACCCACATTAAATTTTACAAGATTATAATGTATATTTGTTCAAACATTGTACGTGTTAATTTTGCATTTTAAATCATATTCTGTTTTTGCTTTTTTAAAAAAGAATGTAATCAATTATTAATCATTTAGTGTCTGCAAGTTTATTTTTAAAAGGTGAATAATAGCAGTGGGCACAATTAAATTTGACAATTAAAAATTAAAATCTGATTTTTTAATTGTAATTAACAATTTAAAAATTACTTAAGGTGACCTGAAATTAATGTGATGTGAAACAAAATTTGATTTTTAAACGAATTTGAAAATTAAAAAATTAAAGACAAAAATAAGAATTTAATGACACTAATCATGAACATGCTCTTAAATTCCAATGAGAGCTAAATGGTTGTATGTCTGGATATCATGAGCTTCATAAACAACTAATAAAATCATCATCTCAAAGATTAATTATTAATTATGTTGTCACCAGAAAACCAGTAACACAATATGAGAGTGAAGTTGGCGCTAGTTGTATTTCCTCTTGTGAAGAATCTGATTTTTTACCAGTTTGCAAACGAACCTGTTTAACGGCAAATAGCGATAATAATTAAAATGTGTATAAAAAAATGTAAATTACTGTAAATTATGCATAAAAATATATTGTTTTGAATGAAAGTAAATATTATAGTTAAAAAAAGTTTGTCTTGTATCAATTTTTTTCAAATTTGAAATTTTTTATTAGTCATATTTTATTTCCTTATTTTTTTTTTGCGCGCGAATTTTAAAGTAATTTTACATTGGTGCTTTGCTTTTATGCAATTTTTGAAAAATCACAGTCCATATCCCCCTTTTTTCAAGGTAAGTTATGTCTATTTTTGAGTGATTTCTTTTGCGCCTGTTTTCTGAGGAACCTATCTATCGTGTAAAATGAGACCCAGGTATATAGTCATATTTTCATTGAAGTTGATAATTTCTAATTCATCATTCTCAATAGTTCTTTTTAAAAAAACAAAATCCCTTGAACATTAACTTAGTCAATATTAATACGAAGACAATGAATAAATTTGCATAAATTACTACCCCATTGTTTAAAATCACAACTCAAGCTGACACTCCCAAGATATGAATAATGGGTCTAATGTTTCTGAAAGCACTCAGCCTGATAATTCTCTTGATATTAAGCTTCACTTGTTTGCATAACATGCAATTTGTCATTTACTACTCAAAGGTAAAGTAGAAACCAGGATTTTATTTCAATATTAATTTTTAGACTTCCATTTTTGTTTTCATCTGACAATTGTTGTAGCATTTCCAATGCCCTGAAGCATTATTTATATAGCAATATCATCTGCAAAATTTAGGTGACTAAAATAATTATTTATTTCTATATACTTAGTCTTAATTTTGCTCTGCATATATTGTAGGTGTCATGATTATTCATCATTTATTGCATATTAGTTCTTTGTGTAATATTAGACTTGTTAGTAAAACTATGAGCAGCTAGTAATCTGTAATAGTATATATGTAAGTAAATAAGATTATCATTATTCTTGTGATTAAACAAATCAATACAATATTATAATAACCTGAAGTCAAGATAACATTACAACTAGTACTGCCTTGAAAATAGATTGATATAATATTCTATTTGTTTAAATATGAGTGTTTCTCTGATGTAATATATATATATATATGATAACAAATAAGCTGTTGCACTTATATCATCATCATCATCATCATCATCAACCATTATCAATCCACTGCAGGATGAAGGTCTCTCCAAGTTTAATCCATCTTCTCCGATCTTTAGCTTCTCTTCTCCACAACACCCCTGCACATTTTCTTATTTCATCCATCCATCTCACATGTGGTCTCTTTCTGGATCTTTTACAATCTCTTGGAATCCAGTTTAAAATTTCAATTGGCCATCTATTATCATCTCTTCTAGCAATATGTCCATCCCAACTCCATTTCAATCTTTTAATTTTTTAAATAAGGTCAGTAACACCTGTTTGTTGTCTTACCCATACATTGCGTTTTCAATCTCTTCTTGTTATTCCCAACATACATCTCTCCATACTCCTTTGAGTGGTCTGAAGTCTCTGTATTGCTCTTCTATTAACTGTCCAAGTCTCAGATCCATAAGTAAGAACTGGTAAAACACATTTGTTAAAAACCATCCTTTTCAAACACATAGTCATATTTCCTTTTAGTATCAAGTTATTTCTACCAAAAGCACTCCAACCAAGTTTAATTCTATGATTAATTTCCTCCATTATGTTTCCATCTGTATTAATAATCTGACCAAGGTATTTGTAACTGTTAACTTCTTCTAATTCTTCATAATCAATCTTTATTTTCATATTTTGATTAAATCGATTAAACATTACTTTAGTCCTTTTAACATTTATCTTTAGTCCTACTTTTCTACTTTCATCTGCTAACTCCTGCAACATTTCCTGCAGCTCTGAAGCATTATTTGCAAAAACAACTACATCATCTGTGAAATCTAAATGACTTAAATACTTTCCATTTACTTTCACTCCTTTAGTTTCCCATTTTAATCCACAAAATACTTCTTGCAGCACTGCTATAAAGAGTTTTGGAGATATGGAGTCACCTTGTTTTACACCTTTCTCAATGTTGATTTTTCCAGTATCATTATGTAATCTAATTGTTGCTGTTGCATTTTTATAAATATTCTTTAAAATATGACAATATTCTGGATCTATACCTTGATGATCCAATGCTTTAATCACTGAAGAAATGTGTATAAAATTGAATGCCTTTTCATAATCTACAAATCCAAAATATAATGACAACTCATATTTGTTTGTCCTTTCTATGACTTCTCTCAATACCTGGATATGATCTATTGTACTAAAACCACTTTTAATTCCAGCTTGTTCTCTTGGTTGGTGGAAATCCAAAGTTCTCTGTAGACGAGTTGTAATTATCTTGGTAAAAATTTTATATAAACTGATAAAAGGCTGATAGGTCTGTAATTTCTAATATCTTCTTTATCACCTTTTTTAAATATTAATATTATTACTGCATTCTTCCAATCTTCCTAGACATCTTTATCATTTAGACATTTGGTATATAACTTTGCTAAAGTTGTTTCTATTTCTTCACCTGCGTCTTTTAATATATCAATTATAATTCCATCATTTCCTGGAGCCTTTCCTTTCTTCATACACTTAATTGCATGTCTCACTTCTTCATTTAAAATATTGGGCAATTCGGAAGATGTAATAGATATAGGAGGTACTTGTTCTTTATTACTATATAATTCTTGATAAAAATCTTCTACCAATTTCATGATGTCATCTTTCTTTTTAGTAATAATTCCATCTTTTTTTCTTATTGCAGATATAAATTTCCTACCAATACCAAAATGTTGTTTAACATTTTTCAGACTTTTATTTTCTTCTACAGCTTTCCTGCTATTTCACAGTTATACTTTCCTATATCATTTTCAACTCTTTTCCGTACTATTTTACAAAATTCGAGATATTCAATTCTTTTTAATACATCATTTTTGTATATCTTCATATTCCTTCTTTTCTTCATAAATTCTCTAGTCTCAGTAGAAATTTTATTAGTTAATTGCTGCTTTTTTCTACCAGCTATGTTTGTTGCAGTTTTTAAAAGTGTATCAGTTATTTTCATATTAATTTCATTCAAATCTGAATCATGTTCAAAATCTCCTAATACTTGAAACCTATTTGTAAGTTCTAATTTAAATTCATTAGAATGTTTCTGAAGATTAGGAATATCAACGGTAAATATTGTTTTTCTTAATAATTTTTGTCTTTCTAGTTTTACATTAACACGTAACTTACACCTTACTAATCGATGATCACTTCCTGTGTTAAATTTATTAAGAACATTACAATCTTGAAATATGTATTTTCTGTTAGTCAAAATATAATCCAATTCTGCTGTACCTTCATTTGGATGCTTCCATGGCCATTTCCTTTTAACATTTTTCTCAAAAAATGAATTCATAATATAAAGTTTTTCTTTTTCTGCAAACTTCACAAGTCTATGTCCTCTCTCATTTCTATTACCATAACCAAAATTACCTACAGCAATTTCATCTTTCATTTGTCTACCAATTCCAGCATTAAAGTCTACCATAACAACTTTAAAATGTTGTTTACTCTGATCAAAAGCCTTTTGTACATCCATATAAAAATCTTCTACTACTTCATCACTATGAGAACTTGTTGGGGCATAAACCTGAATTATCTGCATTTGGTATCTGCTATTAAGTTGTATAACTAATCTTGCCACGCTGTCCGATACACCATCAATCTCCACAATATTGTTCTTCCACTTTTTATTTATAATGAATCCTACTCCACTTGTATTTCCAATATGTGTGCCTTTATAATAGAGTATATGTCCACTTTTTAAATCAATTGTTTCTTCTCCTTTTCTTCTAACTTCACAAAGTCCAATAATGTCCCATTTAATATAAGTTCTTCTTCTAATTCTTGCAATCTTCCTTCACTTGAAAGTGATCTGCAGTTGTAAGTACCTAAATAAAAAGTCATCATCAAATGGCAGCCTGGGTCCACAATCAGGGGATTCTTAGCACTCTCCGCCTTCAGCCACCAACCGCTGTCTTGGTTGGTGACTTTACAGCCTCCTGGGAATAAGGGCCATGCTTTATTTTTGTCTGTCATAATTGTATATATGTATTGGAAAAATATTTATCATTTACACAAACATTCATTCTGCCTTATCAGGCATTGAGAAGAAAGACCATGGTGTTTCTTGATCTTAAACTCAGAGGTAAAAAGCAAATAAACTCACCATGCTGGCTAATGCGTGTTGGTGAGCAGCCCATCCATGTTCGTATACTATATGAATAATCACATAGTAATAACAGCTGCAATGACAGGAACGTATGGAGTGGACATTAGGAATATTGCCCTGCTCGGTTCCTTTAAGGCCTCCAAGAGGAATCAAAGGGTCTCCTTTCAGTTAATAGCAAACTCCTTTCTGCAGCCATTGCACTTATATATATATATTATACCTGACAAAAGCTTTAGACTCGCATATACTGACCACCAGGGTGCCACTAGTCTGAAATTTGGAAATAGACATTTATTTTTAAGGGGTTACAGGATGTGCGAATCGAATGCACCAGACTAAACCCAGGGAGAGCAAAAGCTAATGAATGTGGTTCAGACAATTGAGAAAACACTGAGACAAACGTCAGCCAAAATACTTATAAGAACTTTTAAATTTATTAAACATAATAACAAAATAAACATGAAACTTGCTCTACATTTGCTTAGCAGATCTTAACATTGAGTGTATGTGAGCAGAACTATGTTAAATACCCAGGCAGACAAGTTCATTTCTTATCTATAACACAATAATGGCTTATATCTTCTTGCTAGCGGTTCGCCCAACCAATTCCCTTTTCCCTATAGAGACTTAGTAAGATGGATGTTTGTGAGGAATAACAGGACAGTGCAGACGAGCTTTTCTTAGTCCAGATAAGAAATGTTGGAACCAAGAATGTCATAATTCTGCAAAATGCTCATGGACAAGTACATTGAAATGAGCCAAGGTTAGTCTCACACAAGAAAGAAACATGAACTATGTAATCTGAATTATAGCAAATAAATCTCTACCAAAAAAATAAATAAATCATATATCCTAGAAATCGCTAGCCAAAGCCAAGTTTGATTTAGTTTAACGCTGAAGCAAACAAACAAACAAAAATAAAAGAAAACTACTAAGGTCGGTCTGAGCATTTAACAAGGGTTAATCATAAAACTGAGAAATTATTAAGCATATAAAATATCACTCGCCCTACACTCTCGGACAAGCAACATTTTAAGATTGAAAATCTTGCTACTAAGATCATAATGTAAAATAACCAAAAGTACATTAATATTTAAATTGATAAATTATACATCATAAATATACTTTCTTTTTAAGATTAAGTTGAGATTTGTGAGAGACTTAATTAGAGATTTAGCCCTGATTTTGATATGGAAAGGTAAGTTACCTCGAGATAATGTTAATTTCTGTTGTTCACACAAAGTTCGGTTTATAGAGTCCTCTACAATGGATGTCATTTACTACAGGTTCAGAAGTCTGGAGGCCTTATCAGGATCCACTTTGGACTTGACAGTTAGGTCATGATTGAAGTCACAATTTGGAGCTCAAGAGGTTCATCTTTGGAACGGCTCAGCCCATCATGTTGTGGAGATTCTTCGTGGCATATATTACAGGCATAGCATCTGAATGACTGCTAGTATCGTGGCAAATAGAGTTATTATCGGTCAGTGGAAATTCAACTTGGTGATTCCCGTGGCACCAATATCAAAAAAATAATTTAGTCACTTTCACAATGCAAACAGTTCAATAACAGCTAAAATCTGGATCGATCCTCAATAAGAAGAAGCCGAATAAGCTGCACAATAAAAACTGAATGAACAGAATAGTCTCTTTGATTTCTCTTCTCTCTTCTAAAAAAAAAAAAATTACCCAGCTATTTATGTCCTTTGTTATCCCCCACCAATCTTTTTTTTTTTTGCAACTTTCAACCAATTTAAATCTCTATCTCCTGCTCAATCTTAATTAGAAAAACAATATCTTACAGGGCTTCATCTTACAAAAATGATTATTATTTTTTTTATATAAAAAAAAATACAAAACTAAATCACAGCTTTAAAATACATCAACATTAATTTTTTTTTTTTTAGTTTAAATAAAATACATATAAGTGCACTAATTAAACTTTGTTTGCTTTTAATTATTTTAAAAGAAAACAAGTATCATAAAAAAAAATATTTTATACTAAAATCAACTTAGAATTGAAAATAGAAGATTTCAAAATAAATAAGTATGTGTGTTATTGCACATATAAAACTTGGTTTTTCTTTTTCCTAATTTACATGATAAAACCCTTGAATCAGATAAAGTATCCAGTTCAACTGCCCCTTCACACCAACAAAAAAAAATAAAAGCATCTATTTGCTATTTCTTTTTTTTTTCAAACTTTAAACCCCAACATTTAAAACTTTTAAATCCCCTCCCCCCAGCTGAACATTTGCCCTGAGATCAATTCCTTAAGTGTACCTCCTATCTTTTAGGTGGCTGGCCTACGGCTTCATGCATTATAAGATCCATAAACCCCATGCTCATCTTCCAATACAAAGGCATTTGAACCACTTTTCTTTTGTATAGTGAAGGGTCCCTCATATACTGGGAAAAATTTCTTATATTGATGCTGGGTTGGATTGCTGACATGAGGTTTTCATACAAAAAACCAAGTCCCCTACCTCGAATCTACATGGTCGTGGATTTCCCCACTTTATGCGTACTTCAGCCATATGTTTTAACTTTATTCGAGCCTTTCTTCTATCCATTTCTTTATCAATTTTGTCCCAATCTACAGGCAAGGGAGCCTTTATCAGCATTGGATAATTCTGTCCAAAATGTAATCTGATGGGGGCAAACCCTGTAGATTCATTCTGTGTCCAATTTATGTAGTTAGTGATGTTTCTCGTCTGATTCACCCATCCATGGTGATTTTCACTGACATAAAGCCGAAATAAACGGTTTAACTCTCTCATGACTCTCTCACAGGGATTCGATTGAGGATTACGAATAGATGTTAATACATGCTGAATGCCCTGTTGCTGAATCCACTTTTTCCAGTGGTGAGATTTAAAGGGTGTCCCATGATCTGTAAGTATCATCTGGGGCCTACAAATCTTAGGAAATTGATGCTCCTCTAAGATCCGGATAGTATTTCATGTATCCGCCTTTCTTAACGGATATGCAGTTACATACTTAGAAAATATGTTGTACATTACGATTAAATATCGGTATTGTTTATAGGCAGGTAAAGGCCCATAAAAATCTATGGCCAACATTTCATTAGGGTTGTGTGCTAAAATAGGCTGCAAGATCCCAGTAAATCTCTTATTTACATATTTAGTTTGTGAACACTCATGACATTTTCCCAAAACTGATACAACATTTGAATATAAACTTGGCCAGTAAAATACTTCCCTGAGCACATGTTCTACTTTATGTGGTCCATAGTGTCCATAAAGGCAATGTATATACTCCATAAGTTTGTTCCTGAGTGTTTAGGGTATAAGAATTCTCCATGAGTCTTCTTCTGTGGTGACACTGTATTGCAATACCCCATCTTTTATTCTATAGGCTTTGTATTTTTCCAATGTTGCTGTGTCACTGGGGTCTGAAGTTCTTATTCCTTTCTTATATGTCATGATTTGTGCATACTCTGGGCTGGTCTCCTGTATTTCAGATAGCCTTAGTAATTGTTGCTCTATGGACTCATCTATGGTCAATGTGAATGCTGCAATACTTAGATTGTTGGGCTCAAGATGATGTGGGGTCAGATCTACAGGATGGCAACTCAAAATATCCGCCACAATATTTTCCTTTCCTTTACAATATAGAACTTTATATTGAAATTTCTGTAGCGTAAAACTCCAACGTATCAATCGATCATTCGAGAAATAACTGCTATTAAGAAATTCCAAGCTCTTATGATCCATAATTACAACAATCTCTGACCCAAGCAGGAATTGTTTGAATTTACTGAAAACCCAAACAATGGCCAAAGCTTCCTTTTCTGTTGTCATGTAATTATTTTCTGCCCCTTTTAGCTTGCGGCTACAAAAATACAACACCCTGTGACGTTTTTGTTTGTCAATTTGAAATAACACGACTCCAAGCCCTTGCCCACTGCTGTCGGTCTGAACATAAAAAGTTTGTGAAAAGTCAGGGTAGGCTAGAACCACCTGTTCCAAGAACTTGTTTTTAATGTGTTGAAATTCCTGCTCCTGTTTGTACTCCCATACCCATTTTTAGTCTTTTGTCAATAACTGAATCAAATTTGCAGCATCTAATGCAAAATTTTCATAAAATTTATGATAAAAATTGCATAATCCAAAAAAAGACCGTACCTGACACCTATTAGTGGGTGTGGGAAAATATTGTATTGCTGTTAGTTTCTCGGGATGAGGTTTAATACCCTCTTTTCCAATTAAAAAGCCTAAAAATGTAACCTCCTCCTGGACCAGGCAACTTTTTTGTGAATTGATGGTAATGTTTTTCTGGTAACACTCCATTAAGAACATTTTCAAGTGTTCCATATGTTCTTCCATATTTTTAGATGTGATGACTATGTCATTCATATATATCACAATCAGACTCTTGATTTTGTCTGATAACACTTGATCCAAACATTTTAGAAGTCCTGAACCACTATTGATTAATCCAAAAGGCATACGCTTAAATGTATGCCCTTCATAGCGGAAGGCAGTATATTTGCGGTCAAATGGATGGAGAGGGATCTGCCAATAACTGGATGTCAAGTCCAATGTAGAAAAAATGTTTTCCCTTGAAATTTTGAGAGAAGTTCTGTTATTGTAGGTGGAATGTTTCTTTCAGGAACGATAATGGCATTTAACCGCCGGGCATCCAAACATATTCTGACAGATCCATCTTTTTTCTTTACCACTACAAATGGGTTAACATATGGAGATGTGTGCTTTTCAATAACTCCCCATTCAATCATTTGCTGTATTTGAAGATCTACTTCAGCCTTATATTGAAATGGAATGGGATATGAATGACTCTGGAATTGGCTTTCATCCTTAACTTGAATGCGATGCACATACCCCTCAATGATCTTAGGCCTATTCGAAAAAACTGAATAGAACTCCCTCAACAGTTCCATTAGAGAGTGTTATTCTTCCATTCCTTTTAACATGGATTGCAACCCTTTATTTTGCATTTCCACGGTATCCCTCACTTGTTGAACACACTGTACCTGAAGTGGCTTATAACTCTTTAGCCCTTCAAATGGCATCAAAACTTCTTGGTAAAGAAATAAACATTTGTAATAATCCAAAACACATTTATGCCTGTACAAAAAATAGTCCCAATTATAACATCTTGTATGAGACCAGGCATTATCAAAAAGACATGGTCTAACTCTATGTTACCCAGATGCAAATGTAACCACACCTGTTTGGTTTTAATATTTGCCTTCTTGCCATTGGCCAGTGTCACCTGCATTCTTTTTATTGGCAGTGTATACAAACGTGGCTGGTCTTTATTTTCACATAAAACTTACTAGAGAGCAATGACATTTGACTTCCTGAATCAACCAATGCTTCTGTAATGATGGCTCCAGTCTTTATACTGACAATTGGGCAAGTCTGCATAGCTCCATTCCATGCTGGTTCTTCTTGATTCACCATCACATTAGCTAAAGTCCTATGTCTTTCTTTACTTTTTTTAATTGGAGCTGATAATTGACTCTTTTGACCTTTTTTTATCGAAATTATCTGATCGCCTTGCATTGTTCTTTTCTCCACTTCTTCTTGGGCCTGATTATGTTCAATTTCATTTAGCAGTTTAATCATTTCTTCCAAGTGAATGTTGCTACTGCACAACATGATGTGCTGTACATCCCTTAGCATATTGCCCAATACTATTCGGCATATCATCCTCGCAGTCAATGAGAAAGCTATCAATGACTTCAGCCTTGCTGCTTGTTTGCAGAAAAATTTGGGTGTAAGTTTCTCCATTACCCCTAATATATCTTGCTTGTGATATATTAATAAAGATATGATACTGTTTTTCTTCACCCCAAAAAGTGTGCAATAATTTGCATCTGTAATCCCAAAAAGTCTGTGGCTTGATCTTTAAGATATGCCACCAATCCTCAGCCATTCCTTGTAAATAGTGGTGTGCAATTGCCACTTGTTCAGTCTCCTGTGAATTATGACATCGAAACATCTCTTGCAGGCTCTCCAAATGCTCTAATGGGCTTTTCCCAAATATCAGCCATAAAAGATTTTATTTGCCAATATATTTCAGCCATAATGCTAGCTAGTTTATCTTCAGCCTCTTCTCTAACTTTATTTAAATTCCCAATGCAACTTCTGTCTATTTATGAAATTTATTTATTTTTTTTAATCTTCAACTGCTATTTATTATATATATATTTAAAGCACATAAGTTAAACTGTTTACTTTTTTCTTTAAACGCGAACCTAAACTCTTTGCTTGCTTTTTTTTTTTTTATGAACGTAACAGCTAATTTTTAACTTTAAAAAAAAAATCTTTTATATTTTGTTATTTCTAAAATGCTAACCGAAACTCTTTGTTTTTTTTTATTATTATTTTACGAACGTATAACTAATAACTTTTTGTTTTTTAATAAACAAAGAAACAAAATAAATATATAACTTCTTAATATCTTTTTGTCTGACCCATCCATTCAGTAATAACTCTAAAGAATGCTGTTTAATTAACTATATATATATTAATTATTCATATTGAAAAGATGAACCCCCTACTCCAAACTGCTTTCTACCATTTAGCACAAACTGATCCCTACCTACTGAATCTTGCCTCCAACAGTGAAATATTACTCAATTGTTCAAACAAAATCTCATGTGGGATTTAAAATCGAAGGCCTGCGTTGGTTGCGCCAAAATTACTATCCTATATACCGGCCAGAAGCATTAGACTCGCACATACTGACCGCCAGGGCGCCACTAGTCTGAAATTTGGAACTAGACATTTATTTTTAAGGGGTTACAGGATATGCGAATCAAATGTGCCAGACTAAACCCAGGGAGAGCAAAAGCTAATGAATGTGGTTCAGACAATTGAGAAAACACTGAGACAAATGTCAGCCAAAATACTTATAAGAACTTTTTAAATTTATTAAACATAATAACAAAATAAACATGAAACTTGCTCTACATTTGCTTAGCAGATCTTAACATTGAGTGTATGTGAGCAGAACTATGTTAAATACCCAGGCAGACAAGTTCATTTCTTATCTATAACTCAATAATGGCTTATATCTTCTTGCTAGCGGTTCGCCCAACCAATTCCCTTTTCCCTATAGAGACTTAGTAAGATGGATGTTTGTGGGGAATAACAGGACAGTGCAGACGAGCTTTTCTTAGTCCAGATAAGAAATGTTGGAACCAAGAATGTCATAATTCTGCAAAACGCTCATGGACAAGTACATTGAAATGAGACAAGGTTAGTCTCACAGAAGAAAACAACATGAACTACGGTAATCTGAATTATAGCAAATAAATCTCTGCCAAAAAAATAAATAAATCATATATCCTAGAAATTGCTAGCCAAAGCCAAATTTGATTTAGTTTAATGCCATAGCAAACAAACAAACAAAAATAAAAGAAAACTACTAAGGTTGGTCTGAGCATTTAACAAGGGTTAATCATAAAACTGAGAAATTATTAAGCATATAAAATATCACTCGCCCTACACTCTCGAACAAGCAACATTTTAAGATTGAAAATCTTGCTACTAAGATCATAATGTAAAATAAACAAAAATACATTAATATTTAAATTGATAAATTATACATCATAAATATACTTTCTTTTTAAGATTAAGTTGAGATTTGCGAGAGACTTAATTAGAGATTTAGCCCTGATTTTGATATGTAAAGGTAAGTTACCCCGAAATAATATTAATTTCTGTTGTCACACAAAGTTTGGTTTATAGAGTCCTCTACAACGGATGTCATTTACTACAGGTTCAGAAGTCTGGACGTATTATCGGGATCCACTCTGGACATGACAGTTAGGTCATGATTGAAGTCAGAATTTGGAGCTCCGGAGGTTCATCTTTGGAACGGCTCAGCCCATCATGTTGTGGAGATTCTTCATGGCGTATATTACAGGCATAGCATCTGAATGACTGCTAGTATCATGGCAAATAGAGTTATTGTCGGCCAACGGAAATTCAACTTGGTGATTCCTGAGGCACCAATATGAAAAAAATAATTTAGCCAATTTCACAATGCAAACAGTTCAATAACAGCTAAAATCTGGATCAATCTTCAATAAGAAGAAGCTGAATAAGCTGCACAATAAAAACTGAATGAACAGAATAGTCTCTTTGATTCCTCCTCTCTATTCTAAAAAAAAAAAAAAATTACCCAGCTATTTATGTCCTTTGTTATCTCCCGTGCAATCGTTTTTTTTTGCAACTTTCAACCAAAGTAAATCTCTATCTCCTGCTCAATTTTAATTAGAAAAACAATATCTTACAGGGCTTTATCTTACAAAAATGATTATTATTTTTTTTATATAAAAAAAATACAAAACTAAATCACAGCTTTAAAATACATCAACATTAATTTTTTTTGTTTTAGTTTAAATAAAATACATATAAGAGCACTAATTAAACTTTGTTTGCTTTTAATTATTTTAAAAAAAAACAAGCGTCATAAAAAAAAAAATATTTTATACTAAAATCAACTTAGAATTGAAAATAGAAGATTTCAAAATAAATAAGTATGTGTGTTATTGCACATATAAAACTTGGTTTTTCTTTTTTCTAATTTACATGATAGAACCCTTGAATCGGATAAAGTAACCAGTTCAATATATATATATAATAACAAAACTTAAATATATTCCAAACAACAGTAAACAATTTATAATACAATATAAATAAAAACTCAATAAAAACTCATAAAGAAATATTTTCGATTATATTCATAATCATAAAGAAATATTTTCGATTATATTCATAATCATTTTCAACTCAACTTTCAAAATGGAATTCCATTTTGAAAGTTGAGTTGAAAATGATTATGAATATAATCGAAAATATTTCTTTATGAGTTTTTATTGAGTTTTTATTTATATTGTATTATAAATTGTTTACCGTTGTTTGGAATATATTTAAGTTTTGTTATTATATTATTGATATTAGCAGACATTTATTTTGTTTTATATATTGTAATGGTAAGAAAAGTAGAACTGCTTTAATCTAACTTAAAGATGTAGATAGAGGGGGTTCGAACCTCACCTACTCCTCTAGATTGCTACTAAGCGACTTACTCCCCAAACCTCACTAGAATTTAATCTTAATGTATGCCCAGTGGTCAGGGAGAGAAGAGACCACGAAAAGGAATTTTTACATTTATAATGATCAGATGTACATACGTATGTTACAAAAGAAAACAATACTAAGTGGTTTTATTTATAGTGAATGAAAGATAACAAAAACTTTTATTATTTACATTAAAAGAATTCATACAATGTTCTATTAATAGTGTCACAGGCTATTTTCATGGCAACTGGATAGACATATATGAAAGATCCATTGATCGTAATGATAAGAACAGACAAAATTTTACCTTATAATTTCTACTTTAAAATATTCCTGCCAATGGAAGTGTTATGTATAATAAATCAAGAGAGAGAGAGAGAGAGAGATGATTCATTAACTCTGTGGTTGGAGAACATAGAAATAAATAGGTGGTCAAACTCAATTAAACACTTTGGACAGGTTTAATTCACCACCCTACTTATGATTTAAGAAGAATGATAAAGTGACCCCAGCAGGAATTTCCAGCTATAATTGAAACATTTTGATGATATTTTGAGAAAGATTTCCTAATAAATATAAATATACAAGACCATGCACAAAGGCGATAGCATATAGTGGGCTGTGAGGCTCTAGACATAACAGTTACCAAGAGGTTAACACAAGTCCGGATAGCTCTCCGTCTCTAAGCTAGGTTAGAAAGAAAAATGGAACCCGTTCGCTAAATGCGTGACCCGGATTCAGGATCGGAGTTTTATTGCTTATGTCCAGTTACGTACATTGAAGGGACTGAAATCAACATGAGATCAGAACATTTTATTTATTTTAGGAAGATCCAAATGTAGGTATGTTAACCTAAGCGAACTTGGCAAAAAGAAGCACTGTAATTTATGCGAAGTGGCCCAGTAGATCCCCCGAGGCACGATATCATATAAATGCAGTCAATGACTTTTAAATTTAAAAAGAAACCCTCTGCAAAACATATATATATATTACGAATGCTCAACTATCACCGAAAATCTGCAGAAAATAGTAACTTCCCTTTTTACAAAATTCAGATCACTAAACAAGAGAGCGGATATTTTATTGATTTAGTTGAAGTTTAACCAACACCACAGGGCCAATGCGATTTAATAATTCTTAATACATATTATATTGTTAAAATGTACTCTCTCTTATTACTAAAATATAAATGCGAACGTTTTATTTCACGTTCTTTAAAATATAACTTTAAATTTGTAACCCTTCATTGACTAAAATATAATGGCATTTGATAAGGATCTTTCTTTTATATATATAGAAAAAAAACTAAGTTAAAGTTTGGGAAGTTTTATAATAGCATATTTTGCAATTTAAATCTTGATTTTGAATTAGAGTTTTGCACTTTCTATGATTTGCTTCCTTTTCTTTCTAAATAAATAGTTATATAAAATAAATAACTTAATTACGGGAGTATAATGGCGGAAAGTTAAACGAAGCATTTTTCAATTAAATTAATAAGAATTACTGCCGCCATTATATGTAATAACCCTACCACCCATTAAAGTATTTAAAGAAAAAGAAAGCAATTAATGAAATATAATTTCACAAGACTCGAATACATAAATTTAAAAAAACATATATATAGAAAAGCATAAATATACATTGAATTTGCAAATTACAAAGATATTTTAATAATTTATGGGAACGTTACCGGTAACTAGATGGTTGGATCAAAATGAATTCATTTGATGTTTCCTCGCACATCTTCTCGGTTCTTCAAATTTGTTTTTCCATGTTTTTGAGGGCAGATTTTCATGGATACAGGGCAGATGCTTTAGTTCTCTGGCTGGCTTACATGATTACGACTCCTGCATCAGGAACAGCTCAGGAGAGCGAAGGCAAAGAAGTTACCCCTGCATTTTTGCAGAGCAACACATTTCTGGATTCTTTTATTTATATGCTGAAAGAATAGAGTGCAGCTTGAAGTAAGTACAGCAAGCAAGAGTTCGCTATATTGTCCAATCTTTCAGCAAAATTTCTGCCAACGAAATCCTTAAGGTTTCTCTCTGACCTTCAGCACAGGTTACCAGCAAGCATCAGACCCAGAACAAAAGAAAAGTTCTTTATTTATACCCTGATTTCCATTATGTTTTTAATCTGCTAATTACTAGTGAATCATGCCTGTTGTTTCAAATTTTTCCTGTTATCTCATCTTTTATCTAATTCAGAAAAATGTTTTATTAATTAATTCCTTTTCTTAATGGATTCTATTTAATTAAGAAATTTTATCTTATCGAATTCTTCCAACATATATTTTGAAAATAGTTGCAAATATAATTTTAACTTTCTATATTTTATTTTATTAAATCTTTTTTCTTTAACACAATCTCTTCTTTAATTTAGGCAACTATTTGAGAAAACGATAAATTTAGTTTGAAAAAGAAACATACATTCACTGTGGTTGGACTTAGGATCTTAGTTAGTCCACAGTCAATGGTGAAGCCAGCATATATATATTTATATATATATATATATATATATGCACAGCTTCATATTCCTAGAACCCATTAAAAAAAAACAAGTAAAAAAAAAATGACTAAAACTACGGTTTTGCAGAGAGAAACAGAGTGATCTGGAAAGAGCGCTCCTATTATACAGAATATTAGTGTATGTACATGACATAATACTGATATGTGCAGTTTCTATAAACAAACTGAAAGTTTATAATCATACTGATAAATACTGATATATAAATTATATATATATTAAAAGAGAAGTATATAATAATATTAATTAATATGTTATAACAATGCCAATATTTACAAAACATACACACTAAAAAAAAACTGAAAGCCTATAATATGATTTCATTGTCCATATGATGTGTCCTGGTTGTACCTTGGGGTTCATGTAAAAAAAAATACTTTTGGATGGAGCACTCTATTTAAACTATTTTGTTTTCAGTGGACCTTTCTCTCTGGGCCTTGTTATTAGATCTCTGAGCTGTGTCAACTTTATTACCTTGTCTTCTATCAATTCTTTTGTTAGAAGTCAAGTTGAAATTCCTTATTAATGGTGCTCTATTATTTAGCTGTTTCCCTCTTATGTATTCTGATGATGAAACTGGCTCATAGTTAGATCCCTTGTTCAGTGATTTTGGTATGGGTAAATGTGATTTCAAACCTAGAACTGTGCTGCCACTTGATAAAGTAGTTTGTTTTGCCCGACCTGCTGTGGTGCATTTTTGAAATATCTTGTGATCATTAAATTGATGAGTAAAATGCTTGAAGGCAAGGTGAGGTGTGCTCTGTCCTTCTATCTCTAATTCCATCTGGCCTTTTGTTTCATTTTCTGTTCGTTAAAGATTAGTTGGTTCCTGTATGCAGGTTATATTGGTTGTCTCTTGGGTTTTCCATTTATGAAAATCTAACTTGTTGTTGTAAAATGTAAACTTATTTTCTCTATAGTTTATTCCTGAGTCATGTCTTTCTAAGAAGTCCGACCCTAACAGTACATCATAAAGCAAGCCTGGCATTATCTGAAATATGTGTTTTACATTTGTCACTCCATTAGCCAATACAGCATAAGATTTTCTCAGTGAGATCGGTAGTACATGAGTTCCTACTGTTGCATCCCACCATTCTTTTGACACCAGTGACACTTGACTGCCAGTGTCTATTAAAGCTGTAATTGGGACATCTTCTAACAGTGCTTTAATTGTGGGGCACTCCGAGAGTGGTGGTCTGTGATCATCTTCCAGTTCGCACATGAATGCTGATGAAACTCTTTTATTTCCCTCAATAATTTCTTCTGTTTCATCCTGGAGTTTCTATCTGGGTATATAAATTATAGGACCCATATTTTTCTGGAATTGCTGTGTGTTTTGATCATCATCATAGCAGTTCCTGACAGCCACCATCTGTAATTTGGGTGTGTCAATTCTTTTTCCTTTGTCTGCATGCTCTTTATTTAGGTTGCCAAAATCTATAGCAATTAGTAAGTCTACCATCTCATCAATTCCACAGTTGTGGCAGCCCAGCATCAATTGTTGTATGTGGAGAGGCATATTGTACCTTATTATCCGAATAATCTGCCCCTTTGATAAGTGGAAAGCAGTCAATGATTTTAACAAAGACACTTGCCGCAAGAAAAACTGGGTGTGAGTTTCTCCTTTTGAAGTGCAATACTTTTCTTGAGATATACGGTGCATTATTCCATCTTGCCTCTCTTCACTCCAAAAACTTTTAAGTAAGGCAATGTGGTAATCTGCAAATGTTACTGGTTTGTTACTTATACAGTCCCACCAATTCCAGGCAGATCCATGTAAATGATTAACTGCAACTGATAACTTTTCAGCTTCTCTGAGTTCCTGGAACATGAACAGCTCTTGTAAACTTTGCAAGTGTGCCATGGGGTTTTCTCCTAGGTCACCCCGAAAATTTTTGATGTGGATAAATCTTGCCACCATTGGGTTGTCTGTTCTTTCCATGACCTTTATGCTTTCTTTAATTTCACATTGGAGATTCTCATTTCTTGACTGATTCTCTTGGGTCGTTTTTGCTTCATTGTTTCTCTCTTCTTTTATCCTGTTGATTTCTGCTCTATATTGTCTACATTCTTCTTTACATTCTTCTACTTTTTGTAACATAGTTTCCATCAATTTCCGTACCCATTGTGGTTCCGGTGAATCTATGTCTCCTTCTGGACTATACATATTTTCTAGAGAAATACAAATAGCTAAAAAATATATAAGAAAAAAAAATATTTGTTTGCTGTTGTTTTTAGTCTTTGTACTAATACTATCCTTAAAATTTGTCTTATTTGTCTAATTTTACTTTTCAAAAATTTGCTTCACTCTCCCAACCATTCCTGCAACAGTCGTCCTTTTTTTTAACCTGCCAGCTTTCTATCTATCTCTTATCCTATGCATAGTTCCTGCCCTATCTGTGTTTATTTACTTATTTATTACCCTGTTCTGTGTGTTATATATATGACTATAACTATGTGTATTTGATATACACTTCAATAAAATATTATTACTACTGCCGGACGGGGGGGGGGGTAAAAAATTCTACTTGAGCCCATCTTTTCTCTGCTCCTTGTTTGATCACTCTGTCTCCCTTCCTAGCAAAAGATAGAAAAATACATTAATATCTGATTTGGTTTTAATTTTCAACCGAACTGATTGATTTCACATCTTGTAAGCTGTACTACTGATAGCAACACAGAAAGTGCAAAAGAAAAATAAATAAACTTCTGTCATTCACTATATTTATTTTCAAAAAACACACACAAAAAAAAATTTCTTCTGATCATGAAATTCCTATTATTATATCTCAGGGTCTATCTCTAAACAGTAAGGCCACACTTAAGATGCCAGATTATACAAAAAAAACTGTAATGGTAAGAGGGGTAGAGCTGCTTTAACCTAACTTAAAGATGTAGATAGAGGAGGTTCGAACCTCACCTACTCCTCTAGATTGCTACTAAGCGACTTACTCCCCAAACCTCACTAGAATTTAATCTTAATGTATGCCCGGTGGTCAGGGAGAGAAGAGACCATGAAAAGGAATTTTTACATATATAATGATCAGATGTACATACGTATGTTACAAAAGAAAACAATACTAAGTGGTTTTATTTATAGTGAATGAAAGATAACAAAAACTTTTATTATTTACATTAAAAGAATTCATACAATGTTCTATTAATAGTGTCACAGGCTATTTTCACGGCAACCAGATAGACATATATGAAAGATCCATTGATCGTAATGATAAGAACAGACAAAATTTTACATTATAATTTCTACTTTAAAATATTCCTGCCAATGGAAGTGTTACGTATAATAAATCAAGAGAGAGAGAGAGAGAGAGAGATGATTCATTAACTCTGTGGTTGGAGAACATAGAAATAAATAGGTGGTCAAACTGAATTAAACACTTTGGACAGGTTTAAATCACCACCCTACTTATGATTTAAGAAGAATGATAAAGTGACCCCAGCAGGAATTTCCAGCTATAATTGAAACATTTTGATGATATTTTGAGAAAGATTTCCTAATAAATATAAATATACAAGACCATGCACAAAGGCGATAGCATATAGTGGGCTGTGAGGCTCTAGACATAACTGTTACCAAGAGGTTAACACAAGTCCGGATAGCTCTCCATCTCTAAGCTAGGTTAGAGAGAAAAATGGAACCCGTTCGTTAAACACGTGACCCGGATTCAGGATCGGAGTTTTATTGCTTATGTCCAGTTATGTACATTGAAAGGACTGAAATCAACATGAGATCAGAACATTTTATTTATTTTAGAAAGATCCAAATGTAGGTATGTTAACCTAAGCGAACTTGGCAAAAAGAAGCACTGTAATTTATGCAAAGTGGCCCAGTAGATCCCCCGAGGCACGATATCATATAAATGCAGTCAATGACCTTTAAATTTAAAAAGAAACCCTCTGCAAAACATATATATATATATATATATTACGAATGCTCAACTATCACCGAAAATCCGCAGAAAATAGTAACTTCCCTTTTTACAAAATTCAGATCACTAAACAAGAGAGCGGATATTTTATTGATTTAGTTGAAGTTTAACCAACACCACAGGGCCAATGCGATTTAATAATTCTTAATACATATTATATTGTTAAAACGTACTCTCTCTTATTACTAAAATATAAATGTGAACATTTTATTTCACGTTCTTTAAAATATAACTTTAAATTTGTAACCCTTCATTGACTAAAATATAATGGCATTTCATAAGGATCTTTCTTTTATATATATACAAAAAAAACTAAGTTAATGTTTGGAAAGTTTTATAATAGCATATTTAGCAATTTAAATCTTGATTTTAAATTAGAGTTTTGCACTTTCTATGATTTGCTTCCTTTTCTTTCTAAATAAATAGTTATATAAAATAAATAACTTAATTATGGGAGTATAATGGTGGAAAGTTAAACGAAGCATTTTTCAATTAAATTAATAAGAATTACTGCCACCATTATATGTAATAACCCTACCACCCATTAAAGTATTTAAAGAAAAAAGAAAGCAATTAATGAAATATAATTTCACAAGACTCGAATACATAGATTTAAAAAAACATATATATATAGAAAAGCATAAATATACATTGAATTTGCAAATTAAGAAGATATTTTAATAATTTATGGGAACGTTACCGGTAAGTAGATGGGTGGGTCAAAATGAGTTCATTTGATGTTTCCCTGCACGTCTTCTTGGTTCTTCAAATTTGTTTTTCCATGTTTTTGAGAGCAAATTTTCACGGATACAGGGCAGATACTTTAGTTCTCTGGCTGGCTTACATGATTATGACTCCTTCATCAGGAACAACAGCTCAGGAGAACGAAGGCAAAGAAGTTACCCCTGCATTTTTGCAGAGCAAGACATTTCTCGATTCTTTTATTTATATGCTGAAAGAATAGAGTGCAGCTTGAAGTAAGTACAGCAAGCAAGAGTTCGCTATATTGTCCAATCTTTCAGCAAAATTTCTTCCAACAAAATTCTTAAGGTTTCTCTCTGACCTTCAGCACAGGTTACCAGCAAGCATCAGACCCAGAACAAAAGAAAAGTTCTTTATTTATACCCTGTTTTCCATTATGTTTTTAATCTGCTAATTACTAGCGAATCATGCCCGTTGTTTCAAATTTTCCCTGTTATCTCATCTTTTATCTAATTCAGAAAAATGTTTTATTAATTAATTCCTTTTCTTAATGGATTCTATTTAATTAAGAAATTTTATCTTATCGAATTCTTCCAACATATATTTTGAAAATAGTTGCAAATATAATTTTAACTTTCTATATTTTATTTTATTAAATCTTTTTTCTTTAACACAATCTCTTCTTTAATTTAGGCAACTATTTGAGAAAATGATAAATTTAGTTTGAAAAAGAAACATACATTCACTGTGGTTGGACTTAGGGTCTTAGTTAGTCCACAGTGAATGGTGAAGCCAGCATATATATATATATATGCACAGCTTCAATATATATATATATATTGTATCTGCCCAGATTAGTACTGTGTATCACAGTATATATAAAAAATAAAGAAGTTTGTTAATGTTTAATTTCATTTCACTTGATCCATGGATAATGGAAGTCTTGAAATATAAATGTTAACTAGATAATCATGGCAACCTAATATTTTAAAATAATAGCATTATTTACTATTAATATTAGCAGCAAATCATAAATTGGTTGTGATCAATTTTAGAGGGAAATATAAATAAGTGAATAGATAAATAAATATGAGGAAATAATTAAGTGAATCATAAAAGGATCACTTGAATAAAATCATTATTACTAATTATTATATATTTCAATTTTATTATTATATTCACCAACTTACTTTTTACAAAATTAAATGTTTCATGTAAAAATATATATATTCATTAAAAGGTGTAGAAAATGCAATATGAATTATTTATTTTTGGTTAAAAATGAAAACTAATATTGAAATTGTAAACCATAATTTTTTTTCTTTTATTTTTACTGTATACAATATTTAAAGTCGTCATTGCATTGGAGGCAAATTTTATTAAACAATTTTCTTATAGAAATGAGTGATCATTGAGTTATATTGAACAGTTGCCATAACAACACTGACATAAGCAAAGGTGTGTTATAAATAGAACTGAAACACTAACTTGAGCTCTTATAATTTTATTGTTGCTTAGAATGGACATTTTTACATTTTTCTTTAAAATTCTATCAAATTTATTTTAAAGTGATTAGTTTCTAAAACCATGGAAGAATAAAAATTTTAACTATCTGCCTGTTTGATTGGGAAAGTTTGTTGATGAAATTCCAGGGGAAATGGCAAAATGTAAAAAAAAACCATCAAAATGTGTTGTATTGCAAGTCATATAAAATAAATATTCTGTTGTTAAAATCTAAGATTTCATTTATTTATTTGTGATGAATACAAATCCCATGATGTGTATATGGATGTAATATTTTGATCAATGAATTTCACAAGATTAATTAATTCAATTTCTATGTGATATTAAGCAATCAAATTTTCACTTTATTAATTTGAAAAAAAAAATGCTAGCATTTATTACTCATTTGGATATAACTGAATTTTGTCAATGAAAGAATGCTCTTTATATTATTATCAATGAAAAAAAAATAAAGCCAGTGATGTGCAGTTTTGCATCACCCAAATATCTGTTATTTGATAAAGTTGGATAAATTTGTATACTTGAAAAGCAAATACCAGGATTTAAAAAACAAAACTAATTGAATTCAAATCCTTGATTGTTATTATTCATTTGTCTTCTCTACTTAAGGAAAATTGCTCCTATGCATTGGAACCAGGAACAGGGAAACAGGACCATGATGGACCAGTGGGTAAAAAAAAAGGAATAAGACTTTTCATTTGTGGTATGATGTCTATATATATGTATTGTTTTGAAAAAAAAACATGTACATTTTGCTCATATTTTATTTTAAAATATAGAATTAAATAGTACATATATATGGGTTATTATAGGAATCACACAATAAAAGGTCAGATTCATTTTTGTTATTATTATTTAAACTCTTATCTGATGATATAAGGTTAATTTATGACCCAATGTTTTTAAATGTTTAATTTTTTTTTTATATTCAAGTTTAAATCAGGAATATTCATATAGAGAGAGGCTTTAAATCCAATAGATTTTTATGTTGGGTTAATTATTTAGAAATTACCTTAGTGAATAAATGAAGGTCAATTTTTATTTGATCACTTTCTTTTATCATTGTATATTTTATTTAAAGTCTCAGGAAAATATTTAAAATCTATCCTTTAGTTTAAATATAGTATTATTGTCATACAACACATTTTTGAGTTTCATACATATATTTATTTATTGTTTGTTATTGATTTTTATAGAATGATAGATTTTCAGATTAATTAGATATATTCAAGAGAAATCACATTTATAGTTTTTTTTTCTTAACTGGATATGATTGTAGTCTATTGCATACATTGTTTCTTTTGTCCTTTTATATATTTTTTTATTATTATCATTATTAATTTTTAATTATAAACCAAAAAATTTAGAGTTGATTAAAAATCCGGTGAATCTGTCTAATTATTTTTCTTTTGAGTGTGTAAAGTAATTTTTGATACTTAGATTTTGATCCAAAATCAAACCAATGTTGGTGCGATATAATTGTATACATACGTATATTTTTTTCTTTTATATGATTGTTATTATTAAGTTTGATTAAATATAAATTTTATATTTATCATTACATTGAAATATTTGTTTGCTTATCTAAGTCAATATTACTGGTAGAAATAATTTCATTAGTTCATGGTTGATTATTAATGAGCTTATCTTGTCTGATTACAAAGATCGTGATAGATTTTATTCTGTCATTAGTCAGAATGATTTGCCTTGATTACTTTGAAATTTCTTTGAAGTGGTATCATAAATTTTATTAACTACTATAACTTAATATCTATCTTTGGCTTGGGCAACTGCCAATAATTGTTTTCTATAGTTTAATTGTTATAAAATCCATTTTTATAATCAATTGACTGGAGATTTAATTAGATGAATGTCAGTGATTGTAATTCAATAAATATCCAATAGAAACTTATGGTATATTTGACATAATGATATGAATGGATATTGTATAATGCAAAATTATCTAGTAGATTTATTGCTAATAAGTTCTTGTAGAGTGTTTCATTTTAATACATAACTTAAGCAATAATTGCATAATGATATAATAACAACGTATTTATTTATATAGTGCTATGTTAATAAATTGTAATTGTAAATTAGTGATCAGGCTAACGCACATGTGCTTTACAGATTTTAAACTATATGTAAATGAATACTCTCATTCTCAAACTCAAGATAAAGTCTTTATAAAAAGATAGAATGAATCCATCTAGCTTTTAAACCCAAACGTTTAAGTATGGCCAATCTTAAGTGTTTGGAGATGAGAGCATGAAGATATTAAGCAGTCACTTTAAATTACTTTATTATGCTAGAATGAATGACGCTTGCGAAATTATTTAAAATTTACTATACATCATTCTTAGTTGAAGTTAAACATATATATAACAAGGTATTGATTTATATAGCGCATGTGCATTAGTGTGATCACTAATTTACAATTACAATTTATTAACATAGCGCTATATAAATAAAGACCTTGTTATATATATATAAGTTTAACTTCAACTAAGAATGACGTATAGTAAATTTTAAATAATTTTGCAAGCATCATTCATTCATTCATTCAAGCATAATAAAGTAATCTAAAGTGACTGCTTAATATCTTCATACTCTCATCTCCATCACTTGATTGACCCATACTTAAACATTTGGGTTGGAAAAATATATGGATTCATTCTATCTTTTCATAAAGACTTTATCTTGTTTTGAGAATGAGAGTATTCATTTATGTATAGCTTAAAATCTGTAAAGTGCATGTGCATTAGCCTAATCACTAATTTACAATTATAATGATATAATGTAAAGTATGGATAAAATATTAATATTATTTTTAACATTTTATTAAATTAGATATAAATCTGAGTAAGGGTTATTTAGATATTATAGGTTTATAAAACATTCTCAAAATATTATTATAATTATTTAGAAACTAGTTTATTTAAGTATGGAATATCATCATTACTATAAGTAATATTAGATTAGTGAAGTATATCAGAACTTAGTTGTTTATTGATTTGAATTTGATTTCATTCAATTATAAATTAAACAGATGTCTTAGGCATACATCATTGTTTAGGAGAATGATATATGATTTCACTGCTTATCGTAGTTTATTTTGGGATAGTGACTGGATTTAGTGATATCTGAGGAGATGATCTTGTTTACTTTCTTTTGTTTTAAATACTATCTGAATAAATTAGGTTTTAATAAAGATTGTCTTCAGTATTTTACTTTAATGTAGTAGACAATCTAAATTATGTATTGGAAATATTGTTATTGCATAGTATGACCAATGATTGGGCTAGATGATTTTATACAGGTTATAACAGAGAGACTATTTATTGATGCATGTTTTGTTCTGTTATCAATAGTATTTAAACCTTAAGGGCATTTCTTCATTATCTTTTATTTCCATATTGGGTCAGTAATAAGTGATTGTCTAAAAATCTATAGGTCATTTTCTTTTATTTATGGCAAATGCTGGCCAAACCAAGGTAGAGAGATAGTAGGATAGAAGATTCATTATTATTGTTACAAAATAGCTACCTGATGCTGGCTGATGATGATCATGTACAGATGGCAATCAGTACATAATGCTGCATCAACTTTGGGGCTGTTACAAAATGGCACTCCACATTTAGGCTAGATTTATATTATTATTGATGATGTCTCAGTTCTGGAACATATTAAAGTTTTGATATTCTCATCCCATATTACAATCAATATTCCATTACAAAATGGTGACCAATGATTGGGATATATTTTATTCAGATTATATTAGTCATTTATCAGGGTTATCATTTTTATCATGTTACAATATATTCTCTTATTTTTCTCCTTCACTTTTTTTGTATATCTTCATATAATCATATATATTATTTATAATACTTCACTCATATACACTTTAATGCAATTAATTTTCTTAAAAACTTCTTTATTTTTTTACAGTTTTGACTGTCCAGCAGTCTTCTTCAGAGCTCTGAAGAAGACTGCTGGACAGTCGAAACTGTAAGAAAATAAAGACGTTTTTAAAAAAATTAATTGCATTAAAGTGTATATGAGTGAAGTATTATAAATAATATATATATATGTTACAATATATATATTGAGACAAATGGAAAAGAGAAACAAAGAAAAACTTTATTGAAAAGTTTAAAAATAAAAACAGAAAGAAATAGAAAATATCAACCCATTAGGATGAGCTAATATTAAATTAATGCATTTTCAGTTTCTTTTTTAAGTGTCATTACAAAACCTATATGAGTTAAACAGTCTGATTTCAAAATCCTTTATCCAAAAGATTAACTATCAGTTACATAGTAAAAGTACCAATGTGATTACAACTGACCAATCATTGATAACTTCATAGTCTTTCTTACAATCTTGAGCTATAAAGACAAATTATTCCTGTCATTCAAGGTTTTCTATCTCACTTTTCCAATTTTAAGAATAGAAACACACTCATAAGGTAAATTATATATTTAAAATATGAAAGACATTGTAGAAATTATATTAAATAGTCTATCTATTTTATGGAATTCTTAATTTCACTTTTAAAATATCTATTCTGCAACAGTATAAAAATATGAAATTACATTTAATATGATTATTAATCCAAGTAAATCCATTTTAACTCGATAATAACTTGGTAATCCATTATATCCTTTATTGCTTTGTAAAATTCATAATTGATAAGTAGCATTTAAAATATATCTTGATAATGCATTATCTTTTTGAAATATTATTCACATGTTTTTGCATGGACAATCCTTAAATGCCATTATTTTATTATTGAACACACATTCCTAATTTTGGCATAATGGTTTTAATCCTTTTAGCAGATTTTATCTTATCCAAAGATCTTGGTGTTCAGCATTTTATTAATTCCAAGTAACCTTCAATAACTTCTCTTCCTGTTTCTTTCTTTAGTTTTGCTTTTCTAATATATAACATATAATAACCACATTCCACTCTTTTGACACTTTGAAGCAAAATATATTTATTAATATTACAGTTTCGACTGTTCCTAGCAGTCTTCATCAGAGTAAAAGTAGATAATAAGATCTGATGAAGACTGCTAGGAACAGTCGAAACTGTGATATTAATAAATATATTTTGCTTCAAAGTGTCAAAAGAGTGGAATGTGGTTTATTATATGTTAATTCCAAGTATAAAGTTAATTCCATTAGTTTAATAATTATGCCTGTATCACTGATATAGCAAAGCTTATATCCATTAGCAAGAATAATTTTTCATTTTTAAATCAAAATTCATTTCTGTAATAGCAAGTTTGTATGTAGCATATTTGATTTTAAAAATACTATTATTTAAAATACGTTTTCTTTTATAACTGAAGATGAAATCAAATTCTATTTCCTAAAACTTACAAGTATCCTTTTGTGTAGTGAAGTGACTAATTATTTTTATAATCATTTATGGAAAATACATCCAGCAACTTGTTTTTTAAAATTTTTAAATAGAGTTCTTCCAAAATATATTAGTTATTAATCATTATTAGTCAATTGAAGAAAATCCAGTGAGTTTTTAATGACCTTCCAGCAATTCCACTAATTAATTTTTCTATTTTCTATTAGCAGGTATCTATAAAAAATGAGATTTCTTAAAATAAAAATTTTATAAATTAAAACCATGATTCTTTCTGGTTATTTTGTTGTGGTTTATGTCTCCTGGTACTCAAAATATTAGAGTTAAGAAAAATTTCATAAAAAACAAAAATGATTAAGATTTTTGTTTTCGGATTTCAAGACAAAACAATTTTTAATATTTTTACACAAAAAAATAAATGACAAACCTTAAGTTTCTCAGATATCTATTCTGAAATTTTAAATTAACTTTTTAATAATTTATTGCTTAAAATATATTTTTAACAAACTAAAATTAATCTTTATGAAATAAAAATCTAAATTGATTAATTTTTATTACACATAAATATGCAAGCATACACAAACACACATGCACAAACATATAAAATATAATGTCTGTTAATTCTATATATATTAAAAATATAATGTTGTATTTATAATCCTATTATCTATTTCTATTTATGAAATATTAGTTATGTGTGTAATCCTTCTTTTGCTTTATATAATCAACTATTTTTATTCCTTTATATTAGTATTTGTATTTTCTTTATACAAAAATTTGTAGGTCTATTTAAAATCAATTTATACAGCTATTCAAAAATATTTTATAATTACTATATTCCTTATAAACATTAAGATGAGAGACTATTTAAATATAATAATGATTATATTTTATACACTTTAACCAAATGAAAGAGACAAATACATTTGCTTAATCAAAGCCAAAAATGTTTTATAGCTTAAAATTTAAAATAGCCAATTACAGTGTAACTGTAAGGCTTATTATATATATATATAAAGACTTTATATACTCCAAACAATTTCTTTTTATATTTAACAAAGAAATCTCATCATCCTTACTATTAGCAGCCATTCACATTCCATCAATAAAGTAAAAATAAAAAAAGGTAAAGATAAGTTTTGTGATAATAAACAAATGAGTCCATAAACTAGAATTATGTGCAGAAATATTACACGCCAATTAGACAGACAGTTTTCTTACACTCTGCAACATGTCTTCATTTGCTTCTGCAGCAAACTCTTCAGTTTTACATAATGGTTGCCCAAGGATTGTAGAAATGAAATAGTTGATATATATTCCAAGTGACAGCAGGTGATGAAAGTATTATCACTCTATTCTAAATAAACCACAGATATTCTTATACTCTTAAAGCCCTATTCATATACTATGGCTTGCCTAAAGCTATACTCTTGAACAATGGCACAACCTTTACATTGGGTCTATTCAAACAATTCTGTACCAATAATAGCATTGAACTGGTGTTAATCTCACTATTCTATCCCAAATGCAATGGTTAGGCTGAAAGACTGAATCAAGAGACTAAAGAATGCTATTGGTGCAGCATAATACATCAAGTACAATTACTACTAAAATGACAGCTGAACTGCTCAACACAGGATTCTGAGAATATGTCAAGCCTTATAAACCTAATGAAAAAAATAAAAATAGAAGTACTGATGTGCAGATAGCACCCAAGTTTTATGTGTATGTATTACAAAACCATCAAATGGGTTCCAGAAATTATGATTAAGAAAAAAAGAGTGCAGATGGAGATTATTCAGACTAAGAAGAACAGCAACACTACAGAAACAGAGATCAGCTGTAGCTGAACTATGGATCACCAGGTAGAAGAGTTTACAAGTTTCAAAAACATCAAACTTGCTAATGAAAATGCCAGACCTGCTAATAAAGACAACACATATGGTGATGATGACAACAAACCCTATGATAATAGAGCCAGACCTGAAGAAGCCAGGGAATGAGAAAGAAATTTACCCATGTATATCAGTGACTACATTATCCAGGGTTAACTTTAGCCAGGATGAGAAAGTGTTATTGCTTGAATTAGCTACAAGTTTTTTGATTTGTGCAGATTACAGTCTTATCTGGATTAGATTCAGCATTCATGGCCACAATATATATGTATGTAGATAAACTATAACAATGACAGAAACAGGCCAATAGATGCCCAGAGAATAGAACTGTTCTCATTAAGGAAGTGGACCTGGCTATAAAATGGTAGTCCATTTAGAGGTAGAGTCAGGCAAGAGTAGATATTATATTGGTTGTCCCATATTTGATTACAAAAGTGGGGAGGCATATTCATGCTGAATAGGGAGCTGCTGCCACTAAACCTGACATAAGACTATCTACCAAAATGCAGTGACAAGAGTCACTATACCTGGACATGAGGCAAGCTACCATGATGCACCTGGAAGCATTCAGCAATAGAAGGGTAGCTGAACTCTGCTTCAATAGCAATACAACAAGCCAATGATACTCAGAAAATGATATATCATATTGATGCAAATATATAATGTAATTATAAATATAGGAAATTTGAACTCAGACTTTCAAGCACCCTTCAACTATCCATACTATCTCATACCACTGATACACATGGCCACACACATGTAGAAAAGATAAATAATCATCTATATTTACAATTAAGCTCCAGGTATATGAAGAATACCTGTATACAATTGGTAAACTTATATTTACAAAGTTATCACTGGTTCTAAAGTTATCTCTAAAAAAAGTATTATCTAATAATTTCTTTGATGTAAGAAATATGGTTAATCCGTCCATTATAACATTGCCATTCTATAAAATTTTCTACAAAAAAGAGTTTAATTTAAAAATTTTATTTATTATTTGCATTTTATTTTAATAAATTATAGTGAAATGAAGAGTTAATAATGAATAACTAAGAACTTTTGAGAGAGAGAGAAAAAATTGATTAATTAATAAATGTGTGATCGCTAATGCAAATGTGAAAATTTTTAATATATATCAAGTAATAAATTAATCAAACATCACACGTAATTAAAATAATATTTAAATTAAACTGTTATAATACATTTTTGTTTACTTTTTAATTTATGATGAGGATTTATAAAATTTCATGGTAAAAATAATTCTAGCAGCAAAATTGTTTAGTATGTATTGCCTAACTTGCATTCGTATATATATATATAATAAAAGAAAGACAACGCTGACGCTATAATTCGATTATAACATTAAGAAAAGGATAAAGATAAATGTGTTGTTTTGAATTTCGTTTCCACCTTTTAAGCGAAAGATAGCAACAAAAGAATTTAAAGGCTTTTTCAAATATTACTAATTCAAATGAATTCCAAGTACATTCGAATGACAAAGACTGCTATAAAAGCTAAAAATACAATTCAAAGCAGCACTCACAAACTCTTTAAGAGAATATCAATAATGTGAAATGTATACAAATATAAAGGCACATAAAACATGTCTATTAATAAGACTATCGGAACTTAACAAAAATATTACTTTTTTTTTCCATATGTCATAGCATCGGCCGGGACGCGAAACCACAACCGTCTGCAACCAACTACTTGCTTGCAAGACAGCTGCGATGACCTCTCGGCTGTATTTGGTATTTAAAACTGTTAAATTATTAACCACATTTGGTGTCTTACAAATGAATATACTATCAAAAAAAAATTTTTTTTATTTTTATTTAAAAAAAAAAAACAGTCTTTAAATAGTCCACGACAGAATAATGGCTTCCCCAACACGTATCTATAGAGAAATAATGATAAAGAAAATAAGACTCAAGGATTAGTTTGTGGTGAAACCTTACGATTCCCTTCTTTACCTTCTAGTTAAATAGGAAGATATTGATTTTACAACAATCAGTTTGCTTGATGTTTGAGTTGGCTATTGGGGAGGGGGGATTGCTTAAAACCACAACACAACATCAAAAATCCATATTTCACTCAAATTTGAACTCTAGATCAAAGTTATGATAGATAGATGCCTACTCATTATCAAGGCGAAGCTCTAACAAATAAACACAAATTTAATAAAAAGATAAAATAAAAACAAGCAAAATATTGAAGACATCTAAATAAATTTAAGATGTTCCAAGGTTGGCTTATCATAGCAGGTATGATAATACACACATTAGGATGTATATTATAGAACTATTTTATCTGCACATATATATCATAACAAGATAATTAGACCATATAACTTGCAGGAATATATGATAATGTAGTTGATCATTCCATACATATAATGCATTATTTGAAATAGGAATGCAATTTGCTATATTAACAATATTTTAAAATATTTGATCATAATAAAACATGCATAAAATACTTAAATTTAAAATTACTAATGATGGTCAAACCAAGTGTTTTGTAATATTTGGAATTATTTAATCACAATGTCATTTCAAAGGACTGGTTGCAGATTTCAGATGTATTATATCCCTTACTAATGATAGCTTTATATTCATGTCTTATACTAGTAAGAATTATAATACTGAATCATACCTTCAGAATGAAGGCCTGTCCTACAGGCTTTATCCTAATCTTTCCATATTTTTTATTATTTCCCCCCTGTTATTGATTCCAGGCCAGGTTCTACATAGATATTAAGAATGATAATTATATGCACTAACTATTCCCAAATTAATCATGGGGAAAAACATAAAAATAGCTGACAGTGAAAATAAAATATGAATTGGCTAAGTGAAAAAATTAACAACATATTTATTAATGTAAATAAAATATAAAATCAATATAATTATAGCATGATCAAATGTACATTGTATGAACTGACTGCATATATTTGTCAAATATATACACCTGGGTCTCATTTTATGCAGTAAATAGGTTCCTCAGAAAATGCGCACAAAAGAAATCACACAAAATAGACTTAACTCACCTTGAAAAATGGGAGATATGTTCCAGTAATTTTCAGAAATTGTATAAAAGCAAAGCAACAAAGAAAAAATTACTTTAAAATTCGCATTAAAAAAATAAAGAAATAAAGTATGACTAATAAAAAATTTCAAATATTTGAAAAAAATTAATACAAGACAAACTTTTTTTATTAACTACAGTATTTAATTTTACATTTTTTCATACATATTTTAATCATTACTGCTATTTGACAATATGCATTCATTTGTGAACTGATAAGAAATCAGATTCGTGATGTGATGTGCTGTGTTAATGGTTTTCTGTTTCTATATTAAAAAAATGAGATCGCAATCAAAACAAAAATATTATACATTATCATTAGAACAATTATTTTCAGTTTAAAAAATCAATAAAATCTTCGTTATTTATTTTAACAATCTAAAAAATTATTTCTGTTATATCTAACAAAATAAGTTTTATAAGTGTAAATTTTTGAATATTTATTGTGATATTTTTATACATAAGTATAATCTATTATTATTTACTCATTAGTATAAGTAGTTATTTACATAGAAGCTAAGATTCTAAACACAGCTTCAGGCCATATTTATGTTAGCTGCTAATATAATGTTATATTTTTGGAAAAAAAAGTATTTCAAGTCAAAATAAGTTATTAATAATTTAAATTTCTTGATATCTAATAAATATAGTGAAATATGAAAGATATTAAGAAGAAATATAAATCGCATAACTTCAAAATCACATTAAAATAATCTGCATAAAATGAGATCCAGGTGTAATAATTTGATTTTTACTTCACTTTTATCTAGAGCTATTTCACTTCTATCCATCAATATCTGTGGTACTACTTATTTTTAGAATACTCTGCCTATTGCAATTTGAGATGAATACATAGTAAAATGGTAGCCATATTTTTTTGTTTGATTTTGATGATGGATACGGTAACTTATGATGCATTAAACTGTGTTGCTATGGTGACAATACTATTAATATAAATTTTTTTATTAATAATTGTATTGTATAAGATTGTAAATTGCTTTTTTTCATTTTAAAAATGAAAATGGATATGTGAATAATGAAACATATAATTTGAATAAAATTATTATTCTTGCTTATTATATGTTTGGCTTTCTGTAATGATGTTAACTGTTTATACTTCTATATGGAATACAATAAGTGCATTTATATGCAATATAGAGAAGCTTATTATTTCTATAGATTGAATACGGTTTAGCACTTTCAAGAACTTATGGTATTCTCATATTCATAACAAGATGATCTCCATTATGATTATAGTTAATCTTGCTATGAATATGAGAATGCCATAAGTTCTTGAAAGCACTAGCTTGTATTTAATTTATAGAAATAACAAACTTCTCTATAGTTGCATATAAATACACTTACTACATTTATTATGTTTCTCCTTCATTACTGCATTCACAATAGTAAATTATAAACAATACAACTAAACATTTCATATTTCAAATACATTTGCCCCTTTTATTTATATAATATTATACTGAGAAAATATGTATAAAAATATATTTCCAGTGTAATATATTGAAAATGTTGTGTAGATTTTACTTGTATATAATAATTCTAAAATTATTTATTTCTATTTGTTGTAGAATACAATTTTTATTAGACACTGCTGTAAATTCACAAGAGTTAATTCAGAGCATTACTATAGTTTTCTATGATGTAAATAGGAATAGTCATAAATAGGACTGAATCGAAGAAAAAAAAAGCTCTCTCTTGTTTTAGTTTCAATAGAAACACATCTAAATTTCTTTACATGATTTTCTTTTATTTGTTTTAAAAGTATATAAGCAATATTATCTGCTAATTAACTGGATAACTTGTTAAAGATTTATGAAGAGTGCCAATTTATTATAAAAATGAAAAGTAACTGCAAATGTTTCATTGCATTATAAACCATCTGATTTTTTCTATCATTTGAGATTGATGTTACCTATATTTTAATATCAGAGTATAAATACTAGCAATATCAGAATATATACAGGAATAATATTTATCTGCCAGTGTAATTTTATTGGACCGATTAATCATTTTATTTAAGATATGAATCGGTTTAGTTTTTCATTATATCATCCTGGATAAAGCTAGCATCTATTCATTCATCATATTTTGAGATACATATTTGCTCATGAAATGATATTTCTCCATATCATGAATACAAACTAGTATTCGGGTACTTGTAATGTCATATAAACCAATAATAATTATTTGAAAGGATAATGTAGATATGTATACAAAAATATTGGGATTGACAAAATATGCTTGAATGTGTATATCTTGGTATTGGTAGAAACGTATTTCTGCAATACAAAGATGGAACTAATGTGACTGCTGACACTTATAAAGAATTATATAGCAAGAAAGAATGAGAAAAAGTATCCTTTCCAATTATCACATGTTATAAATTTGTCAGGATTTTTAATAAAAAAGTAAGAAGTGCAAATGAATTTATGAAAAAGAGAAAACCTTCAATTAATGATGGAATGTTAATCAATATCTTAAAGACGCAGATCAAGAAATAGAAAAGTTATTGGAAAAGTTATATACCAAATGTTTAAATGATAAAGGTGTACCATGTGATTGGAAGAATGCAGTATTAACATTAATATTTTTAAAAAAAGTGATAAATAAAATATTAGAAATTATAGTCCAATTAGTCTTTTATCAGTTCTATACAAAATCTTTAACAAGATAATCACAAATTGTCTACAGCAAACTTTGGACTTTAATAAACCACAAAAATAAGCTGAATTTAAAAGTAGTTTTAGCATAATGGATCACATACCATACAAGTATTAAGAGAAATTATAGAAAGAACTAATGAATATGAGTTGCTATTATGTTTTCAATTCATAAATTGTAAAAGGAATTTGATTCTATAAGCATTTCTTCAGAATTAAATCAAAATACAACAGTAATAATTAAATTACGTAATAATAATAAAAAGATTAATACTAAAAAATGTGGTTGATAAAGTGATTTCATATCTCCAAAACTTTTTATGATAGTTTTGTAATAAATATTTTGTGGAATAAAGTGGAAGACGAGGATGAAAAATAAATGGAGATTATTTTAAGTCATCCACATTTTGCAAATGATGCTTTTTCTTCCAAATAAAGCCTCAAAATTCACAAAATGTTGCAAGAGTTATCAAATACAAAAGTGGGACAAAAGGTAAATGTTAAAAAGACTAAAGTAATGTTCAATGGATTTGCTCAGAAAAATAAAATAAAAATTGATAATAATGATGTTAACAACTACAAATACCTTTGTCAGATTATTAATGCTAATGAAAACATAATGGATAAAATCAATCATAGAATTAAACTTGAATGGAGTGCTTTCATAGAAATAATTTAGCATTAAAAAGAAAAATATGCTTATGTATTTGAATAGGCAAATTTTTAATGAAAGTGTTTTACTAGTTCTTACTTATATATTGGAGATTTGGACACTTAACAAAAAAGCAATATGGAGATTTCAGACCACTCAATAGCATATAAAAAGATATAAGTTAGCAGTAACAAGAAGAGATTGAAAACAAAATACATGGGTGAGAGCACAAACAAGTGTTATTGATATCATTGTAAAAATTAAGATCTTAAGTGGAGCTGAACTGGACATATTTCTAAATGTGATAGCAATAGTTGGCTAGTTAAAATTTTAAACTTTCAAAAGATTGTAAGAGACTAATAGATGAAATAAGTGAGTGTTCTGAAGTGGTGTGGAGAAGAAACACTAGAAATCGGAGAAACTATAGTAAACTTGGAGATGTCTTCCTTCTACAGTGAATTAATAATGGTTGAAAGTGGTGCTACATGTCATAGATAAAACAATCTTTTAATAGCCCACTAAAGAACAAAGACTTTTCCAATATCCTCTCATATATGTGTATAAGCATACATATACATTGAATATACCCTCACTATGAATTCTCCTATAAACACATAATGTTTTGATATGTTAGGTTAAACTGATTTTCTAATTTAAATAATATGTCAGGTCTTAAAGAGTTCTTTAAATGCTTCTAACAGCTTATATAAAATCCAACAGAGTTTAGGAGACTTTGACAATCTAATATAAACTTTATAATAATCTTTTTACTTTAAAAAGCTCTTCTTTTACCAAATAGCGTGTACATTCAAACACTGGTGTACAATATATTATGCACTCTATATATCAGAAAAATCTACTTGAAAGCCTATTTCTTTTATAGTTTTTTTTTAAAAATAATATATAGCTTTTTAAATATATATATATTTATAAATGTTGTACTTATTAAATAAATAAAAATAGTAATTATATGGTGAGTTGCTTCAGAAGATTATGACCCTATTCAAATCTTAATTTAAACACATTTATTATTCAATTGATCAGAATGAGTTTTCTCAGCTGAAAAAATGATTCAGAAAATTGTATTTTTTTAAACCAAAAAAGAAGCTTTATTTATTAATAATAAACATATTTGTATCCTTTTCAAATATTTAAAATTTATGTTCTTAATAGTTTATTATGTAAAAATGTTAGGAATATATTTTAACATTAAATATAAACAGAATTTAAATAATGTGCAATATTTACTTTTAGAAATAAATATATATGTATTCCACATATACATATTCTACGCATAGTGCATTCTTAATATTATAACACAAGTAACAAACAATGTGGATATGTTATGTATCCGAAGATAGATGAAACAACTAAACAATAGTGTATTGTGATTAAACAATAATCATCAGCATCAGCTATATTACGACCTTCTTTACAATGTTTATTATAAATTCAACTTTCAAACGCTTGGAAGCTATTTTTATGAAAGGCTTATTAAATGCGTTTTGAATCAAGCTTAGTGCTTTCGAGGACTACTTATGATCTCACATTCATAGCAATGAGATTTACGTGGGTGGGTTCATGTATATATAACAAGAACTATTGTTGCACTAAAAATGTTGAACTACACAACAAAAATATTTCAGATAAGTCTTGCATTGGTGGTCGAGAGGTCAGCGCGACTGCCTTGCACTCGCAGGCAGTTGCCCAAGTTGCGGGTTTGCGTCCCGGCTGATGCTATGACACTTAAAAAAAATATTTCAGATAAGAGTATGTATCTCTCTAAACAGTAGCACCACCAAATTCAAGCTTTTATAATCAATAAAACTAGTCTGAGGATGTTGGATAAGTAGGCACTAGATAATGTTTTATGCACAAAACTTTCTGCATACATTGATTATCAAACTTGCACTTATTAACACTACTGTATGGAGAGTTTGATGCTCTTATTAACATCATGTGTAAGCATATGAAATGGTGATCATGTGATGTTTTGATGGTTTTAAAAATATTTTAAGGAAACACTGATCACACATACATATATTTGTCGGCTAAATGAAGATTTTCATAGGTAACAGATACAAAAGAAAATATCTAGGTTTATCCATGTATAATTAATATTATTGTATCTACAGTTTGTCGAATCACACCTGCCATTGAATGGGTTCCTTAACCTAGTCATGGGACTTCGTAATCAGTTAATATATCAATACAATAGTAATGTTAATTGAACATGGGAGAATGGGTATAATATATCTATTATATATGTCAGTACATTAAAATTGAATTTATATATATTAAAAACACAGAAAATGTTTTCTAAAAAAAAATTATTGATAAAATAATAATAAAAACAACAACAACATACATTAACAACTTTGCGTACTAAATTTAATTGTATGAGCCACAACGGGTAAATTACTTATAGAATTGGTGTTTTTCACAAATATATTTCGTATTCTTATTTATGGTAAATATATTAAAAATACAGCGCATTAATGAGTTTTATTTTATTAGACACTATGAATTTCAAAGGAATTTAGCACTAACCTATTTCATTCAATTTACTTATCCTCATAACCTAAATATAATTTATGTAATGTTATTACATTATTTTAATGACTTCATTTTTCTTTTTTAAAATCAATATAATAAAATTGCCTTCAAAAGAGTCAGGTATTTTTTTTTTTTTTCAATAAAAAAAATAACATGCTTTTAGGATAAAATTGAAACTTAATGATAAATGTTAAATTTAAGAAAAGAGGGAAGGGAGGTTTCTATCTTTAATTAAACTTATTAAATTTCTTTCTGATTGATCCCATCTTTATTACAGACTTGAGATATTTTAAAATCAAAACAAAAGAACTAACTATAGAATTCAAAAATGCTCCTTTAATTTGTAGAGTAAAAGTTAATACAAAAATCAATGGAAGATCAAAAAAAAATTACCTTAATTTGCATTTCTTTCAAGAGTTAAAGACAATTTCTTTTTTTTTTTTTTAATGTTCAAGTGAAAAAAAAACATTAAATTATTACATTAAATACAGTAAATTAGCTCTAGAAAAATTAAAACCTATTAGGAAATCCATCATTACTTTAATCCATTTTACAAGAAGCTTTTCAAGGGGGAAAAAATGTAATTTAAAAAATAGTAATTGAAAAATATTTTAAAAAATTGTTATTAAAGCAAAATCAAACTTAATGAAAATATTTCATTACAAATTACTTATATGTCTGTATATGAGAGAACATTATCATTCTTATCATTTTCATTAACAATTTACTATAGGATGAACATTTCCTTGAATTTAATCCATTTTCTCCAATCTAAAATGTCTCTACATCATTCCAGAAACTTTCCCTTATTTTATCTCTTTTACAATGTCTTAGGATACAAATTAGGACATCACTGTTACAAAAAATGGGGTAGTTTATTGTTTGGAATTAAATAAAAAGATCTAACTCCTAATTAAAAGAACTAGGCAAGAATCCATTACCAAGACATGAAGTTCCCTGTAGGGTGAAGATTTTCCTGAGGGTAATCCAGCATTTTTATTCAAAATTTCTTTACATTATTCCAAGTATTTTCTTTATTTTATCTGTTTTGCATGTGATTTCTTTCCAAGTCTGTTAAAATCTCTTAGGATACATATTAGGACTTTTATGTCTATTGTTATCTCTTCCAGTAACATAACCAGCATTCTTACACATACACACTTATGTTTAAAAAAGCTAAGTTTATTTTCTAACCACAAATAAAGTTAACACAATAATAATTATAATCTTGTATCTCTGCATTCTAATAATGGACAAAACTCATTAAATCTTCTCATGTAACTATAAATATGAATAATTTCTTTTTTAGGGCTGATAAGCAGTGACAATTTATTACCAATAATATCCAAATATTTACTGACTAGTTAAAACAACTATCTGGCATTGGTGGTCGAGAGGTCAGCGCGACTGCCTTGCACTTTCAGGCAGTTGCCCAGGTTGCAGGTTCGCATCCCGGCTGATGCTATGACACTTAAAAAAAAAAAACTATCTTCATTCAGAGAATTTAACATGGATTCAAATTTTTTAATTCATTTTTATGTTTTTGAACTTCATCTTAGAGATCTAAATTTAAGTAACAAATAAAGGATAAAAAAGAAATATAAAAACAATAAAAATATAATATATATATTGAAGTGACAATATAAGTTGCTTGTTATCATTCTCATTTCCGGTTTAACAATATTTTTAATAATACTGAAATAAAATTAGTCTACAAACTCAAACAAATCATCTACATTTTCACATGCATTTTAAATTTTAATACCAAATGCAAGTTAGATTAATTAAGCAATGAAGTACTATGACCATGTAATAACACTTGATCATTAGCATCATCAGTGACATACTTATCCACTGCTTACCCCCCTCATGCTTTCATATATACATATTGTAACCTAAATAGTGAGCACATGAATTTAGATCTGAATTATAATCTATGAACAGAGAATGGAGATCTGAGGAATGACCAAAAAACTGATGTTGCATATAAACACATCCTCGGTTAAACAACCATACTACACAATATATAAGCTAAAATGTCATGTAATATCTAAGCTCAGTAGCCCTACACAATAAATCCATATGCTACAATAAGAAGATATACAGGGATAAGCATTTTATAATAAAATATGAAAATACAAACAATATTATTACTAACTCAATTGGAGGAGAAATCACAATTCACTCTAGCACCAATAAAAAACTCTTCATATTGTGAGCATATGCCATTCTTTCTTCTACAAATATCTACTGCAAGTACCATCTTTTTATCCATCTTTAAGTATTTTCTAAACATCTCCTTGCTTTAATCAGATAAAAACATTATATTCAGTTCTTATAAAATTTAGAAATATGTTCTTTTAAAATCTGTGCCACATATGATACATCTTTTGAATGTAATTTCTTTAATATCCAAATAAAATTTAAATAATATAGTTCACAAAATTAAATGTAAATATATCTCAGGATCAGATGATCTCATTTTAATTATAAAATAGATTCTTTTGACTCTTTAGATCTATTCAATATAAGTTAATAAAATACATAAGACCTACACTTCCCCTATTAATGTCTTATTACAATTATAATATTAACAATGCTATTGCTAACTTAAATAAAATAAAACATGATCTCTTAATTTTAGAATAAGATAATGAATAATCTAGGATTACATTCAGATATTAAAAATAGGTAAAGGATTTAATAACCATTCTAAATATCCTAGAATAAATGTACTTAAACATCTTATAAATATTGTAACGGTAAGAATTGCCCCTCCACGCAACAAAATGTAGAATGCAGGCAAAATACACTAAAGCTGATCAAATCTGGATGCTGGGATCCAGAATCTGGTCAACATTCAATCCTTTCATCTCTGCTCAATGATATAATACCCTATGGATGACATTTCCCAAGTTACACAGACATTCAATTTAACCTCAGTCCGGCAGTCACCCAGGGTGGAACAAGAGACTCATAAATTAACTAACTTAACACTGATTTGGTCAGATATACACACATATGACTAAGTGAACCATTACTATATTGATGATTAATTATGAAATATAATAGAATGGTCTATGTATATATATATATATAATGAGGTATGTGCAAATAAATCTAGAGTTGGATAAAAATGAACTCATGGACAATAAAGATATGAAAACGAGTTATATTTTAAATAATATTAATTTAATAAATAAAATAAAAGATAGTAAAACTAAAATATACAGAATTATATAGTTGGAATATGAAAGATTACGCTCACAGGTGTTACATAACTAATGAGATTAATGTTACATGTTATCTTATCATAAAGTGTTCAATCAAATGTAGTGCGGTATTTAAGTTTATGCCTATATTAATATGCCAAATTTCTAGCTCTTTTGTAGTCTGCTAAATGATATGAAACTCAATAGACAAAGTTATATAACTAATTTAATAGCACTCCTATGGCGTCTATCTATATAACAAATTAAGTCGAGCACATAATCAGGCTTAGAGATACGCAGGTTAGCGTGTTAACCTAGATTGGGATATACATATTTCCATCAACTGTTTTCCAAGTTGCTAATGACACTAGTTACAACAGATATATATATAACAGAAATTCATTAATTGTTTTTATCAAAGGCGTCTATTTAAAAGATTATAAAACCTTTATAGATGGTGCTAAATAAATGCTAAAAAAATTGTTGATGGAAAAATTAATATTAAAGGATATATTTTAGATAAAATGAAGATTTCCTATTTACTTTTTAAGAGAAATGCATGCATATAATATTAAAATAATAGTAATTCATTTTCAAACAATTCTTACTCTAATATAAAGGCAAGAAATGTGTAATCAAAAATTCATTAGCATAGGTATTTTTTGTAATTGTTTTATTGTTAATATTAAAAAAGAACGGAACTGTAATGCAAAATATTTATTTCAGTTAAAGTGGAACTGGCAAAGCGCACGTTGTTGTTGCTGTTATTATAATTATTATATACACCCACAATTCACGCTAATATCTTTATTTTAGATAGCAATAAATCTGATTAATAAAATAAAAAAAAACTTTTCAATTTAAGTGAAATATTTATAAAGACTTTTAATGTGATTATTTAAAATTCTGGAATTAATAGAATCTTACATACATAAGGTAGATGTCAATTATCTTATTTGAAAATGTAGAATCTTTCACATTAACATGATCATTGATTGGATTTTTTGAAAAATTATATATTTTTAAGAAGACTTTTGGAATAATTTGATTTTTTAAATAATATCAAAATAAAAACCTGATTTTAATGTTGTGTTATTATTGTTGTCTTTTTTGCTCCATCTTTTCGCTAATCACTAATTTAATTTAGAATATTTTGGAGATTGGGACCTTACTATGACTTTCAACACATGGTACAAAAATATTTCTAAAATTTAACAACTTGAACATTTATTAAATGAAGATTATTATCTTATCTTCGTGTATATAAATGCACACACATATGAGAACGTTAAGCATACTTTTGAATAATTTAACTCCATTTTTTGAGACAATAACAAAATTCTTTATAATATTATTAATTCTACCCAAATCATTCTTTATAACGACACATATTTTATTGTCATTATTTATTTATTTTTATGAAGTTCCTACTCACATAAGTATATAATACAGTCGTTATTATGATTGATATTAATATTACTATTTATCGGCAAAATAAATTAGTTCTCTACATACAAATCATTTTGTATTTATGATCTCTGAGGTACTCTTAAAGTTGTTTACCCAACTCCTTGACAAGTCTCAGGGCATAGTTTAATGTTCCATCAAAGTCTGGCAATAAAAGTTCAACTGTAAACATTTATCACATTCTGATGGAAAATCTTGTTCATCTATTCCAGATGATGACTTCTTCATTTTACTAACTGAATGTTTAAAGATTTGAGTAGAGATGCAAAATAGCAATCACGTGGGTTTAACATTTACAATCAACATAATGGAGAAAGAGAAAAAATATATAAATAAAAATTAAACACACACCTATATATATGTTTTATTAAGATCGATATATTCATTATTCAAAACCAAATTTTTACACAATATATTATTGACAACTTATATATTCATAATTTAAATATTAGTAATGTTTCGGCAGATCTTGTTATTTTAAATTTGTAAACATAGAAATATTTATTTCTATTAGTATATTTGTTTTTATCCTAGTTTGCAAATCCATTGATAAAGTTAACGAGTATTGGCTATAAATGATAAAATTATTAACTAAAATTAAAAATTAACTGAACTCATGATCATTTTTTACTCAGTCTATCAATAAATATATATATATATATATGCATAAACAAACACAGCATCACTTTTGTCCATTATCATACACTGCAGGATGAAGATCTATCCAAGTATAATCCACAATACTGTTTTGATAAGCACTCTGTGGCATTTTCGACACTAGGATAACCACAGAAGCACTGCTGACATAACCAATTTAATAACCAATCTTTGACATTACTCCCACCATGCAACATTCAGTATTTCATTATATGATCTCAACTATCTGTATTACTTTTCTGTTAAGCATCACAGTTTCACATTATATGCAAAAACTGGTAAATTAATTATATGCCTGTGATAATAGTACATTAGATGTGATAATATGTTGGACTATTTCCATCATCTATCATTAAATGTTGAATGTATAGAAAATTTTAAACTTTAATTAAATTTTACAAATACAAACGACTTGTTAGTAATAACCTGTGTTGTCTATTTGTGTATTATTACTAACAAGTTGTTTGTATTAGATAAGTTTAAATAAAGTTTAAAATTTTCTATATATTCAACATTTACTGATAGATGATAGAAATAGTCCAATATATTACCACTTGGTAAATTAAGTCTATAAAAAAAAAAATGTTCCCAAACATGTAGGCATGTTATTTCTATTTAAGGAATCCCATCCAAATCTAATATGATTCATTTTATCAATTATACTTCCATCTGTAGTAATACTTTAATTAACGAATTTATAGTTGTTAACTTCTAATCCATGATTATCAAGCTTCATTTTTATCTTCTGTAAAAATACCACAGGACAATTACTTTATTTTTTTTTTTAGCCTTAATCATTGATCCTTCATTCTTTCTTTCATCTGATAACTCTTTAATAATATTTGAGGCTGCAAAAAATTATTTGCAAAATCAGCTATATAATATACAAAACTAAATTGTTTAATTAATATTTATTTATATTTATTATCTTGACTTTCTATTTTAATCTATAAAATCTTTCTTACAAATTCTATTGTAAAAAATTTGGAAGCATAGAATCACTCTGTCTTCTTATAATCACTATGATATTTAATAAATACTATTGCATTTTGATATTTTTCAAAATATGATATCATGTGTCTCCATCTTGATGGTCCAAAGCTTTAATCACTATGAAAATGTTTAAAGTCAAGTACTTTTCCATAATCTTCAAATCCAAAGAATTAAGGTAACTCATATTAAACTATTATTAAAACAGGCAAAACTCTCCATACATAGTGCCACTCAGTGCAATCCAGAGAAATCAATGGATGCCAGAAGGCTTGTGCATAAAATCCCTAACTAGTGCCTCCTCATCCAATATCCCCAGACTAGTTTCTAGCTTGTGACTTTCATCAATGAGGATCCTTTGATTTGAGAGCACTGCATGTAGATCTTAGGATCTAAGGCAACCCTCCAACAGCAGATCTTAGGATCTAATGCAACCCTCCAACAGCCACCTTTTATCTCTACTTAACTACAAAACTATGAGAATAAAAGCACAATAATATTTTCAATCCAAGCTCATTAGCTTACCTGGCTTGCACTGAGTGGCAATACTGTATGGAGAGTTTTTCCTGTTTTAATAACAGTTATGAGCAAGCATAAGAAATGGTGACCATGTGATGTAACTCAAACTAATTGTTCCTTTCTATAAATTTTCTCAATACTTGGTATCTATTTTTAAATCCAGATTATTCTTTTGTTGTTTCACAGTAGATTTATTTTAATTATCTTAGTGGTCTGCAATTGCTAATATCCTCTTTTTATGTTTCTTAAATATCAATATGATTACTGCATTAATTCGATCATCTGGTATATCTTTACCACTTAGATATTGGTATATACAATAATTAAAAATATAGCAATTTATATATATATATTTTACACAGAGGCAAAAACTCTGCATACAATAGTACCACTCAGTATAAACCAGAGTAATCAATGGCTGTGGTGTTTAGTGGTTATATATATATATATGATCAACAGATGGCGTTTTTACCAAAAACACGATCAAGCGTTTGTTTACATAAACGATCAAAGAGTCAGAATTAACTAACTCTTTCGTTTTAGCCCACTTTTTATACAAGCGTCAGCAGGTTTTAACGTGATTAAAACTTGTTTTTGTTTTTCATATATATATATAATTGGTAGAAAAAACTATTCTTTACTCTTGCATTATGGGATTTACACACAATCTTGTATCAATAAATGTTTTAAAAGTATAAGTGGTCCACCTATGCTTATAGTTCTTTAAATAAATCAACAATTATTGACTGTGTCTAAATTAGATCTGGACCTTATTTAGTATTTACAACAACTTCTCTACTTCTTTACATGCTTCCTGGCACTCTTGCTTTCAACAAATATTTAATTGCATGTCTCATTTTTTTATTTAAAATACTAATTCAGAAGATAATAATATATTATTTTGTTTTAATTGTAAAAGAGGTTTACAAAAACTTACATAGTAATAACTTCATGTCATTCCTCTTTTTAATAATAATATCATCTTTACTTCTTACAAGTTTACGTTTATACCTTTACAACTTTTCTTCTAATAGCAAGATATTTTTTATACTTTTGAAACAATTTCTTTTATAACTTTCTTTGCCAATTTATAGTTATATTTTCTTATATCATTATAATTCTTTTACATATTTTACAGAAATTGGTATATTCAATTTTTTTTCATCAATTTTCTCATTCCAGTTTAAAATTTACTGGTAAATTGGTACTTTTGGCCAGTATCTATCTATAAAGCAGTTCTTGGGAGAGAATTGGTTATGTTTTTATTCTTGTTTGAGTAAAAATTCTTTATGAGTTCTAAATTAAATTTAGTGGTGTATTTCTGAAAGTTAGAAATATCAATTTTTTAATAATGTATTTTTAATAGCTTACAAAAAAATCAAGTGACCTAAATTAATAAGCTTGTATTTACAAATGTTATATATAGAGCTCACAAAACAAATCTAATGCTTGAATATCCTAGGACCTCACTGAGAATGCCAGTAGCAAAAACTAGCCTGGAGTTGGGGATATTCTGCAAAGCTTGTTAAGAGTTTATTTTGCGAGCTCTATATATAACATTTTTAATAGTTTATATATCTTAGCTTTCAACAGCATATATCTTACTTCTCACAAATCAATGATCACTTAATGTGTTCGAGTCTATTTGGAATATAATAAACTTGAAAGGCATATTTTATATTTGTTAAAATATAATCCAATTCTGCTGTATTTTCATTCAGATGCTTCCATATCCATTTCCATTTTGCATTATTTTCAAAGAAAGAATTCATAATATATAATTTTAATTTTTTTCTCCAAATTCCCCCAAATTTGTGTAGTTTTTCATTTCTATTTCCATAATCAAATTATTTATATTACTTCATCTTTTGATTTTAGCATTAATATATTCCATAATAATTTTTAAATGTTGTTGGTCAGATAAAAACTATTTTGTATATATTGTATATATAAATCTTCTACTGTTTCATTATAATAAAAACTTGTTAAGGCATAAACATTGTTTTTGTTTGTTGGATGAATAATCCTTCCATTCTATTTGATGTACCATCAATCTCTACATGAGTTTTTCCCCTATTTTTTATTTATAATAAACCCAATTCTTTTCTTATTTCAATAATCATTATCTTTTAAAATAACTAATCTTTTCATGTTTTCTTCAAACTTCATAAAGTCCAACTATTTAAAAAATAGTTCAAATAATTGATGTAATCTTCCTTCAGTTAAAAATTATCTACAATGGTGGATAGCTAAATAAAAGGTTAGCATAGAATGGCAATCTAAATTCACAATCAAGAGATTTCCAGAAACCCCTGCTTTGGGTTACCAACTGCTTCCTTGGGTGATAAGTTTACAATCTCTGTAGATCATAATTTAGTTTAGTCTGTCACGGTTATAAATATAAAAATCCAAATGATATAGCAATTACGACTTATCAAGCCAATAAGAAAAAAAAATCATAATGTTTTTAATCTTAATTACAACTCAGTTGTTAAGCTGTCTGACCATGTTCATTTGCCATTTAAATGATTACATAACAATAATAGCTAAAATACAAGAATCTACGAAATGAACATTAGAAATATGCCCTGCTTGGACCTTTAAGCAGACAAAGAAAAATCAAACTCATTTCAATCATTAATAACTCTTTCCTCAATTATATGTATTTGCAAATCATGTTGCTAAGTTGTAGGTTTGAGAAGTTAATATAAACAATAAATTGCATAAAACAAATTAATTCTTATAAAAATAAACGCATACATATATCAATGGTGTGTGCGTTTATTTACAGAATTTTAATCAATTTGTAGATTGTTGGTGAAATAGAATAGATGTTATATTTAAAATCAAATTAAAAAAATATCTTTGTAGGTAAGACAGTACTCAATGCCTGATTATGACTATTATAATTAAGTGGTCAAAAGCATACTAGGTGTACTTTCCTAATTATGCAATGTGTTACATGATTCATTGTTGCACAATTGGTCAAAAGTATTGTTGGAAGAATATAGTTACTATCTAGAGATTAATATTTAAATACAAGTATAGTATATATACTTTAAACTAGATATAATTAGAGAAGATTTGAACCCAGACTTTCAAGCTGCTTTTCTAATTATATTCAATTTAATATATATATATATATATATATATATATATATATACCAATAAATTGAATATAATATATATATATATATATATATATATATATGTATTCAGTCATGTGTATTGGTTGTATGGTATGGAGTAAATGACTAAAGGCTGCTTGAAAGTCTGGGTTTAACCCTATTCTAATTAGATCTAGAGATTATTATTACATTTACATGTTCAGATATTTAAGTAAAATCATACTTTACCCCATTTTATATTAAACTTTAGATGCAAAGTGTCTCCTCACACTTATATGTTTGATAATTGACATGTATACAATCAAGTAATTATCATTTCATTTAAAATGTAGATGTTTTAGAAAATTGTCCAGTAACTGCTGAGGGCATAAAAACTTATGAGAACAGATTTTGTTATGAATAAAAAGAAAAATATTTATGTAATTTACAGTAAGATTCCAATTAGTTATCTAAAAATAGTTCAATTGATCAGATATACTCTTTTGAAAAATAGCTTAGTATACTGCTAGTGAAATGATCTGAAAATAAGAAATCTAAAGATTATGACCTGCATTATGTATAAATGTATATTTAGTGTCTTCACAGAGAACTGATCATCTGTGGGATTAATTGTAAAATAACATTATTGAAATTGCTCCACAATGTTTATTGGATTTAGGTAATAATTTCTTGCTTTATAAAAAAGAAAATATTTGTCAGTATAACAGGTTTAGTATGTTGAATCTCATGTCAACTATGCTAAAGAATATTCATGATCTATCCTTAGGGGAGGAGAAATCTTTTAATATTTTATTTATTAACAATCTAAAATATAAGAGCAAGATATAATAAACATTTATGTGCTTATAAATATCCATTTTGATTATATTAAATAAAGTACATACTACATGGAATTCTATTATTCTCAAAAGAGTAAATTTTCTTCTTTTGATTTTATATTAGTTTATTTAAAACTATGTTAATATTGGTCATCAGTGTATATAATGAAGTTCCAAAAAAATTCAAAAATAAGAGCAATCTATTTATCAAAATAAACACTTTTTAGTGAAATGGATAAACCACTAAACATTACATGATCATCATTTCTTACGCTTACTCCACTGTTATTAAAACAGGCGGTTCAAATAACAGTTATGAGCAAGCATAAAAAATTGTGATCATGTGACATTTAATGGTTTAATACCAATTCTGCCTAATAGGATAGTGGTGGCTATGGTTATAAAAGAACCAAAGACACAAAAATGTATGGGTACTGAACTGGGTTCAGACCTATATGACTATATAAGCTCATGATCTTAGATTGAAAATATTATTGTGTTTTCAATTTTATTCTTATAGTTTTGTAGTTAAGTAGAGATAAAAGATGGCTGCTGGAGGTTTGCATTAGATCCTAAGATGTAGGTGCAGTGCTCTCAGATCCAAGGCTCCTCATTGACGATGGCCACAAGCCAGAAACTAGTCTGGGGATATTGGATGTAGGAGGCACTAGATAGGGATTTTATGCACAAGCCTTCTGGCATCTATTGATCACTATGGCTTGCACTGAGTGGCACTACTGTATGGAGATTTTTGCCTGTTGAAATGTATAAACCAGTCAGTTATTAAAATTTAAGTGAACATCAACCAACTTGACATTTGTAATCCTTTTTCAATAATTAATTACTTCTTTAATATAATATAACGTAATCATATTATAGAACATTTTTGTTCAAATACATTACTCAAAATTATTTGCAAACAGACTCATAATGAATAACTTTAATAAACTTGCAGACACTTTTATTTTTCATTTATGAATTTCCATTTCATCAGTAAATGGGCATTGATAAATGAAAAGTAAAATTGTATTTCAAGTTTATTAAAATGACTCGTTATGAGTCTGTTTGCAAATAATTCTGAGTAAATATTTGAATGAGAATATTCTGTGATATGTTTATAATTCTAAACTTTACATATTTAAGCAGCAATAAAAGTTATTTATATGCTGCAGAAATTAGTAATACTTAATTTAATATAATGTTAACATTACCTTTTTCTAGTATACAAATGCATTAGAAAAACATCAGCAATCTATTGTTACAATGTTTAATTTACAACGAGTGTGGTAAAAAAAATACTTGAGTTGTATTCTTAGTAATGGAAAGAGATGAAAATGTTTTTAGCAGTAGACAAAATGAATATGGAACATACAAAGCATTTGAACTGAATAAGAAATTGAAACATTTAGTTTGTAAGAATTGGTTTACATGATCACAGTTCCTCTAATAGTCTATTTGTATTAAAGTGTTATAATTTAGACCATTCCAATTCATATAAGTTTCTTCTTCATAGACTAACATGGTGGTATGCTGCAAATGGGTTTCCAGTAAAGCAAAATGCCCAAGAACTTAGTTTTTGAGTGAGAATGAAACTTACTCAGGGTGATTCTTTTAATTATCTTGATGTGTATATTGTTAATGTATATTGGGCCACATATTATCAAAATATCAAATTTTAATTGTTAATACTATAATTACTGATTTTGATATATTAGCATGTTGTATGTATAAATTAACAAGAATCTATTTTATTGTTACATTTTTATTTACAACTGTCAAACTCACTCCACTCACAACTTTGACACCATCCACCTCAGATAAATACAATAATGATTATTACTAATCATTTACTAAACTAGAGATTATCTCTAGCACAAATATAAACTTTAAACCTCAGTTAAAGTTTAATATATCTGATTTTTTTTTTTAAATATAAATACATGGAATTATTCACCTTTCTCTTTCCCATGTGTAATATCTTTACAGATATATTAAACAACCTCCATAATTCCACATTTCTTCTTAAATTCATATAAATAAAGATACAATAAAAGACAAATGACCCCCACAATGCATTTCATGCTGAATCAGCACTCATCAGTTGGCCCAGTCACTATCTCTCATATAGATCTGAAGTCCATTTTTAAAATGCTAATCGATGTAACCACTGATTTTAGTTTGTCAATATCAATTTGGTATTGCTCTAGATATAAGCAATGTTCAGATTTTCTAATGGTAGTGATAAAATTTTTAAAAGTAATCCAAAAATGACATTATCTTATTTCCAAAACATAATGGTGCTCATTTTCATATTGACGTTGCATAAGTGAATAGTAAGATTTTAATTTTGCACAATGAATAATTAATCTGGACAGTTAGTTAATCACTTGGCCAAATAATATACTCAATATAATACAGAGAATCATACTGTTTGCTTGAAAAAAATGTCCGAACACTATATTTTTAATAAAATACTATACAAATTTGACTTTAAAATTAAACTGTAAAAAATTGGACCAATAAAGCAAGAGCTCCTCATAAAAAACAACATTGATATTGAGTTTTGATCTAATATGAGTTTTTTATTAATGCATAAATTTAATATAGTGCCATCATAAATTTCAATATGGATAAAATAAATATCTGACTCAGATTTAAGCATAAGATCAGCAATCAATATCCACTACAATTATAAAGTGAAATAAAAAAACCCATATAATTAATCTTATTCATTAATAATATAGGAAAGATTACTATCACATGATTAGATGCAAAAAAAGTTTAAAATCAGTTTGAGAAAATAATAAATAGCATGGAGAAAAATAATATGGCAATACTATTTGGAAATGATTATAAATTATAAAGTAGATATTGGATGTCTAATTACATATCATGCATAAATTTATATTCCTGAAGGTAATTTTGGTAACTGTTCCAGCTGACATTGAAATCATGTAAAATAAATAAGGACTAACCAATTGATCCCCATATCTTTTCCTATCTGGAATCAATATGTGTAGACATTTTCCAATTTAAGATAAAAATAACCCATAAAAATGGATATCTTGTATAAACAAAACATAATTATTAAATCAGATATTTGTTTTGATTAATTAAAATTGATTCTTCTTTATTTCTCAATTGTTTAAGTGCTATATAAAATTGCCAGTGGTTTGACAGTAGGTTGAAGATGCTTAGATTTATTTAATGGTTAAATTTAGTTTTTGTTATTACTACCAAACAGAATAAAAGTAAATTTTAGAGTAGGAAATCAATAATCACACAATGAGAATGGTTAAAATAAAATTTTAGAAAATGAAAACCATGTTTAAAGTGGAATTTCTCTCAGTTTATCTTTATATCTTAAGTGTCAGAGGCATTTATTATGGAGAACATGTTGTTTTACATAAGTAAAATTTTGATTTATTTGGGTTTGCATGTCTTGATCTTAAAAAAATATTTTCTTAATCATAGAAATTTGATAATAAAGAACAATTGCTACAAATGGAGAATGGAATAGTTTTGTATCACAATGATTAAGTAAACATGTGTTTTACTAAAATAATTTCAGTGATATTTTATTCTCCCTTTCTGCCTTTCATTTTTATGATTATCATCAATAATCTAATTCCTTTAAAATGGTATTTGTGAATTGGTATTGTGGTATTTGCAATTCTTCCTTTTCTCTAGCCGCTACCTGGTGCCAGGAGATTGTGAAGTAAGATTATCAAAACATTCACGTTAATCAGTTAATATATAGAGTATATGAGCACAGACTTTCACATGTCCCACCACTCTGCACTCTATCTAATAACACTGATACACTCAAGCACATATATGCCGAAAAGATAAATAATCACCAATATACGTATTTCATGCTAAACCAGCAATCATCAGTTGGTCCAGATTATCATCTCTCACACATATAGACTATAAATGCTCAGATATATATTAAGATAAAAAAACTTCATACTTTAATGGACAGGTTTCAATCTTCTACACACTCCAACTCTTCAACCATCCAACCAATTGAAAATCTGATGATGGATTGCTGGAAGGCCACCCTGAGGCCGAGATTCTTGTCACACCCATGTTGACTTAAGGTCAATCTGAACCCCACATGTACAGTTAACTAACAACTATTTATTAAATGTAAAACAATTGAAATGAACAAATTGCTTATCATTCAAATATAAATTACATAAAAATTGTCAAATGTTAAAATATATGGTATATCACTAGAATCTTATTTAGCACTAATTTAGGTTAAAATTAAATCTTTGGTTTTGATTATTCTTTCTTTACATTTGATCATAAACAATTCAGCAGTAGCAGCAATAGCAGTAGTAGCAGTGGTAATAGTTGTAGCTGCAATAGCAGGAGTAACAGCATTAGCAGCAGTAGTAGCAGAGTAGCAGTAGTAGCAGTAGCATCAGTTATAGTATTGTTGCAATAATATCAAGTGGAGTAGAGATCCATAATACATTGAACTTATTTAGTTTGCATAAGATCTCAGATATAAAAAGATTACAATTCTTGAAAATGTAATAAATTTTTTTATCATTCACGTTTTGATTCTTGTTTTCGACATTCGAAATGGTCTTCTATTGTCTTATATTCAAAAACACTTCTGAATGGCAGAGATAAATAAATGCAATAGAATCTATCATGGTAATGCTCTTCAACACACACATATATATATATATATTCAATAAATTCCAGCTTTATAAATAAAAAACTCTTTTGTTAAGGCATTAAATTAATTAATTAATGAAAGTACATTGCTATTTAGAAGACCCTCAAAAATTAAATGCAGTAGCGATAATATTATTTAATTTTAGAAAGATCAATGTAATTTCTTGGTGAGTAGTACAGCGCTTATTATATGTAGAAGCTAATTGACGATTCAAACAGCTAGTTATATTAACTTCTGAGATACTTTGAATTTTGATTAGCTATCTTACCTATAATATGAAAATCTATATTTATACATAACTGATTTCAAATTCATTCTCATTACCTGAGAAGCAATTTGTTTCGGTGTTGGTGATGGACAAAAGTATTTTAATACTAACAATATCATAATTTAAATACATTTTATTATTATTTTGGCATTCATTATTTTTTCAAAAGTTATAATTTTCTGAATATAGTTACAAAATGAAGATGCAGTTTTTAATCATTTTACCTTCTGCCTTCTCGCTCCATATTTTCAGAAATTGGAGCTTTATTTATTTAGAAAGTTTTCACAGCAAACATGCTTAAGTATATAATAATGAATACTGACCCAAACAATTCAAAAAGTTTGAAAAAAGCTAACTCTTATAATTGGAAAATATTGCAGTGCACAGCTATCCACTGCAACCCTTAGTAATCAATAAATGCAGGAAGGTTTGTGCATAAAATCTCCAACTACTGCCCATTCATCCAATATTCTCAGACTTGTTTCTAGTTTGTGGATTTCATAAGTGAGGATGGATTTGAGAGTTCTGCACCTAGCTCTAAGAATTCAATGCAACCCTCCAGCAGCTATGTTTTTTTTACCTATTTCATTAACTATAAAGCTATGAGTTCAGGATAAAGCACATTAATGTTTTCAATCCAAGCTCATTTGCCTCTATAGTTATACAAATATGAAACTAATTCAGCATCTATACATTTTGGTGTTTTTGGTTTATCAAAAACCACAGTCACCATCATCTCATAGCCAAGAATGATATAAGAACCACCAAACATGATCACCACTTCCTATGCTTACACAAACTGTTATTAGCAATAGCAAACTCTCCATACAGTAGTGCCACCCAATGCAAGCCTTAATAGTCAATGGATGCAGAAAGGTTTGGGCATAAAATCCCCATTTAGTGTCTACTCATCCAATATTCCCAGACTAGTTTCTAGTTTGAGGCATGAATGGATGAAGTAAGAAAGTTTGCTGGTGTGTTAAAAAGAAGAGAAGCTAGAGATTGGAAAAATTGGATTAAAATTAGAATGATTTTCATCTTATAGTGGATCAATAATGATGATTACTGCTACCATTCTATGGATTGAATATGTTTTGCAATGGTTCATCACATCTTAAATATACTGTATTCAAAAATTTTAGCCAAAATATATAGATACTGAACTAGGTTCAGATCTATATGACTACAAAAGCAAATGAGCTTAGATTGAAAAATTGTTTTTCATCTTGGATTCACAAGTTTTGTAGTTAATTAAATAGGTAAAGGGTAGCTGCTGGAGGATTGCCTTAGATCCAAAGCTCCATGAAAGCTGCAAGTTAGAAAACAGTCTGGGATGGAGATTTTTATGCACAAACTTTTCTGCAGCCATTGATTACTAAGGTTTGCATTGGGTGGCAGTACTGTATAGAAAGTTCCAAGTTAATTTATGATATCAAGGAAAGTAGTTTACTGTTTAAGGCTCAAAGAGGATCTTTAGCAACAAGGAAATATACACATAAATGGAAAAATGTGGGTGATTTAGTCTGCAAGTTGTGTAAGGAAGGCATAAAAAATATTGGACATCTATTAACTGAATGTAAATGTTTGCAAGTAGAAGGAGCACAAATAATGTTGTGGGAAAATAAATATAAACAAAGGAATTATATAGAAGGTGGGTTCATGGGTTTTGGGTTGGATTTGGAAAAAAGATAAGGGGGATTTAGATATAAAGGCCATGGAATTGACAAAGATTACATTGTGGAAATGGGATGGAGCAGGATAGAGGAAAATATGGGAAAAACTTTGAGTAGGGAATGGAAAGAGAAGATAAAGTGGCTAACAGGTTTCTCTGGGCATGGTTGTGAGAGATTCCTGATTATGATAAAAGAGAAGTCATTGCATCTCATCATCATCTTATCATACTGCTAATAATAGTGAAAGATTTATTTACTATGGCCGCAAAAGTGAGACAAAATACTGCATATATTTGTCAAGCGTTAGTGGCCTAGTGGTTAGCATAGTTGCCTTCCAAGCAGCTGGCCCGGGTTTGCTTCCCGGTCAACGCATTGATATATGAGAAAAAAATACTGCATATATTTAAATTTTGCTTGATTACTAAATAATAAATAAGTATAGAATTAATTATCAACTATCGGCATTTAAATTTTATTTAAATGCAAGTTTTGCATTTTTAGATAAAAAAATATTATTTACCTAAAATAATTGTGGATAAAAAAAGCCTTTATTTCATGTATTTTAATAATTTAATTAACAATAGACGGAAATTTTCATAACTTTTGTTTCAATAAAAGATTTTTATAAACTCTGACCAGAATTTTAATAAATCATTTCAAATTATTGAAAAATTATTGGAAAGCTTGAAATACAGTACTTGAAAATAGAGGAAGGTATAAAACTTCTTCCTCCTTTATCTTATAAGTCAGTGAAATTTCGACTTTGAATACTTTAATAAAACAAATTTTTATTTCAAATAAAATGAGTGATTTTTCCCCGTCCCTAATAAAATCATCTAATTGCAAATGTACTCTGTAATTTACAATTTTACACCCTTAATTACACCTATTTTGTTTACTTCGAGTTGCTTGCATCATTAAATAATAAATGAATGCAAAATTAATTTTACCACCAACCCCCCCCCCCCCAATTAAAATCAAATTTTGTTGCAACTGCTTGAAATAACAAAAAGTTTTGTACTTTTAGAACAAATAAATATTATTTTCTTTCTTAAAAAGAGAGAGAGAAAATACCTATTATAGTGGAAGTTATACTATTTTAATAAATAGTCTTAATACATTGTACAGACTTAAATAGTTTGAAGCCTGTCCATTAAAGTGTGAGGATTGGCTATCTTAATATAAAGCTGAGCACTGATTATATATATGTGTGAGGATGGTGGTCTGGACCAGCTGATGATTGCTGGTTTAGCATGAAATACACGTGTTGGTGATTATTTATCTTTTCAACATGTGTGTAATCAGGTGAGTCAGCAATATGAGATGGCACTGAAAGTGGTGGGTCGTGTGAAAGTCTGAGTTCGAATCCCGCATATATTACATATATAAATACAGGTTTAAGCCTGTACAATGTATTAATTTATATAAATAGTGTGTAAAAAGGTCTGCCCATCCCTCGCATATGTATATATAAATGGATTATTCTCCTGTACATGAGGGGTCAGAATGACTAATATGTCAACATGGGTAGGATGACAATCTTGGCACTAATAAAGGCTTTGAACGTTCCATCATCAGATTTTCAATGAAATGGAAGGCTGAAGAGTTGTGAGTTGGAATAGTTTGAAGCCTGTCCATTAAAGTGTGAGGATTGGCTATCTTAATATAAAGCTGAGGACTGATTATATATGTGTGTGTGAGGATGGTGGTCTGGACCAGCTGATGATTGCTGGTTTAGCATGAAATACGTGTATTGGTGATTATTTATCTTTTCAACATGTGTGTGATCAGGTGGGTCAGCAATATGAGATGGCACTGAGAGTGGTGGGTCGTGTGAAAGTCTGAGTTCGAATCCCGTAAATAGTCTTAAAAAAAAGAAATTATGAAATTTTTTTATAACAAAATATAAATAACATATATATTTAAAAATAAAGGTTGTGGTGGGAAAGATATACAAAAGTTTAAGAATATTAACGGACAGCAATAAGGGAATAAAAATGATTTACATTTAAAAAAAAAAAATGTCCAAAGATTAGAAAATTGTTTTAAGTATGATTGACCCAATTTTATTTTTTTTAAAATAGAGACATTTGTTTATTATTGAAACTTACGTTCTTTTATTTTTTACAATAAGATTTCTAATAAAACAATTATTTTAATGGTCTTCTGTAACACAAAACTGGGTCAACTTAAATTAATTAAGTTATAGGATTCATAAATTATGTCGGCAGTTATTTAGATTTCCTACAGATGAAATGGCAACTTTATAAAAGCTAATTTAAATATAGGAGATTACTACAATTTGTAATTAAACAGTTAAATATTAAATTTGTAAATTAAATAGAGATGAAAATGTCTTAATAAAGAAAATAATTTTTCGAAGCACTGAAGCAATTTTTCCACCTTCAATAAATAATTTAAAGAAATATAAATCTTTAGTCAAGTGTCGGTTGTCGAGAGGTCAGCACAGCTGCCTAATAAGCAGTTGTCCCGGGTTAGCGGGTTCGCTTCCCGGCCGATGCTATGACACTTGAGAAAAATATATATATATAAATCTTTATGAACGACACCTTTCCTTGTTGAAGTTTATGTTTATTAATATATTACAATTTGATTTATAAGAATCAAATTTTCTACATTTACAGTTTTGACACCATCCATTTTGATTGTATTTATATATTGAACTATTTCTATCATCTAATATTAAGTATTGGATGTCTTTAGAAAAACTTAACTTTATTTAATTCTTCCAATTACATTCAACTGTCAATAATTGCACACAGGTTAGAATATGCTAAACGTTACATGAGGTATTCTTCTCTCTTCTTCCGGTGTTACTTGCCTGACCAGTGACAGTACTAGCAATGGGAATCAAACCTGAACCCTTAGATTCTTTCATATTGAATTTTAAGTAATGCTCTAACCAAATGAATCATTATGCCAAATGTTGTGCCTATACTATTACTAACATTTGAACGGAATTGGATGATTTAAATAAAGTTATTTTTTTCTAAAGACATTCAATACTTAATTTTAGATGATGGTAATAATTCAATATATAAATCCAACTAAAATACCATCATCACAAATCTTCAGTAAAACATTCACTCTAAATCTCTAGTATATCTGGCTTTATATAAATATATGAAATAACTCAACTTCATCTTATATCTTTAAAATGTTTATTAATTCTTCTAATATATAATCAATTCCTCCAAATTTTAAATATCATAATTCTAGTATTAATGTTTATCATATTACTATGGAGTAAATAAATTTTCAATCTTTAACAATTAAGCAAATACTATGTTGAGCATTATAGTCATCAGAAACCTATGACATATATACATTTTTTCTTATATGTTCCAATACATGTTTAGTTGTAAGCTATTTGCTCTATTGTTGATAGTGCTATCTAAGTTTGCAATAAATCTTTAGTATAATTTTGCTATTCTAACAAATACGATTATATACATTAATTTAAAATTCATTAAAGTTTATATTAGACTCCACATACCACCTATTTTCCAAAAAAAAGTTCTTTTTACTTTTTGTGCAAACATTTATCATCAGAACCACACATCTGGTTTTAATGTCTAATATAAATATTAAAACCATGTTACTTTAAATGTTTTCCACTTGGTATCCAAAGAATAAAAAAATAATTAATATATTATTCTCAATCTACAAAATTCAGATGCATGTCATAATACAGCAAACACAAAAGAATAATTTAATTTAGCAGTTAAACTTGCTTATTACATAATAAATCATCAACATAATAAGATTCCAATGATAATAAACTTACACAGATTTTGATATATATCTGTGTAAAGTTATAATCAATTTTCTAGCATTGCATTTTTTTAAAATAACTCAATCCTTATTCTACATCTTATTTTTCCATTTTCTAAAAATCTTTATTAAAAATATAAGTTAAAAAAACCTTAAAAATAATACTTCAAATTTGCAAAAAAAAAAAGAGTAAAAACATAATAAAATGAAATACATAATTATACCAATATATTTTAATCCCCCCCCCCTCTTAGTGATAGAAATGTATTTGGAATGAAATAAAACACTTTTCTATCACTAAAATATTTTTTTGTAAAAGATACATGAATCAATACAATTATATTTTCATATTTTAAATTTTATTTATAATTTCAAAAAAAAATTCATAAAAAATAACAGAGATAATGTTAACGAGGTGTTGTTTTTTTGACAATGCCATCTTCCTATTTAATATTATTAACTTCTTTTGATTTCAATTATTCTTAAAAACAAATATACTCAAACAAAATCTTTATCTAAAAATCATATTATTATAGAATATTTTTTCATTAAATTTTACAAAAATAAAAATCAATATCTATACACAAATTATAGTAACCTTACAACTTAAAATTTCAGTTTTTAAATAAAAAGTGAATTTGTGCAAATGTAATGACTATTTTGAAAACAAAAGTCCTTCCCTTATAAGCAGATCACTGCCTTTGAAAATCCAACCATTGTCTTTTGTTAAATCTTTCTTTGACTAATACTGATATTTGAATATGTTAATTGGAATTAATAAGCCAATATACATTTTGGATTAAGTTTACCATAAGATGAATACAATAATCATATTTGAATGGTACAGATAGCTGCCATTAAGCCACTTTAAACCAAGTTATTGCAGTCCCACAATCAGTTTATGAAAGGCAATATATGACATTGCCAGTACAACAATCTATTATCATTATTTCTACCATGAATAACTTATTAACATCTTGCTGATTTTTTAAATTATTAAAAGAATTACACTTGTGCAAAAAAAATTAAGGACTAAACGAATGGCATTTTAAATAAACATGCAGTAAGAAAAATGTCTTATTTAAATTTTTCTCACTCAATTTTTGGATTCATTTAAATTTACAAACTATTCACTACTTTTTAAAGACATTGACAAGAATTTATTTCTGGATTTACAATAATTAAAAAAAAGCATTCATGAAAATTTTATACTAATGTAATAAAGTTTTTAATCCAAATTTCAACCTTAAACTGCATTAATATGTCATAATGCTTTGGTTGCTTTACGATTTTCTTAAAGTAATCCTGAAGGTTTTTACCACAACTTTGTGTGAAAGAGAACCATTTTAACACTAATATTTTATTTTTTCTTCCTATGGCATAAGCAATTAAAAGAAAACATAACACTAAAGAGTAAGTATTAGTTTAATTTGGGGTCATTGTTTATGTTATGGCAGGCGAAAACTCTCCATCAGTGCAAACCATAGTAATCAAAGAATGCAAGAAGGTTTGTTACCTAAAATTCCTATCTCATGCCTACTCACCCAATATCTCCACACTAAATTTTAGTTTGTGGCTTTCATCAGTGTGACGCCTTTGTCTGAGAACCCTGCTCCTAGATCTTAGGATCCAATGCAACCCTCCAGCAGCCACCTTTTATTTCTACTTAATTACAAAACTGTGAGTCTAAAATTGAAAACATAATATTTTCAATTCAAGATCATTAGCCTATATAGTCATATAGGTACTCATCTTTTTGGTGTCTTTAGTCCTGTAATAACTATAGTGACCACTATCCTATTAGTCAGGATTGGTATTAAACCACTAAACATCACAAGAACATCATTTCTCATGCTTGCTCAAGCTGTTAAAAAAAGCAAAACTCTTCCTACAGTAGTACTACTCAGTACAAATGAGAGTAATCAATGAATGCAAGGTTTGTGCATAAAATCCCTGTCTAGTGTCTAATCACCCAATATCCCCAGACTAGTTTCTAGCTTGTGGCTTTCATCAGAAATGGTGATCATGTAATGTTTACTGGTTTAATACCAATCTTGCCTAATAGGATAGTGGTGGCTATGATTATTAAAGATCCCAAAACACCAAAATGTATGGTTACTGAACTGAGTTCAGATCTGTATGACTATAAAGGTTAATGGGTTTGGATTAAAAATATTGTTTTCAATTTTAGACTCCTAGCTTTGTAATTAAGTAGAGATAAAAGGTGGCTGCTGGAGAGTTGCATTGGATCCTAAGATCTAGGTGCAGTGCTCTCAGATCCAGGGCTAATCACTGATGAAAGGCACAAGCTAAAAACTAATCAGGGGATATTGAGTGCATAGACACTAGATAGATATTTTATGCACAAATCTTCTTGCACTGAGTGGCACTACTATATGGAGAGTTTTGCCTGTTATAACAGTTTTCGCAAGCATAAGAAATGGTGATCATGTAATGTTTAGTGTTTATTTTATGCTTAAAGAAAAAAACATTCTTTTACTTATGTTATTTTTCATGTAATAATTTTGTTATTTTTATAGTACTTTTGTTTATTTTAATTATTTGAAAAGTAACTTTTAATAGAAATAAGTAAAAAAAATATTTTTTTTTCACAGATTCTATTCCCAGTAAATTGCAAAACCCTACTTTTTTAGCTATCTAATATAAATTTAAATTTATTCTTTGGTTGTGTGGTATTAAATAAATACAGAGCAATACTCAATGGTTGGATCACATCCTATAAACAAAGGATTTTTTAACCTGAATAAATGCCTAAAAACCGGAGTCTTTGGAATAATTAGACTGTCAATCATGATGAACTATATAGTCTGGACAATGAGATGCCATCTCTTATTTGGAAAGAGTAATGGTAATTTACACAGTGAACTTTTGTGCAAGATCAGGGCTATAAGGAAGAGGGATTATTTACTCTTACCCAAAAGAATCTATAACAATGTACTTAGAAGCTTGTGGTGTTGCCAGAATAGTTTTTGCTTCAGTGCTGGGGGGGGGGGGCTTACTTCACAATTTGTCCGAAAGTCACTATACATAAGCCACTAAGATGACTCTAGTCATAGTTAGGTGTGCCCATTTCAGGCAATTGATAGTCAAAGAATTAGCTCTTTCATAATGGTTGGAAGGCTGGAGAAGGTGTATTGTTTCCATGCTCACGTTTTGTCAAGTAAAGATGCCGATCTCTCAATTTTAGAAAAAAGACAAGACTGTTTAAAAGAGTGTGTGTTCCGCAAACTGTCCAAATGCTCATCATAATTCAGACAATTTGTTTAATTTTTTACTTTATATTTGCTCTACTATTTACTCCTTGTATTCATAGGCAATAAAGTTATTTTTGAAAATAAATATTATAAATTTAAATGATCAAAGCCACAATTAAGCACTTATGCTTCTATTATACACAATTCTTTTAAACTATCAAAATAATAGCTTGACATTTAAAAAAAAATTCTATAACTTTGAAGTTAAGCACAATCTTTCTTTTATATATATATGTCTGACACTAGATTAAAAATCATATATTATAGTATGTGTTATAATAACTATATGCTCATTGCATCCTTTAACTTTATATTTTAAGTTATAAATTGAAAGAGAAAAAAAATGGAAACCAATATGAGATAGGGATATAATAATACTATCATCTAGACTCAATTGATACTAATAACAGATGCCTTTGAAAAAGAGAATCATTCTTGAAAGCATATGTTAAGAGGAAGCTGAGAAACTCATGTGATGTTTGTTAACAAATCTCTTAAATACACTGCCATATCTTTACAATGAAACCTTCAAGAAAACATATTTTAAAAATATCTCTGAGATAATATAAATGAGTATTATCTCTACCTCAAAAACACATTCAAGTTGATCACAAAATGTTTTTTAGAAAGCCTATTTCTACTCATTTAGAGCATATATCCAATAGGATAAAAATGTTCCATGTACACAAACTGGTAATTCAGATAAAAAGTTTTCTTAACAAGCATTTTTATAAATTAATCAATCCTTTCTTATAAAATCTTTAATTTTTTGTACAATGCTTAACATTCATCAACATCGTGATTTTTTAGGAGTAAAAGATTGTAATGTGGCTAAAATTTATGGGGCACCCAAAATATTAAAAGAAGGAATACCATTGAGACCAGTTATAAATGGTAAAGGATCATATTTTAATAAGGTTTCTAAATGGATGGCAAATAAAGTATTGAAAAAGTATATAAATAAAGAGAGCAGTTCATTTATAAAAAATAATAAGATTTTAATAGGTGATATAAAAAAGGTTGTAGATAAATATAATAGGTATAGGTTAACTTTTGTTAAGATGGATGTAATATCTATGTATACGAACATTAACGTAAAAAAAGCAATAAAAATATTAACTGATAGATATGAAAGAGATAATAATAAGAGTGTGGAAATACCAATAGAAAAATTAAAACAAATTATAGAAATATGTTGTAAGGAAATAACATTTAATTATAAAAAAGAATTTTATAAGCAGAAGAAAGGTTTGTTAAGTGGGGTTTTAAGTACAATTTATATGGAAGAATTAGAAAAGATAATGTTGAGAAGTGGTAATGCACCAATATTTATTAGAAGATACGTTGATGATTACTTATTAATATTTAACAAGTCACAGAGGCAAATAGATTTATTTATTGAAGAAGTCAATAAAATAGATGAAGGAATTAAATTTACTGTGGAAAAGGAAGAAAATAATAGAATAGTATATTTAGATATAGAATTAAAGAAATATTATAAGGAAGGAAATTGTAAGGTAGAGACATCAATATATAAGAAGAATAATAAATATAATATTGCTAATTGGTTTTCAAATATAGATATAAAATATAAAAGAAGTACAATATATTCTAGAATTTATAGAGCAATAAATTATTGTTCAGATGAAGATGAATATAATAAGATCGGAAGAGCACACGTCTGGAGTTCAGGACGTGTGAATCTTCAGAAAAGTTTGTGGATAATAATATTAAAAAGATAGAAAAAAAGATGAAGGATAAATATAAAGAAAGAGATAGAGATAAAGAGATAACTAAAAAAGAAACAGCTTATATAGGTTTAAAAACAGGAAATAATTATATAGTTAAGAATTTAAATAGAATTATAAACAAAATTAATAAAAAGTTTAATGAAGTATTAAAACTAAAAATAGTTAATAAAAAAAGAAAAAATATAATAGGAATATTAGAGAATAAATATGAGTGTTTAAATAAAACAGAATATAATAAAGTTAATGGAGTTTATGAAATTAATTGTAGAGATTGTAAAATTAAAAATAAAGAGGTAATGAATTATGTTGGAGAAACTAAGAACTCAATTTATAGGAGATTGATACAGATAAATATGATAAAAATTCACCAATATATATGCACAGATTGGAGACAGGAATGAGTTTAATAAAGAATGTATTAGAATGTTACATTTTACAGAAAGTAGGAGGGAAAGAAAGATTAAAGAAGCTATTTATATAAATAGTATAAAACCAAAAATGAACAATGATTTCGGATTGAGGAGAATTTTAATATAAAAGTTAATATAATAAAAATAAAAGAATAAAATTAAAATAAAGATAAAAAATTAATAGGTAAAAAATGCAATAGAGGGAGCTAATGTATGAAAAATATATAAAAAAATAAAAAACGGTTTAACTGAAATAGAGCAGAAATGTAAAAGATAAAGAAGTTTAAAAGGTAAAATTAAGAATTAAATGTTAGAATTAATTAAGATTATTAATATAAAAAATAAAATAAATAGGAATTAAACATGTTTTTCTGTTTATAATAATTTCAGAATAGTTTATGTAATAGATTTTAAATTATAAAATATGATAAAAAGTTTAAAGGTTAAGTTTTAGAAATATGAGATATATATAGGGATATACAAAGTAAAAATAAAAAATTTAAGAGGATATAAGATAAAATAATAAAAAAAAAAAAATGGAGTAAGTAAGAATAGGTATATAAATAAATATGATAATGTTAACATATAAAAGTAATAATTAAATATAAATTATGGAAATAGAAGATAAAGTTATAAAGATAAGTTAATATAAAAATAATTGAAATAAATATATTTGAAAAATATAAAATAATAGCATGAAAGTATATTAAATATATATAATAAAAAAGATTAAAATTAAGGTGTTAAAAGATTTCAATTATTTTATTAATGTTCATGTATTTGAGGGGATATACAGGTGATAAATATTTTTGTATATTTTTATGAATATATATATATATATGGATTTTATAGGATTTATATAATTTGTATATAATTTATATATAGTTGTGTAATTTATATTTATATATATGTGTATATATTTATAGTTCTGAAGAAGATTGCAGGGGCAATCGAAACTGTCGATGTTGATGAATGTTAAGCATTGTACAAAAAATTAAAGATTTTATAAGAAAGGATTGATTAATTAATTAAGGCAATGCAATAAAGAAACAAATTAAAATTAAATAATTCATTTTTATAAATAATGTGTGATTATGATTTTTTTTCACTGATATTTATATGTAAACAGCCTTTTCCATTTAACCATTTGTCATAAAAATCTTAATTATAAATGCAAGAGACATTTTATTTTTTACTGTTTCCAGTGAGTACACAGTGCTGTTGTGGGCTTTGTTGAAGTCTTATGCTCTTTTTAAAATTGTGTGAAAACTACAAGCAGGATATCCACAGAAATCCCAGCATTCATTGGTACTTTAAATTCTCTTTTAAATGGTGTATATCATGTCGGAATCTGATAAAATTTGAATTTTTTTAAGAATTTTTTTATTAAAAGATTTATTTAATTTTTTTATTTTTTGCTCAGTTTACTAGTTTTCATGGAGAAGATAAAAGCAGAAATTTTTTAAATGGATGCAGAGCCTACTAAAATGGATTAAAAATGCACTGATAATTTGCATTTTAAAGCCTTCAAAACATAATCAGAATATCGGGTTGTAAGTATTAAAAATTTTTATTTTTTATTTATTTCAATAGTAAATTATTTGATAAATTGTATGTTTACATTTCTATTGGTGTCTGTGTAGTATATAAATTATATAATTATTAAATCATTTATGCTCTTTATTATATGAATTTGTATTCAAATAGAACAAAAGTAGTTTGTAATTTTGGGGCTCTGATCTAAGTTTAGACAACCTTATTTTATAGACATAATGATTCTCAAAAGGTATAGTAATTTATTTTATTATGTTTATATTTGCTTACTGTCTTTGTGTTGCAATTGCAGGTCTGTGTTTATATAACAAGTAATGTCTATATATATAAAATGAAGGTATTATAGAGCAGTACAATGTAAATTTTAGAATTGATTATCAAATATGCAAAAATTTTACAGTTAACAAAGCAATCACAAAATTATGTGAAAATATACGTACTTAAAACCAATAAAGAGAGTTTTCAAATGGTGTGTGTGTGGCAAGATAAGTTATGTATATACCACATGAAATTATATGCAGGCAAAGCTTGCCTATGCCTTGATACTCATGCTGTGGAATCAGTAGTTTTGCCACATCTTGCATCACATTATTTTCAAGTCTATAGCTAGCAAATGAGCTATATGCAAATAAATTATATCTCTGTGGGACAACAAATATAACAAGATAGCATAACTGGTGTGAATAAAGAATATAAACATCACTGATGTACACAAAAAATATAAAATGAAGAGATGAAACTCATTTTATCAGTGAGACAGACAGTAACCTACAATTTTTAATCTTAGATAGACCAGAAGCCAATTGCTATCATGACAAAGGTATATCTATCTTCTGAAAATTTGTTTTGTATCTTTTATTAGGATGAATCTTTTTCTTATAGATGCCTTTGAAATTTGTCAACTTCTTTGGGGTACAAGATAAAAAAGAAAAATTCTTATGTGAATGCTTTTGGAGATTCTGAAGCTATGCATTATCTCAGGTAAGAAGTAAATTTTGTGAGGAATACAAAGAAATTACCAATGAAGATGTAATTTAAACTTAGTTAATGATAAATTAGAAATTATGAACAAACAATAAAGTAATAATTATGTTGGATGTTGAAATTTATTTTTCCCCCTTATTTTTTAATGGTAATTACTATTTGTCCTAGCCTTATTGTTTTCCTTTGTTCTTCTAATTTCTATCAATGTAAAGCTTTTTGCTCTAAAGTTAATAAAACTGAAGTCATTGTGAAAATTGTGTCTCAAGCCAGTTTTTTAAAACTTCAATATGGGCCAAGGATAATATACCAGTTAAATCATTTATAAAATTTAAATGTAAAATATACTAAATTAAAAAATAATAATATAAAAAAATATTTGTTAGTAAAAAAAATTAAGTTCCAAACTAAGAAAAATATTAAACCATGTTATGATAAATTGGAACAAGCATATTAAAGGATATATTTTCTAGATTACTCATTCAACGTATATTTACTTGAAAAATATTAAAAACACATTTTAAGTCTTTAAAAATAATGAAAATTCACTTTTTTTGTTCGAATTTATATTTTATTTTAATTAATCATAATTCCTATATATTTCTTTTTATTTCACTGTTTATTTGTTTTTGTATTATATTTATACATTAGAAAAGTGTTAAGAAGGGTTTAGAGTCATGAAATAAGTAAAAAAAATATTATGAAAGACAAATTCATAAAAGAACAAACATATCTTTATATGCAATATATATATCTGTTTAATAATTCATATAAAAATATTGATATACTTGTCAATTTATTTTTTTTTTAATTTTTTTTCCTTTATATCATTTTTTGCTCATTTATTTTGCTGAATAAAATCTTTATACACTGGAGTGATAAAGATTTTTTTTTTAAAAAAAAGTGGCAACCTTTATTGTCCCATATTAAATCTCAATTTTTAAGTCACTTATCTTTTCGTATTTTTTTTAAAAAAATCTCATCCTTCAAAATAAATAAGAAGACAGCAAGTTCTAACATTTCTCTTAGTTCCAGAATCATTCAAACAAAAGAACAACAGATAGAAAGTAAACAGAGAAGCCCTTTGGGCAAGAAACATCAATCAAATATGAAATACATAATGCTCAGTAAAGAAATCCAATAAATGATTTGATACTACCCAGTCCAACTTGAGTAGGAAAAAAACAACAAAAATTCTACTTGTCAAAAAAAAAAAAAAAAACTGATTAAATAACACGTAATGATGTAAAAAGAAATAGTTATTAAGAAACAGCAAAGACAGAGGATAAAGTCAACTGTGGTTTCTTTAGAATAAAAACATAAAAAATTTATAGACTCATGCATTTAAAAAATACCAAAATTAATTGATTTTATTAAACAAAGTTACTAAAAAACAAACAGTAGAAGGTTTCTAGGATCAGCAATCATTAATCGTTCTCCCAGAATATACTATACTGTTCTAAATATAAAAATACACTGTTTTTTAAATAATAATAATAATAACAACACAACAACAACAACAACAACAATAATAATAATAATAATAATAATAATAATAATAATAATAATAATAATAATAATAATAATAATAATAATAATAATAATAATAATAATAATAATAATAATAATGTCATCTAAATATCTAATTATACACACTGACGTTTACAGACTTTTAAGGGGCAAAAAAGTTCTCAACTAAAATAGCAGAGTGGTTTTTCCAGCGATTGTATTTCATTTATTTGATTACATAATAAGCATACTTCATGATAAAATTGGCTTAAGAAATGATTGAGATTATACTTGTTCTTACTGTTCAATGAAGAAAATGACTGGTTTAAAGTGATCATGTAAGATCATACATTGCTGTACTACATGAAAATTTTTGACTCATCACAATTAAATATAATATGAAGACAAAAAAGTGAAGTTATCAGTAGACAAGACTAATTAAGGATTGTAGACATTAAAGGCTTTCTATTTTATTCTTGCTTTTATAACCCATGTAAATAATTTTCATCTAACTAATAATTAATGTAAAAAAGTATTATTAAACTGGCTTTAACTGCCTATATATATCTAAAAATCACTCAATCAAACTTTTAATAAATCTTTTATTAAATAAATTGTTTTCTGTATTACCTATATAAATTTTAATTGTCAAAGGCTTAGTAGATTACATGTATCACATGACCACCATTTTTTTCCTTGCATGAGCTATTAATCCTTACTGATGACAGCCATAATCTAGAAACTAGCCTAGGAATATTATATGAGCATCTTAGATAAAGGATTCATGCACAGATCTTATGACATCTATTGGTTATTATAGCTTGCACTAGGTGGCATTATTGGATGGAGAGAGTTGCTATTAAATTATATATATATTCTTTTTGTTTAATAATTGCAATTTTGAAAAAGAAAATTGTTCTAACATGTAAATTGTTCCACACAGGAAAATATATATACATACAGCAACGAAGTTATTGCAAATTAGTAAATGTTATTAAAACAGGCAAAACTTTCCATACATATTGCCACTTAATGCAAGCCAGAGTAATCAATGGATGCCAGAAGGCTTGTGCATAAAATCCCCATCTAGTGCCTACTCATCCATTGATTACTCTGGGTATGGAGAGTTTTGCCTGTTTTAATAACAGTTATAGACAAGCATGGTGAATGGTGATCATGTAATGTTTATTGACTTAAAATTAGTAAATGTTAGACAAGTAGCAAAATATGCATATCATTAATATAAGGTTTAACAAAAATAAAAAACAAATAGGATAGTAGAGACATCTAATAGTGCATGCATCATAATAACATTAGTTACTGTCAAGTCAACATTAACTTTTGGCAAGAATATGAATGAATAATAATTTTCCAGAATAACTGATCATCTATTTAATTTTTCAGGTTACTCAAAGATAGATTTATTATTATATATTATTATTATCAAGTCCATTTATCCCATTCTGAACCCTCTCTTCATCTTTCATCACCAATTTTTAAAGAATTGTGTAAATTTAAAATGAATTACATCAGTATTATATGCTCAATACAGAGTATTTTTAACTCGAGCATTTATGCTTTAAGATAGAATTCAGTTCTGATCTGATAAAAGACAAATTCACTTATCTTGGTCCATGAAATTCTAAATAGATAAAACCCACATTATAATTCAAAAGCATCAGCACTGTTTTTATTCTACTTTTTCAGTGTTTGATACATAGAGAATTATGAAAAACACAACAGCCAGATCCCTTTTGATTTTTATTTAAAAATCTTTAGTTATTCATTGCAACTGTATAAGTATTAAACTAGTGATAAATTTCTTCAGTAGATATTCTTTATTGTTAATGGATAACTAAAAAAGAAAAGCAATGTAAACTATTTCTATAACTATTCCACACCAAATAGCATAACATCATGTACTATAATGTAATTCTACAGTTGTTATTTTGCACAGCCTTAATTCTATTTAGTAGATTTGAATGCATGTTTTGGTATGCTTAGAAATCTGATATTTTCTGAATAAATAATGATTTTTATATTTATTTATTTTCAATATTAACAAAAAGTTGATATCATTCATCACTCACATTTCTTTTAATGTCCTTTTTTTATATAACTTGGCCATGATTCTTACGGGACATTATTTAGATTAACTTGTACTTTAAATCATATACTCATACATTATAATCAAATAAATAAATAAATTTAACGAAGTTTAACATCTTACATATACATATAATTTACAACATATAATTAAACAACTTATAAAATATAAAAACAATAAATATTTTATCTATATAAATACTATTTACATATTTACATTAATTTCCTATATTTCCAACTATTTAATAAAGATCACTTTCATATCAATTTTCCTAGATCTTTAACCATATTTACATATTTATCCAAATTTTCTTTAGTATATAACATTTTATAATGTATCCTCTTATAGTAATACTTTATAGCCTTGATACTTTCTTCATATTTCATTTTATGTTTTGTATCTAAATAATGCAAATATAGTCCTGATCTTATATTTTTTCTATTAATTTCTATATCATGTTCCTTACCTCTTTCAAATTTCTATTCTTCCCATCTGTCCTATATATACCTTATTGCAGTTTCCACATTATATTAAAAATTCTGAAGAAATTGTTAATAAATTAAATAGAAATGGAATGATAGTATCTTTTGATATTCAAAAAATGTATCAAAGTGTATCTAGAAAAGATAGTATTGATATTTTTATAAAGAAATTAAAAATACATAATATTTTATCAGAAGAATGGATATATACTATTTATGACGTATTATTGATAATAGAGAAGAAATTATAGTTTAAATATAAGGAAAGATTTTGGAGTGTAATCAATGAATAGCTTATGGGATGTTTGATTAGTGAAATTTTGTCATCAATAGTAGTAATATTGAGGAGAGTATAACAGACAGATTTACAAGTAATAATGAGATTATAGAATATTAGATATGTTAATGATGTTATTATTGTAGTAAATAGTAGAAGCATTAATATGAATAAGAATAAATATGATTTTGGGTTTACTATGAAAATAGAGGAAAATGAGATAAAATATTTAGATATTTTTAAAAAGAGGAATGAAGAATGAAATAGTTGTTGAACATTATATTAATGATAAAAAGATTAGATTGACTGATCAAAGATCATATCAACCATGGTGCTAAAAATAGGAGTTTTAAAAGAATTTAAATTAAAGAATGACAGGATAATATTAGATAAAAAAGAGGCACATGCACATAAATTAAAGGTGGAAAATGATTATATAGAAATAGATTATAAAAAAAAAAACAATTAGAAAGATTTTTGATAATAAGATAGATAGAAAAAATGATAACAGTAGGAATAAATATAAAAATTGTAAATGGATGACTATTCCATATTCAGAAAAGTATTAAAAAAATTAATGAAAGAAAGCTTACCAAATAATGTAAAAATAGCTTAAAGAAATGGGTAAGTGGATATAAAATGCAAAAAAATGAAGTGGTATTAATAATATGGTGGAGCAGGTTTATAAAATTGGATGTGGAAAATGCAATAAGATATACATAAGATAAATAGAAAGACCAGCAATTGAGAGAGGCAAGGAACATGACAGAGCAATATAATAGAAAAGATATGAGTTCAGGATCACATTTGCATTATTTAGATACAGGGCATAAAACGAAATATGAAAAAAGTATGTAAAAGATTACTGTAAGAGAATACATTATGTAACATTATATATTCAAGAAAATTTGGATGTGTAAATATGGTTAAAGGTCGAGCAAAATGGGGAGGAAAGTGGGCTTTATTAAATAGTTAAAAGATATAGGAAATTAATGTAAATAGTATTTATAAAGAAAATATTTATTGTTTTATATTTTATAAGTGGTTTAATTATATATTGTAAATTATATGTATATGTAAGATGTTAATGTTTGTTAAATTTATTTATTTGATTATAATGCATCAGTATATGATGCAAATAATGTCCAGTAGATGGGATGGATATAATTAATTGGTCATGTAATTTGTATAACAAATATCTTGAGAATATCTCAATGGAGATGAAAGCTGGATAGATAAATATTAAAATACAATTATCGCTAGTTGTTTATTTTCGTCTTTAGACTGATTATTTAATTAACATTATAGTGAGTAATACTAATTTATATTTAAATTTTCAACAGAGTCTGGGGTTTAAAAACAACAGGGAGTTTATGGTGTAGAAAATCTACTGTTTCTAAATTTGCTTGCAATATTTTGGGATTGTAGAACTCAGCAATCACATTGCAAACTCAAAAATTAAAATTTCGAAAATTAAAAATTCTTTATTTTAATTTCATTATCAATTTTTTTTTTTTTAATTACAGATAGCTAAAATAATTGGCAGAATTATTATTATATAAAAATCAAAACTGCTACTTGTAACAAAAATTTCACAAACACAAAATATTTTGATATTTGTTCATTCACTCTATTAATATTTTAAAAAATTAATTAATTAATTAATTAAAGGTAATTTCCAAATATACATATATCACATTCTTACATACAAACTTAAAATTCAACAGTGATCGGATAAGAAAAGCTGACAATGCCCTTGTCAAGCTCATGCCGTCCTCTTCTTAGAAAATTAATGATATTAAACTAAATCAAAACTGAAATGATTTTCTATGAATTTTTGGAGTTCAGTGCAAAGATAGGACAGCAGAGTCTTGTGCATCATAAAATAGATACTCAATCTGTCATTTCCGAGGCTTTAATGTCATATGACCTCTTGAGCAACTATTAAACATTAATACTAATAAAAAAAATTTAAACAATTGTTAATATTATACTTTAATTAGACTTATGTTTGAGAGCTTTTATTATTTCTAAAAAAAAAAAATCTTTTTAAAAAGAATTACATTATAAATTAGATAAAAACCATTAAATAAAAAGTAAAATAATAGAATAAAGTTAAAATTATCTATTCAAACTTGTATTTAGCAAATCTTTGAATTCTATTTATCACCAGGATCACTTTCCTTGATTAACACCAACAGAATTATAAGATAAAGAACCTTTACCAATAATTCCAGAAGAGAGCAAAAATGTTCAAATTATGCCATAGATGAATACTATCAATTCCAAAGTCTAGATTGACAAGCGTTTAATGTCTAATGAATTTTCCGGATTTAAAGTGGTCATATAATTATAATATTCCCGAGTTTTATTATACATCTCTGTGTTTTCAAGCACGACAAACAATTGGAAACTTAAGCAAATTATTAAATGCAATTCCTATATGTATATATTTGTAATCTTGTGGAAATTAATCTTCATACATGCACTATTATATGAATTTTACATGCATTTACCCATAAATAAATGCTGTAAAAGCATAAGTGCAACACTTATGCTTAGGGCTTAATTTATATAAATTAAGCCTTATTGACTGTGCTTAAAACATGTAAATTTAATCTAATAGCACATGGGTGAAAATTAATTTCCTTCCACAAGATCATAATTATATACATCTCTAAATTATTTATTTACACACACACATATATATATATGCCTTTAGAATGAACATATAGAACAAAGTTGTTTTACATTAAATTTTAATCAGCAGAATGAAGACTTGTTAAAACAGGCAAAACTCACTATACGTATTGCCACACACAGCAAGCTAGAGTAATCAATGGATGCCAGAAGGCTTGTGAATAAAATCCCCATCTAGAGCCTACTCATCCAATATCCCAGACTAGTTTCTGGCTTGTGGCCTTCATCAGTGAGGAGCCTTGGATCTGAGAGCACTGCACCTAGATCTTCTGGCATCCATTGATTACTCTAGCTTGCTGTGTGTGGCAATACGTATAGTGGATTTTGCCTGCTGTAACAACAGTTATACACAAGCATAAGAAGTGGTGGTCATGTGATGTTTATTAGAATGAACACTATTATTACAGTAAATACTATTGGCTGACAAAGACTGTGCATGTACCAAATATTTCAGAACTATTCCATTTTGACTAGAGTGTCAGACATGTTTACCATATTTCGTCAGGCTGTTATTAATTTAGTTTTTCCACCAGTTTACTTGTACCAGTTAAAATGCAGTGCTGTATTTGTTACTCATTCTGCTATATAAATGTATAATTTAAAAAATGATCCAGAAAATCGGATTTAAAAAGCTATTTAACAAGAAAAAATAATTTTCAAGGAACAAATGCTTTTTCCATTCAATCGCTAATCTATTTTTTCTTAAAATATATATATATATGTTTTTTAAAATAAGACAGGTTGTTTACACATTCAAAGTTATATGTAAAGTGTATAAAAGTTAAAGTTTACAAATTTAGGAAATTAGACATTTTTTGCATTTTAATATAACAATCAAATGAAAAAATTTCTAGATATGCATGGATTTTATGTGCCTCATTTCAATATATTTACATTAAATGGATATATTTTTTGTTTTTTATTAATATGTTTTTTTCCCTTTATTATGGAAATCTCAATTATAACTTTCAGAAGAAAAGAGTATTATGTTTTTCAAATTTACTTGTATTTTTTTTTCTCATGTGTCATAGCATCAGCTGGGAAGTGAACCCACTAACCTGGGATAACTGCTTGTAAAGCAGCTGTCACTGACCTCTCGACCACTAATGCTTGACTACTTGTATTTCTATAAAGTGAAACAAAGAAAACTTTAAATTAGACTTTTTTTTAATAATATAGAGATCAAAAGAAGAATGTTTCCAGTACTATGATTGAACATTATATACATTAATTCAATTTGTTTACTTTAAGGAATTAATTATAGTTTTCACTAGCAAAACATTGTTTCCATGTTTACATGAGCATGTATAAAAGCTAAATACATTAATTTTATATTGCTTTTATATTATCGTTTTGATTTTGTATCATATTTTTCCTGTTTAAATGATTGTGTTGGATGACAATTTTGTTCAAGTTGTGGGACTGAAATGAATTATATCTAAATACATGCATTTTAATGTATGCTAGTACTAATAGATGCTACAACATGAAATCTTTTGGGAATATATTATTTTCATTATAGAAGATTTACAAATGATGCTAATATCTATTACATAGATATTTACACAACATTCTATATATTATATAACATTTATTTTAATATTGCATCTTTATAATAATAAAATCTAATAATTACTTTTTTTTTCTCATGTGTCATCGCATCAGCCGGGAAGTGAACCCGCTAACCCAGGATAACTGCTTGTAAAGATGCTGTCGCTGACTTCTCGACTACCAATGCTTGACAATTAATTTTTTTATTCTTTGCTTTCCAGTGAGTAAAAATGAGTGAATAAATATTTACACTGTTTTTTTAATTGATCTCTATTTTTAAAAAAACTATGTAGTTAAAACTAATATGATTAACAGTATTAATTTATTTATTGTACTGTTTGTTTGTTTTTCAATTTAAAAATATTTATGCATATTAATTTAAGATTAAATAAATAAAACAGTGTTATTTGAATGAAGATTTACTCACAGTAAAGTTTAGAAAGTCATGAAAATTTTACGACCTTAGTAATTTTGCTTATATTATAAAATTTCATATGTTGGTTCTCATACTCTACATATTCATCATGATATCATAATCCATTTGCTTCTTAATCAATTTTAAAATTATAATAATTAATGCAGAATTGCTCTTTTAGATATTATGTCAGAAGTTGTCATACAGATGAAAAGAATCCATGAGATTAAGCTAAAGCAAGATTCCCCAGTTTGTTTTTTGCTTTAAGATAGCAGCTTTTAGGTTCTTATCAGACAGATGATATATAATCCTAAAAATCCACTATACTTACTAACATATAAAACATTGAGCACATATATATGCATGTATGTGTTTATATATGGATTTATATATGCTTGCTGTTTGTACATAATGTGCATATCTATCTATGATATAAATATGGAAATTATGGAATTATATACACGTAAACAACCAGAGATAATTCTACCTTTGATGTTGCTAGAGCAATTATTGATTAATACCTCTGAGGCTAAATACATTTTCTCTAATAATTTATAATAGATCATTTGTCTTCTTTTTAATTAGGAGAAAAGGGAGTTGAGAGCTATTATAGGTTACTAGTGAAAATTCGTTTAGCCTTAGGAACATCAATTAGCGACATCAAAGATAAAGTTAATATCTGATTATTTACATCATAACAAATCCATGAAAATATTTAAATTAACATGTGTTTATATATACACATATATGCATGATATTTAGATCAAATCATGTATTGTTACAAATAGAAAACTGGTATATCATTATTGTAAATTAATAACATTTTTCTTTTAAATAATTAAACACTTTCTTTTTCACAGCATATTAAAACTGTATAAAAATTTTATAAAAAAACTTTATAAAAAAAGTATTTTTATAAGACATTTATATTTGGATTTTTAAATTAAAAATACATAATAGGCAATTGCAAATAAAAACATTTTTTCATCTTTTGTTTACAAACATTAAGCAGGTTGTATAGCTGACTTGGTTTAAATAACAGCAAAAACTAAAAAATAGGTCAATCATAGTTCTTTTTAACAGTGAATTCTATTTCATATATAATTTTCCTTCCCATCAGTATTTTGCATTTAATATATATTGTAATATTTTACCATTTAACAAGTAAATGTATATATTCTTATTAAAAATGGGAAAAACATTTTTTTTTCTTTTTTTTCAATTTAACATTAAACCAGAGATCGATTATAAATAATAACAAAAAACTAAATCAATGCAATTTTTTTTTCTACTTAGTAAATAACAATTTTAATTAGAAAAGTAGAAAACTGAGTGCATGCATATATTTTTATGTATGATTTATACATGAATATGTGTGAGATAATTTAAAAATAAGTAAAAACATAATATTTATAAAAATTGGAATCACACTTATAAATATAATAAAATGTATCCATTACTTCTGGAACCAAATTTATATATGTATATTAAAAATAAGTTAAACTGTTTGAACAAGTATATAAACAAAATATAAATAGCTATTTATCTATATAAATATAATAATAATAATAATAATAATAATAATAATAATAATAATAATAATAATAATAATAATAATAATAATAATAATAATAATAATAATAATAATAATAATAATAATAATAATAATCATTATTTGACACTAGGTATATATTTGATTAATAACTAGAAACTTTTAGAATTCCTAGGAGAAATGAATACAATCCCATTCAATATATATATAGATGTAAAAATATTTAAGTTTAATGACATACAATATTTAAAATGTGTAATACTATCTAAAAGTGAAGAAAATCAACATCCTGACTATAATGCTTACATGTATTATAACTTATATGGGATGGATGGGATAAAATACCATAAAGCTATTTATTAAATATATGATTTTTAAACAGGCAAAACTCACTATATGCAGTGCTCTCAGATCCAAGACTCCTCACTGATGAAGGCCATAAACCAGAAACTAGTCTGGGGATATTGGATGAGTAGGCACTAGATGGGGATTTTATGCACAAGCCTTCTGGCATCCATTGATTACTCTAGCTTGCTGTGTGTGGCAATATATATAGTGAGTTTTTCCTGTTTTAACAACAGTTATACACAAGTATAAGAGGAGGTGGTCGTGTGATGTTTATATGATTTTTATAAGTAATTTACTAAAATTATTTTAAAAATACAATACAAATGTCATAAAAGTCCTCATTTAAAGTCATATAATTTTAATGAACTTAATAAAGTTATTTTTTTAAATAAATGACAAGATGTAACTGTAATAAAAAATAACTACATGGTTATGTGTTTCATATTAGCTTAAACATGAAATGATTTGAAAATGAAAGATTGTAAAATCTTTTATTCATTGAAACAAAACTCGCTAATTTGATATTTAAAAAGATATATTGATGCTTTATCATGTATAGTTGAATGGACGTTTGGAACAGCTAATGAGTCTATAGCTGTAAAACCTAAATCTTTATGATCTATATTATTATTTTGTTGACATAAATTTGACATCTAATTAATATACTCATTATTAATGGCATACTTTTTTAATTATTACAGTTATTCTCTAATTGTTCATTATTAAATTATATTAAAAAAAATTTTAATCAGAAAAAAATTATAACCTATACATATATGCCATAATGTTGTTTTGATACTGCAACAATGTTTTGTGAATATGAAGAATACTCTCAAACCAAAGCAGAAGATAGAGATGTTGAAAAGATAAGAGTGGTTATCTTATCTTTGTACCTAAATGCACTTATATAGGCCAATCTCAACCATATTGAAATGAGAGCATGAAGGTCTTCCATTAATCATTTTACATCCCTTAACTTTATTCTACATTGTGTTTTTGGTTTGAGAGTATCCATTGTATTCAACAAATCATCACTGAGATATTAAAACAATATTACAGCATATATGTATAGGGTATAATTCCCTTCTGATTAAACTTACATATATGAGTACCGTGATAGTAAATTAAATAAAAAATTATATAAATTTATAAATAATATTCATTCTCTTTTAATTTATTTTGAAAATATATATATATGTTTTATGAAAACTCAAAAAAATATTTAAAATTAAATTCAGTTTACTAAACAATAAAATGTTTCTAAAAACAAAAAATAAATTATATTTTTGTCATTGGTAATTAATAGCTAAATTTAAATAAATTATTAAGAATTTTTCCCCAAACTAAAAATAATTTGATAATTTGAATAAGTTTCTTGAAAAAAAGGTAAAATCAATGTTTCAGATTTGGAAAACAAAAACTAATAAGATACTCAGTTGCTTAAAAAGCAAAGTACAGAGAAATTGTTAAGAATAATAGGTGAATGAAAGAACAAAAAATTATTACTGTTATGTTGGTGAGCTGAACATGTTGCTATAATAAATAAAATGAGAAGGACAATTAAATTAGATTCCATGAGAGATAGAAATAAACAGCAGCTGAGATGGATAGATGAGATACTAAAGTTTGTTGGTATTGTATATATAAAAAATACTATATATGGGGGGGGGGTGCATGAACTCAGATCATAATTCAGTAGTGGATCAAAATGTTAAAAAATAATGATGATGACAAAATAGATATGTCTTTTCTTAATGAAGAGCAAAATGAAAAATTTATGCCATAACAACTTTTACCTACCTAAATTTGAATAATGCTTAATTCCTAATATTGTAGAGGGAAGAAGGTATTAACCACACTTTTTTTGCCTTGTGACTAATTAATTAAAATCTTTGCATTATATAATATTGAAAAATAACTTGATTCACAGATAATACTTATTCTTTTTCACGAATATCAACCGTAACATATAACAAAAAGTATATATGATGTGGAGAAGAGAAGCTAAAGATAGGAAAAGATGGATTGAACTTGGAGAGACCTTCATCCTGCAGTGGATTGATAATGGTTGATGATGATGATAATCCAAGTTATAATATTAATATCATTTACTTTCGTTATTATTTTTACAATGCAATAACAAAGATAAAATTATAATCCAAGTTAATACAAGCTATATATTATTGGATTATTTCCATAAAGTGATTGTGTTTACACAATAAGTTAAAGAAATAATTTATTGTTACGGAAAACGATTATATTACCATTCTCAAAACTTACATTCGTAAACAATAATTACGATCAAAAAAAAAAAAAGAACTTTTAACTGTTAGCAAAAATTATAAAAACATGGTTATGGTTGAGACCACAATTCCAAACTTAGAAAATCAAAATATATTATTAACGTATTTTAGTATTTTGATTCATAAATAAATTCTAGCCGTATAATAAACCGGGCGTTGTGGAAAGGCAAATGAATCTAAACCAAATGAAAAAGTAAACTGAAAGATAGTCTAAAGAGAAAGCTAGAATATCCATATTGTGTTAACGATTTTGAATTGTTCTGAAAAAAATGTGTACCAAATAAAGTATTTTAATTTTAATTTTTTTTTTTAGTTTTAAGAGAAATAATAAAAAAATCAATAATATAAAAATGGATCATTACTTGAAATCAATATTGTTCAAAGTTGAGTAAAAATAGTATATACATTTCTTTATTTTAGTTTCAATAACACACTCCAAGTGAAATTCTTTCATTTTTTAAAAATAATAAAAATCAATAAAATAGCTATCAATCACGCAACAAGATCAATTATTGACTAAATGACTAATGCCTTTAAAAATTACAAAAATCTCTTTTAATTCTTTAAATCTAAACAAGAATCCAAATTGATTTCTTGGGAAAACAGAAGAAAGTAAACAATGAGTCTTTAAAATGACACGTCTTGACGGACAGAATTACTACAAAGAGGAAAAAAAAACCCAAACAATCTCTTCAATTTCTTACAAAGTTTTTTCTAACATCAGCAATTCTTCATCAGAGCATCTCAAGGACAAATATTTTTTTAAGATGGAAAAGAAGAAGATAAGCTAGTATATAAAGAGCCTCATCTTAATTTCCCTCAGTGAACAGGCTGAGCAGAGAAAAGCAAATGAAGACTACTGAATGATGGGATTGTTTTTGATTAAAAAGACTGAATTAGCTAACATAAGAATCATTAGTCGGTTGAGAGATTAAAAAATTAATTCTTTCAAAACTTTGAGAAATAAAATATCATATACACTTTACTGCTTCTAGAGAATCTTTATAACACCATAGCCTTAACAAAGCAACTTCAAGTTCTTTTGATAAAAAAATAATAAATTTAAACTTATAACGCACACACACAACCATATATATATAAATCCCATTTTTTATTGTTTAGCTGTTTATACATGTAACTTTAAATTTTGGTTTCAGGAATTCTCCATCTTTTTAACAGGTGTAGTAAGGAAGCATTATCATAGATAAATTTTTAATGAAAGAGTAACATAAATCTATGCTGAAAAAAAAAAGTATTAAAAAAACGTAACAGAAGATGGATAAAAACTGTATAAATGGCAATAATGATGTTAATAAACTGATAAACAATATTATTATTTTATCTAACAATATTTTCAGGCAATTGTAAAAACAATTGTGATTAACAATAAATAAAAAATGAAAACAATTACTTTTACAAAAATATGATATTTGAATATATAAAACTAAAAAGAAAATTAAATAATTCTATTAATAAAGGAAAACGTTTACAAACCTTAGTAAAATGTTTAAACAAAATAATGACTCAAGACTAGACTCAAAATAAGACTGTTTTTGAGATATCAAAAAACTCAGAAAGTAATTATGCAGTAAGCATTGCATTTGGGAATAATAATTAGAGTATGAAGTTGTCATATATATTAAAATAAATTGAAAAAATCTGCATTACTTGCAACATCCTATTCTATAATCATAAGTAATCAATGGACCAGATAACAATGCTTACCACATCATCAGACTAGCTTCTAGTTACTGGTTTTTCACTAGCATTAGCATTGGATTGAGTAGTTTGAGTTCAAAATATTAAGGTCTTAAAACGTTCAACTTATTAACTTAAATAATATAAAAGAAATGCTACCAAAATTACCCTTTCCTTTATTTTGCTGTAATATCTTATATAAATACAATTTATCCAAACCACTTCAAATACTTTTTAGCAAAACTCTTTATTTGTACACATATGTATACATCTATGTTTCGACTGTCCTGCAGTCTTTTTCAAAACCAATTTACTTTAATCTCTTAGCAAAACCCTTCATTTGTACACATATATACATTCACCTATATTTTGATTATCCTGCAGTCTTATTCAGAGCCAATTGATTAAAGTAAATTGGCTCTGAAAAAGACTGGAGGACAGTCAAAATGTAGGTGTATGTATATATATGTACAAATAAAGGGTTTTGTTAAAAAGTGTTTGAAGTGGTTTGGATAAATTGTATTAATATAAAAAAAATAAAGATTTCTGAAAAATGGATATGTGCAATACAATTTTTTAACTGATGAAGACTAATAAGAATAAGATAGCCTGAGGATAACACTGGAACTGCCTTATAATCTCCATTGATTACTAGTGTTTCAGAATATGGAGTGGATTTTGCTGAATGTACACTAGTAATTAGATGATGATAGTTTTGATAAATGATGACTTCCCTTTATAAGTAATTGCCTAATAAAGGTTTTACTTAAAACAATTATTATTTATAAAAAATAATCTTTTTTATAAACATTTCTTTATAATAATTCTTGCAAATTCACTAACAACTTTTATTCCACTATACAATTCTAAACCTAAATCTTGTTAAAATTAAAAGCATACTTAAAAATCAATAGGCCAAATTTCCAATAATACCAAAATTATACATGAAATTAGACTGCTCTTTTATAATCATGTTTTAATGGATTAATATTTTTTTTAAAATTAAAAACTAAATGATTGAAGGCAATCTAATGACCACTCATTTATTCAAAACATTTTTATTAATAGCTTTGAGAAATTCTACCAAATCACCATTATTATTTTTTGTAATTCCAGCAATAACATTTGTAATCTCTTTTAGGGATACAACAAACTTCATTTTACTTTCAAAATCAAAACTTTATTTACACATTAGAGTGGATACAAAAGCAATCAATGATAGGATAAAACTATGTATACATATAAATGTGGTATGCAGGCCATGTATATAGAAATATCAAAAGTTGTATTAAAACAATAATTTAGTCTTAAGAGCAGCATAAGAAACTCATGATGGTTAAATAATACAAGTATGAACGAAATATAACTAAATCTAAATAAAATCAAGGATTATATTAATGCCTTAAGGCAATGTGTCATGAGCTTAATTAGTTAGGAATATAACATAAGTCAAATCTATGTATAAGGTTTCGAAATTCCATTGATAGGCCTAAGAAATATATGAATCAGGACTCTAGCCTCATCTGGCTCCAGGTTTGGTCAATTAGCCAAGGCTGACAAGTTCGTTTATCCTCCTCTTTAATCTTGTAGAGGGATTTTATTTCCTTCCTTTTACATAAGTTTTCAATATATTTTGAAGCTTGTTATAACTAGAGTATATCACATTTACTAGAGTGAAAAGACGAAAATGTATTTTCAATTAATGCTTTAAAAAATGCTAACCAGCATTTTTAAATTTTTTATTTTACCATATATTAAATCATATCTATATTGTTTTTAAATGCTGCAGTATATACTCTTCCCAGACAATTTTATAAAAATTCATCTATTTTTTCAAATCGTTCAGCTATAGATATATATGTTTTTCAATCTCCATAGTTTTGTAATCTCTCTTTGTGTGTGTGATTTTATTTAATCATCCTGCTACTTTCTCAAGACTTTTTTCTCATTTACATTATTATGATTTTCAATCATTATAAATCTACTGCTCAATGAAACTCCAAGTTTAATTGAGTTTCTCTGGTCTTTATATTTTCTTCTCCACAATCCATCAGCAAACTTTCTTATTTCAATATTCCATTTCACATCTCCTTCTAGGTTTTTTACTATCTATTGGATTACAATTTAAAACTTTAGTTGTCCATCTATTATCATCACTTTCTTATTTCAATCTTCCATCTCACATGTGGTCTCCTTCTAGGTCTTTTACTATCTATTGGATTACAATTTAAAACTTCAGTTGTTCATCTATTACCATCTCTTTCTTATTTCTATCTATTGGATTACAATTTAAAACTTCAATTGTCCATTTATTACTCTCTTTTTTATTTAAATCTTCTATCTTACATGTAGTCACTTTCTAGATCTTTTACTATCTATTGGATTACAATATAAAACTTCAATTGTCCATCTATTATCATCACTTTGTTATTTCAATCTTCCATCTAACATGTAATCTCTTTCTTGGTCTTTTACTATCTATTGGATTATAATTTAAAACTTCAATTAACCATCTATTACCATCTCTTCTAGAAGCATATTCAAACCAACCCATTTCAGTCTTTTAATTCTGTCAATGATAGCTGTATGTTCTCTTGCCCATGTATTTCATTTCTATCTCTTATTAATCCTAACACACATCTCTCCAAACTTCATTGAGTAGTAATTGGTCTTCTGCTAAGCACCCAAATGACACATCTATAAATAAGAACTGATGAAAATAAATTTTATTAAAAATCTTTTTAAATGCATAGGCATATTTCCTTTTGATACTGAAGTTATTTCTATCAAAAACAGTCCATCTAAGTTTAATTAAATGATTAATTTCTTTTATTATACTAACCAAAAAATTTTTAGTTGTAAAACTTTTCTAATTCATGTTTATGAATCTTTATTCTTAAGAGAAAATCCATTGGCCTTTTCAACATTTCTCTTTAAATATCACTTTTTTATTTTCACATGATAACACTTGCAACATTTCCTGAAGTTTTGTAGCATTATTTACAAAAACAACCACATGATCTGCAAAATCTAGATGATTTAAATAATCACCATTACTTTACTACTTCAGCTTTCTATTTTAATCCACAAAATGTATATTTTAAAACTGCTGTTAAATGTTTTAGAGATACGAAATCACTCTATCATGCATCCTTGTCAATGTTAAAATTTTTGGCAATAAGATGCAATCTAATCTCTGCTATTGTATTTTATAAATATTCTTTAAAAATATATCCTGAGTTTATATATGGTTGGTCCAATGTTTAAATCATTATAGAAATGTTTAATGACTCAAATGCCTTTTTCTAATCTACCAATCGAAAGCATAGTGACAATTCATGGGTCCTTTCTATAACTTCTACCAATTCATAGAAGTTATCCACTGTGGTAAACCATCTTCAAATCCACCTTCTTCTTTTGGTTGATTAAAATCCAAGGTTAACGGTAGATGGGTTGTAATTATATAAATATATATTTTATATAGAACAGATAAAAGAGTAATAAGTCTGTAATTTCTAATATCTTGTTTAACATTTTCTTAAATATAAACATTACTACTGTATTTTTCCAATCATTTGGCATATCTTTATCATTAAGACATTTGATACATCACTTTGCCAATAATTTATCTATTTCTTCAATGTTTCTTTTAACATATTAATAATAATTCCATTATTTCCCTTTCTTCATAGATTTAACTGCATGTCTCACTTCTTCATTTATGTATTTTTTATAAATTAGTCTTTAAATATATTTTGTCATAGTTTTATCAAACACTTTCTTTTTGGAATATGATATAAGAACTAATTTAAGTAATATGCTAGGGTCTAGTTATTCTATTTAATTTGAGACAAAAAACTGATTATTTGAATCTAAATTATAATTATAGTCTAACTTTATGTTCTGATCTAATCTTTTTTTATTTCTTGTTCTACTTCAATATTGTAATGTACCAATATAATTAATAATATAACTATTTTTTTTAAATACAGGTTATCTATACAACCATCACAGTATCTGTTGGTAGGCATATAAACTTATAAAAATATAAGATCCCTTAAAACACCTCCTCTCTCTAGTTTTTATCCTAAAACAAGACCTTTGGTTGTTGTGACTTATGCCCAATGTGGCCATTTGATGGCATTTTTTCTCTGCAAAAGCACAGAAATATGCTGTTTACATGACCCAACTTACAGCCTATAGAACAGTTCTGTTTATATTAGCCATTAGCAGGCCTAGATGGCATTGCACATGGTGCTTCATGTCATTATGAAAATAGTGCACACTTCACAGATCGTCATTATAGGATGTAAGGGTATATGGAATTCAACTGGCCATAAGGGTTTTTATGTGCATTCAAAGTAATGATTTTACACCTTATCTGATGTACTATTACACACTAGTAATTGTAAGCCCATTGCCACATTTCCCTACACATCTTGGAAGGTGAAAACAATTGCAAAAAGTTATGTCCCAGAACCATTTCACATAAGTCACACAAAAAGGAATGTATGCAGGACAACAGCTATGAGAGTAATGAAATGGCTGTCATTGTATGTTGTTTTGGAAATCATAATCTTGTTTTGCTCAGACTAATGCATGTATTGGTCGATCTTCAGATCAGCAAAACCATCGTCTGTCTCCATTATATTCCCAGTTACCCTAAAATAAATAAACTGTTATACCTTTTATTTCTTTTCAACCCCCCCCCCAACTCATTTCTCAGAATCCACCAAAGTTTAATATCCTAATTTTTATTTCTAGAATAGATTATCAAATTTATCTTCTATGTTTTAATCACTTTATGATAACTTTGATTATATATATATATATATATATATATATATATCAAAGGATATTTATTGGGTTAGAATATATATATAAAGTAAAATATAATTTATATTCGCGTTGTAAGATTTATTTTTCATTGCCTTTGTTATTAATATTATTTTATACTTAAAAATATTAATGGTAATAATAAAACAATATTACATTTCATGTAACACTTTATTTTTAGCACTTTTGCATAATTAAACAAATTTGGTTGGTAAGTTCAATAAGAGTAAAAGAAAAGGAACGAATAATTATTACTATATAAGTTTTCATGTTAGCTCAACATTTTAAAAGTAAAATATTGTTTTATATTAAAATTAAAAATTATTCATCAGTTACTGTATTGATATTATTTTTTTAATTATGAATTTAAGACAATCTGGGATAAAGAAAGTGGAAGAAAAAATTTGCTATATAAATTATATATCGAAATATGTGATTTTCTTTACAATTTATTTTGACAAAATTTCAGTATTAATATTATATAGATTTACAACAGCATGACAAAAAAATAAAGATTAATAAAAATTTTAATAATGAAAACTTAAAAGTTTTCCATGTATAAATCATAATTGAATAACACACCAAGAAAAGCTATACATAATAAATAACTCATAAAAACATCCATACATTTGTTTTAATTGACCATTACTTCAATTTATATATATTAACAATTAACTCTATAACATTATTTTATTTTCAAACTTTTTATTTTATGAACCAAATATATACATACATATACATACTTATATATTTCACCAAGATTTCATTAACATTCCATACATATACATTTATAGATTTATGAACTTTTTTTTTTTTATTTGTTTAGTGCTACTTTGCTAATTTTGTGTTCATTTCATCTTTAAAAATGCAAAGAAATTTATATTGATTTATTAATTGAAAAAGACTTCTCAAGATGTCAGCCTATATATAGTATTACTGATTGTTAATTTCTAGTTCCTTCTATATGAGAGAACTTAAAAGAGCTTGGGTGTATTTTTTATGTTTGAAAATGAAAACATATTTTTTATTTGTTTTCATATCACTATTTTACATAAAATATTGGTATATTTATTTTTAGAAGAATAATGTGATTAGATTCAGATGTGATGTGAAATATTTTCTTTTAAAAGAAGATAAGTCAAGAGAAATCATTAACATATAGCTGCTACTTGTAAATGGCTAAATGAAAATACATTCATACTGACTTAGCAGATTTATTTTTGACATTTTAAAAAAGTATATATTGTCCTCTTTTATTCCAAACCCAAAACATTATAAAGATTTAAACCCAGAAAACTAACTTTTAGGTGTGAGAATGAAGGAGATTAACAACTTCTAGATAATTGAAAAAAGATCCCTTGTATTTCACTAAAAACTAAAACAAAACAACTATTATATAGATTAATAATGAAAATTTGTTTAGCCTCAGGATTGTCTATTAGTAATTGATGGTTTACTGTCAACATCACTTATACTTATATGTATATATTCTCTTTATTTCTATTCCTTATCAAATTAAAAACCCATGAAAATATTGAGAATTAAAATCTTTCCACCTCTGACAAAGAAATAACACTTTAAGTCTCACAAAAACTCATGTTCCCAATATATATATACCATTTCAGACTGAATATATATATATATATATATATGTGTGTGTGTGTAAAAATTAAAAATTATTCATAATTTCTAGATGTAAATATTTGTAATAGTGATTTACCTTATATTTTTCTAAAAAAGTTTAGTTAAGAAAAAAAATCCTGTTAAAATTATAAATATTTACATTTTAAAACCCATGAAAATTTGTTAATTAATATATCTACCTCATTATTGGACAGCCTATTTATTTAAGAAAATGTTTATTTAAGGAGTTGTAATATTTCTAGTTTTTATTCATACAAATTATAAATATCTAACTAATATTACATTTTGGTGCGAAATATTATAAAAGCAGCATACATAAGTATGCCTTATATGATACAAACATAATATTAACTTTAAAATATTTATTTAATAAGACTGCATAAATCACCTGACCCATTGTTATTGATTTATCAAAGAAGTCCACTATGGCAAATTAATTATATAAATAAAAATTATTTACCAAGCAAAAATGAGAATAATTAGTATTAATTAAGATAAACCTCATCATGTCATTAATCATTTCACATTCAAAATGGCTTTATGATGTGTTTTTGTTAGTTGATTTATCTTGTAAAATTCATGACTCTAAAAAATCATTTTGTAGTTGTTTGTAGGTGGAATATTGATATTCTGTTTCACCTTCTTACTAAACACCTTCACATATTATTTATGCTATATGGTGAATTTGTTCATTTTATTACTTTTGTTGACATAAACAGTCAAATATATATATATATAGTGTCTTGTATTGGTGGTCAAGAGGTCAGCGTGACTGCCTTGCACTTGCAGGCAGTTGCCCGGGTTGCGGGTTCGCATACCGGCCTATGCTATGACACTTAAAATATATATATATATGTATATGTAAATAAGAAAAGTTGTTGTATTATAAAAAGTATTGTGGTATAATATTAATAAACTTTGAATTAACTGATTGAATTAACTTTTTTATACATTGCAAAGAAATTAGATGCAATATCTCATGAAGATTAATATGTTTATGTGTTTTATTTTGTTAGTAAATAACAATAGTATTCATTTTGCATTCCATAATATGCATAATATCTCTAAATCCTAAATCAAAAACATATATAAAAAGCTAACAATTGCATACCATGATAAAATGAAATGATTACTAATTAACACATATTTATGTGCTGACCATGCGCTTAATAAGAATTAATGTCTACAAATTTCAATGATATTAAAAAACTAAAATATCCAAAAGTCGCTCAGAAACATATTTATGTTGTTGTTGTTTTTTTAAAAAACCTTGATAAGACTATCTTAAATTTAGCTTCACTTTATTTCAAACATCAGTTCCAACAAAATGTTCTTTAAATAAAAGACTTAATATGTAATTGTATTTTATAAATGATGCATATCAGAAAGATTAAAAACAATATAAGTTATTAAAAAATATCAATGTCTTAAAAACTGCATTAGCAGATTTTTCATTAGAAAAATATAAATTAAAAAAAAAGTAAGCTTAAACACTTTCAGAAAATTCAGTTTATATAATTGCTTGAGTTCTATTCTCATCCTAAGAATAATATTGCAAATGACTTCAAATATTTCTTAATGAAAATACTGCAGAAATATTTAGACTATTATTAATTTATTTTTATAAAAACTGTGTTCCATTAATGATAACCAAAGACACACCAACAGAAAAATAAATAAATATATAGACACTATTTATTTGGTTAACAAACTCAACGAAAATGGAATTTTAAAAATAATTAAAGTGTAAATATTTGTTTTTAATTTTTATAATTAAATTATCAATGACAAAAAAACATAGCTATAATCTGGAAACAGTAATTTAATAAAATTTCTTTACTTAAAACAATGCCAAGTATTATTTTTCGTGTTGATTTTCAGAAAAAGTTTGTTTAAATTGAATTTTTGTCTCACAAAGAAGTGTTTCATTAATGAGTTATGTTTTCTTTTGAGGCATATAATTCGATTTATCTACAAAGTTAATAGATTCTGAATAACTTTAAATCAGTGGGAACACTTCAACAATTTTGTTTTTCTTATTTGATTTTAAAACTAGGTTAAACTAGAAATTGGAAAATTGATTTTTATATATAGCGTTTCAAAATTCTATCTATTTTGTATATAGAATGTTTGTTTTATCCCCCCCCCCTTCTCGCTCACCAACAGAAACACTTTATAGTTTTAAACATAAATTGACACAGAATAAATGCAAATTAAATTTAATAATTTAATTTTATATTAAAATAACAAAAAGATGTCATCGTTAATTTTATCAAAATAATTTAAAAATTATAATTAGATCAAATTTGAAAAGTGATAATTTTTGTAATGAAAAAAGTTTAATACAATGTTGTTGTTTTTTACAAAGCATCAGATTTTAAATTTATTTATAAGTCTTCATTTTAAAAAACATTTTTTAATATCAAATCTTTCATTACTTTAGTCCCATCATCGATTTTCTAATATCAGACAGCATCGCAAATCCCTCACTCTTTTGACTGTAAATCAAATGTAAAGTCCGACTTTTTTTTAGGAAAAAAAAAGTAACAATTTTGTCTTTCATATTTTCTTCCAAATATATACTTTATAAGTTTTTTTTTTACAACTTCATCTCCATTCTATTTTTTAAAAAAAAATAAAATAAAAAATGTTCCCTACCCTATAACTCCAGATATATTTTCAACAATTTGTACATTTCTAATTTTATTTATTTAATATCCTTTTATTTTGTTTCAATCCTATATTCAACATTCTTTTCTTTTCTTCATATATTTAATTACTCAGGTTCCCACAGCTGAAGTAGTGAGTTTCAAATATTTAATTGATTGTTTATACTAACCTACAGTCTTTAACTCAAACATTTAGCACAAGGGTTCCCAACCCTATGCCTGCAGGCACCACAGCGCCCACAGACCATTTTACATGTGCCTGCCGCTATCCGAACACGATAAAAAATTATTTATCTGATACAAATAAATTTAATTTTTAAAATTTCTTATAAATTATTGTATTATATTGTAATCAAATTGTAGGGTATACTATACTTTTACAGCATAAAAATATAAAGGTTAATTATATGTTAAAATTTTATTTTTGAAATAAATACTTTTTTGTACATTCTGTGTATTATTACCAATATCCAACTATAAATTTACATTGAAAAAATAAATGGTGCCCGCCACCTGGCCGGTATTATAGAATGTGCTTTTAAGTGCAAAAAGGTTGGGGATCCCTGATTTAGCAAATGTTTCCATTTGTTCCATATTACACTGTAAAGTATTTATTTTGAAAATCCCTTTTGTTATGCACTTTTAAATTCATCTTATTTTTTTAAAAATGATATAGAAAGTTGATTTTTCCATAATATATTCAGAATTTAAATCAGCAACTGTTTTACAGCTTTTTTCTTTTTAATCTATGGTCTTCTTTTATTTTTCAATTCAATGCTGATTTATTTTTGATTCTATTTTTCTGATTCATAATTCAATTAATATATGTGTTTATGAAAATAATTTTAAGTAAAAATAATAATGTTGAATGTTTTACTCAAAGCTGAAATGTTCTGATAAACCTTATGCACGTAAGGGTTTCTATATTAGTGATAGAACTCTTTATAACAGTTGTTATTTCACCCAAATATATTTTTATTTCAATAATTCCCTAATTAACATTTATATTTTTATAATTTCACCATAATTTTGTTTCAAAATTATTTCTTTTTTGATGTATTAGCTTTCAAATTTAGCCTTTATAACTCATAGCTAAACTTATGGAAGTATACAACCTAAGAGAATACTTTTAAAAAAAATAGTATAATATTTTTACTGCCAGAGATGTAGAAATTTTATGTTTAGTAGTTAAAATTTTATCATTAAGAGCCTGTTTATTAAAAAATGAGTGAAATTGTCATCAAAGAATTCAATATCATGTTATTTCTTATTCCAATAATTCTAAAAAAGAAGTGCAAGACAATAGACTGCAAAGCTACATCTATAAAAACATAAGATAATCCATTTACAAGTATATTCTTATTTTTCTTTTTTTACTTTCTTTGTGTTTCTTCATATATTCATATATATTTGCTTGCAATAACCCCTTCACGAGGAACTTTTTTTAATGATTCCTTTATTTTCCTGACAGTTTTGACTGTCCTGCAGTCTTCATCAGAGCAATCTTAAATTCCTTTATCTTTTGCATTAAAGTGTATATGAAGAATTTATTGTAAGCAAATATATATAAATAATCCATTTAGCATAGTTATAATATAAAGTATCAGTAATAGCATAAGCTAAGAAACCAACTAAAGAAATATAGGTGGAATAAAGTAACTAACTTAATTTAGTCTCTATTGAGCAATGTTTTTAAACCATGATTGGATAAAAAAAAAAAAATCACTTTTGAAGCAATCAAAAATGCCTATCCATGAAGGTCCTCCCAAGCTTCCTTAGATATTAGTTTATGAATTATATATATATATATATATATATATATATGTAGTTATATATATATATATATATATAAAACTACAACCATTAAATGTCTGTATTTTTAAATCATATAATAATAATTCAAACATATATATATAAATCCATCTAAAAGAAATTAAAGGTCGTACTAATATTACTACAGGAATTAATCACGAAATTAAATTTCAAGCAATTATTTCTACCACTCTCTATAATAACAGTTTTACACATGAAATTGTCTCAAAATAGTTAAAATCTGTGTATTATATTGCTATAGAAACTCATCAAAAAATTATATATTATGCAAAATGTACATTGCCAACACAGCAACAATTTTATACTAGCCATGACAATAAAATTCATATAAGCAGAAAAAAAAAGGTTTCACACTTTGAATTTATTTTAAATAATTAGATGTCACTAAATTTCTTTTTATCTATCTATCATCATCATTTTCAGCCATTATTGACCACTGGAGGACAAAGGTCTCTCCAAGTTCAATCCATTTTCTCCAATCTCTAGCCTCTGTTCTCCATATCACTTCAACACGGTCTCTTTTTAGGTCTTTTACAATCTCTTGGAATTTCATTTCAAATTTCTACTATCCATCTATTATTATCTCTTCTAGCAATATGTTCATCCAACTCCATTTCAGTCTCTTAATTCTTTCAATTTTCTTACCCATATATTTAATTTTCCATCTCTTGTTATTACTCCTAACATACAATTTCCATACTTCATTGAATGGTATGAAGTCTCTGTACTGCTCCTCTGTTAAATGTCTAAGCTCAGATTTGTAAGTAAGGACTAGTAACACATTTATTTAAAAACCTTCCTTTTCAAACACATAGGTATATTTTCAGTTTAATATTAAATTATTTCTACAAAAGCACTCCAATATATCTTCATTTAAATTATTAATTAATATTTACTAAGGCTGTAACCTCAAGAATATGTGCTTGAAAATGCAAAGGTAGCGACCTCTACAGGTCTTAATCACATGTTTTTGCTAGAGAAGAAAAGAGGGGAACCATTCCCTACTTCAACCTACTTTTATATATGAATAGGTGAAGCTGAAGTGGTTAGATCTAAGAGTGTGAAGCTATTCAATACTTCACTGATTAAGTCCACAATTCCTATTATACATTATTAATTTAAATTTCTGTTATGTATAGTACTTTCTATATAAAGGTGCTATAATAAAATCTATGATTAAACAAATACAAAAAGAAAAGAAATATAATTTTTACTATACAAATTAAAAATGTAGCAGTTGTAAAACAGTTTTTAAACTTTAAATATATCTTGAACAAAAATATTCATAATTAAAAACTATATTTGTAATTTAAAATTAACAATTATCATATTTGTTGAAGTATGATATTAATAATTACAAAGATAGAGTAATAGGAATCTATTTTTTAAATTATTAATTTTCTTAATTTTTATTTAACGTAGCAATATTTGATGTCTAATTATATAAACAGTTAAGTCATATAATATTTTTTATTATTGTTTTTTTTTTTATATGTCAAAGCATTAACTGGGAAGTTAACCCGAGCCAGCTGCTTGGAAGGCAGCTATACTAACCGCTAGGCCACCGACACTTGACAATTATTATTTTTTCTTAATTAAATTATTTCATTCTATCACTGTTGTATCATACTCTTGACTTAGTTCTGGCCATGTAAATAGAAATTGCTTTATACAAAGAAAAATGGTACTCTAATCAAGTATTTTCCAGATATACATTCTTAAAAATATTATCAATACCAGTTAACCATCTTAAAGAATTATACACTATTACATATAATTATATAATTTCATTTACAGTGCAATATCTACAGATATAATTTTTTAAAACCAATAAAACAAATTCAATATAAAACACATTTACTGTGTTTAAATGAAAAGATTCTTATTTATAATATCTTACCATATTAAGCATGTTTTTGACTACTTATATTATGAACAGGACTATAAGTAGTCAAAATCATGCTTAGCATTTCAATTGTTTCTTTTAAATACAAAAAATATGTTTTATATTGAATTACATTAAAAAGAAAAGAAGTAAACTCATTGAATTACAATAAAAAATTCTAAATAGCATAATAAAACATATGGTAAATATAATTAACCTTGATTAGTTTTATTACCATACCAAAAACATTATGTAAACAGGATTATAATTGTGTTTTTTTTCTTCACAATAATTATGGTGTATATTTTTATGATTAACAAACTTTAATATATTAAAATATGCATTTAATTTCTTTGACATATGATATTTAAATAAATTTCATACAATTTTATTATTGTTTTGATTATTTTTTTAACTCATTCTCTTCCATTCTATTAATTTGGCAATGTATATGTCTGTATGCAAAAGTAAAGTGATTTTATTTCAGAATTACAGTTATTAGAAATTAATTAACTGTTATAAACTTTAGAATTTAAGATTGCCGTAAAATAATGTGATTTCTAGAATTATGTTAATTCTAATTTTGAACAAACATTTTATAATTATTTATTTATTTAATAATAAAATAATAAAAAATACAATTAATAAAATAAACTGAATAATTTAAAATATAATCAATGATATAATAATCAATCTAAATAAAATTGAAACAAGCAACTAATTATATCTACAATTATTTAATTATCAACCCAGCTATCATCTCTTATTGAGACCTTTTCAAAATATAAAGTTTTATACATCACATGACTTATTAACTACATATACTCCACCTATTGGACATTATTTTACCTTCAACAATAATAGGCGGAATAAATGTAGTTAATAAGTCATGTAATGTATAAAACTTTATATCTTGAAAAGGTCTTAATAAGAGATGGTAGCCGGGTTGATAATTAAATAATTGTAAATATAAGTATATATCAATAGCAACATTGTGGACAAATAATTATTTTTATATTGGATATAAAATAATTATAAATATTTTTTTTAAAATTTCAACTGAATATGTTTGTTACTGTTGCTACTTTTTATTAAAAAAAAATTATACATATATACTGCAGCGAATCCTCTCTTCCTCCATTCAAAATGATTATTATTAATTTTACAGTATCAAAGCTTTAGAAATATTACAAAAAAAAATTCTAAAATCTAAATTCATAATTGTAAGTTTTACGATGAAAGTATCTCTAATTTACAATTTTAAAAACTTGACTGTAATGAATATTATGAGGAATTTTCAATAAGTTTTTCATTTATTTTTATATTTACTTTTTACATATTCATATTTATACAAATATAGTATTATAAACTATTCTTAAACAATCAATTCCAAAAATATTGCTATGATAATTTACAAATCAGATTCTCAAAGAATTATTTAAATGAATTTGCGATAACATCCATCATTTTTTATATCGATGTCAATTTTTTATCTGATCTCCAGTTATTTTATTATATAGTAATAAATGAAGCAGTGACAAACTGAAGATCATATATATAAATATTGAAGTAAAGATTTTCATGAGCAAAAAGACATATTATATAATTCATAGTAATTCTTCAAGATTGTGTAAAATATTAAAAGAAATATATTTGTAAACAAAGAGCTTTGCTAATTGCTCAACAAGCTTTGTGATAAATGCTTAGCAAGAGAAAACATTTAAAATATCTCTATGAGAAACCACACCCAAGCCTCTGATCAATCGTTTCATGCTTTGGCACTCCTCAGAGAGGCACCAGGATTATTTCAGACCCTAGATCTAAAAATACCAATCCAAAGTCAGCATTTATGTAAGAGTTAGCTATTGAGTAATTAGCAGAGCTCTTTGTTATATTTTACAAGCTTAAAAAAGAAATGGGGTCATGTGATATATGACTATTTTTTATTTTTTAAGAGATTTGTCACCAATAGCAAAGATGTTATGTAATCACATAATTTTTAACAAGATATGATTTACTTCTTTACTTTACACAATATGTGATAACATCTATTACTACCGTTGTATTATCATCCATTGTGTAAAATAAAGAATTAAATAATTTGTTAAACTACATTCCTACCCAGAAAAAAACATGCCTACAATTAGTAAATAATGGAGAGTACTAAAACATATAATTACTGGTGTGCAATCAGATGTATATAACAGTTGATGCAATCATCTTGAATTCAAAACCTTACAGTGCTTTCAGTTTGAAGTTTTTAGCTTAAATACTTAAAATAGAGTTAAAGATGGTTGTTGTAATTATAAAACTGTATTACTTCTGGTTGTGAATTGTAGTCTCACTGATAAAGGCAAAAATCAGAAACTAATTTAAGGATAAGGATTTAAATGCACACCCATCTGGTAATCACTAATTACTCAATATTATTAGAGATGACACTAAAATAGAGATTTGATTTTGTATTATCATAATTTTTTGCGACAATCTTTTTATATCTTCACAAAGGCACATTATGTTTTTGCCCATTTGGTCACAAATATTATTTTCCTGAAACATCGTACACTACCATCTTTTAATATTTTACATGGTTAATCCTGAAGAATTATTGTGAATTATGTATAAACATAATACTTATATAAAGTATCTTAAATTAATTTCTTTTAAAGCATAAATGTGCATAAATAATCATTGGTAAAGTGATTAGCTATTCTGCTTGATACGACCACAATCTAAGAGTCAAATCTCAGCTGAATGAAAATTAGAAATTTATTCAAGATTACAGGCAGGCTTAGAAATTTTATTTCAAATATCAAAGTCATAGTTATTTCAGATAGCTATGAAATCACTGATTTTAAATAGATATCTAGCTATGTTTAGTTAGAGAATAAAACAATGAAAGAATTACCCACCAATTGATTAAGTGTAATGCTTTCACTGTTGTTTCTTAAATTACAACAATTGAAAATATATAAAATGCACTAACGCACACAAGCACACAAAGCTAAAAACAAATAAAGAAAAGTATATATTATTTTATTTTAATATATATATTTAATCAAATGGCTAAGCGCTTTCAAGGGTCAAAGCCCTCATATTCATAGCCATTTTGTAAAAATATAAATAGAAAAGACTCTTGCTACAAAATATCCAAGAAATGGAATGCATAATCATTTCATTTGCATAAATTTACATCGTTACTATTCAATCTCTTATATTTTTACAAAACGGCTATGAATATGAGGGCTTTGACCATTGAAAGCGCTTAGCCATTTGATTAATATATATATATATATATATTAAAATAAAATAATATATACTTTTCTTTATTTGTTTTTAGCTTTGTGTGCTTGTGCGTTATAGTGTATTTTATATATTTTGATTTAGAACAATTAGCCACAAAGTGTAAACTGTTTGCTTATAACAATTGAAAATGCAACAAAATAAGTGTCATTATGTTTTCTATTTTATTATGTTTGAAAAACATCTCACACTGAACTTTTTATTAACATTTAACACCTAAAATACTACATTGGATTAAGATTAATGATAACTGTGAACAATTTTAAATAAATTTTAATTTAAATTGGGTTTCTACTTGTATGTGTAGTTGAAGGTTTAGAGAATAATGGTGTTTAGCCTTTTTTAAAATGCAAGTGCATTTTTAAAATCAATAGACCCCATAATTTAAACTCTATGCAGAAATTTAATACAATTATTACAACACATATATAAATTGTAATAAATATCATGAGCCATATTTAAAGCTTTTTAAAATTTCTTTACAACTTTATGTTTTATCATACAACAGAATAAAAACAATGTTACAACTGATGTGCAAATTAATCACCAGGTTGTAAAACTTTGCTATAAAGGCACTATTTCTGTCAAACTAACAGTTATGGTTGACCCACAGAATAGATTTTTTTTTTAAAAAAAGCTAATGGTTTTATTGCTTGGAAGTTCATAAAGTTTGAATGACAGAATTGAGCACATCAGAACTGATCTTGATACTATTCACAATACCAATATGCATTCTCTACCACTGCACCAAATCCTGCAAAGCACTCAATAGAAGATAGTAAGAAACCTCAAATTAGGATACATATGAAACTAAAAAAAAAGAATAAGTTTTTAAAAAAGACAATGCTATAACAACTAATTTATAATTCTAATAAATACAGAACCCACAATTTATGCAAATATAATATATTTATTCAATAATATTTTACTTATTTTTAAAACATTTGGAATAAAAATATTTAAAAAATTGTGGGGAAAAAATGAAATAAAATGTACAGATAAATGCAAGTTCCATATTAAGAATATAAATGAAATAAGTGAAATTTAAAAGCATAAAAAAATTGTACCAGAAAATCAAAATTTAATAATATAAGCATATTTATAAGTAACAAAAAACAATTTAAACTGTAAACTGGTTAATTTGGTTAATATTGATTTTATTTTTACAAACACGATCTGAAATACCCATGCTAAATACCAAATTTTCTAAATGCACATCAAACATAGTGCAAACTTATTTTAATTGCCTATACTGAATCAGATAATATAAACAATGAGATGAACACTGCAAAAACTTCATTTTTGGTGCACTAAAACTACTTGCATGTGAGCTCTTAGAAGAAAACTTGATGATAGTTTGCACATTCTGATAATAAACTGAAAAATATGATATGAAAATAAGGCAATCTTCTTAACTGTATATAATTTTTCTGCTCAAATGGAGTTTTGTCAATCAAAGCAATAGGGTATCACAACTAAATTTAGTCTTGCATCGTATATTTAAAACCACATTTGAAAGTTTAACACACTTTATAGCTTATACCTTCATCATAAATTAATAAAGACCCTTACTGCTTTAAAATACACGAGTTGTACAATAGGTAACGTAGAGATCTTTTCAAAAATAAAAGCATTTTAAGCTAATATGTGACGTTCTTAAATAATAAAAAACTTAGGATTAGTCTTCATCATAAATTAATAAAGCTCCTCACTGCATTAAAGTACATTAGTTTTACAATATGCATCATACAGAGTGCTTTTTAAAAATAAGAGAATTTTAAATTAATAGGTGGCATCCTTGTGCAATAGGAAATTTATACTACTTACATCAAATAATTTAAACTTATATTAGCTATATTAAAATCATTATTAGCAATACTAATTTTTAACTACTTTAATTTATTTTTATAAAAATTAGAATATCTGTTTAATATTTAAATTCAGGTATATTGTTTATATTGAATTAGAAGGGAGTTAATAGTTGGAGGGGGCTTGAAAGTCTAAGTTCAAATCCATTCTAATATCTATTTACTGATTTTAGCTTTAGCCATCCTGTGATTTTTTCCTCTTGTTCTAACAAATATTTAGGTTCACCATAAACTGGATTACTAAAGGTTAGCCTAAGCTATGAACTATAGCAGAGATATTAAATGAAAAGATATTTGCTGTTTACTATGTTCTTACGGTATTGTATGGACAATAGTGTTCTGATTTGCATTTATTTCAACAAGTAAATAAGTAATCAAGTAGTTATTCATTTAAGAGGTCATGTGATATTCCAATCACTAAGGAATGACAGAAATAAGTTTCAATTCAAAAATCTTTAGCTCTTTAGTTTGATACTTTCCCACCACACAGAGCTTGAAAATACTTATTGTAAATGCAAATGAGAAAATTGTCTTCAATTATGTATATTTTATGAACTATGTATATCTAATTATAAAAAATTAATTAAAAAGTATAACAACCAATCATACCATTCAAATTTCAGTAGTTTTTAGTTTGAGATTTATTAAAAATGCATATGCTAAAATGTCAACAAAATGGTGGTTAATGAGAGCAGATCCTTTTATAAAAACAATAATGAATTTGAAATAGTTATATTAACCACAAGTAAGAAAAGATTAACAATGAAAACATTTAATCCAATATGCTGAACATGCTTTTAATATTGATATTATAATCATAGTAATGAATGAGTGAAATTGTGGGTAAAGAGTGTGATATAAATATCATGTAAATTGAATTCAAATTGTATGCGAATTATGTGAATATGCGTACATGACACACTTTTTCCCCTCTCTAAAAAGTGGATCATGTAAGCATATTTGCATACACTTTCACTGGGTGAAAAACAATTAAGATTTTTATGCATTATTAGTTAAAATTGAAAGAGATTTAATACATAAGTTCTTCTCGAAATAAAAAATTCATGTCTGGGGATTATTTTAACAATGAGAGGACTATGATATATCATGCTGAAAAATAATAAAAATCTTGAGTTCTATATTTTGCAGATTGGTAATTCATTGTTGGAGCTTAAAATTTGAAATAAGCCATCACTTAAAATGTCAAAATTCAAGCTAAATGTGAATCTCTAAATGAACTTGCTAATCAGCATGACAAATCCAGGTAATAGATAGGATTTGACTATTTGATATATAATGTGGCTAGTGTAATGGAATTGTTTTATCTAGAAAAATGTATAGAGACATCCATCAGATTAAAAATACAGCAATTAGTAAAGCATCATTCATCCAGTTTCAATATAATATAAATATATGTCAATAAAACATTGCATAAATATTATAAAAAGTAAATATGGCTGCTGAATCCTTCACTAAGAAGGTCAATAACAAGAAACTAGTCAGGTTTAGTGGCACACTATCTGGTATATCTTAGTTTTTCATTTGTATTTAGAGCAGTGGTTTCCAACATGGAGTTCACATTTCACAGAAGGGCAATTTTATTTTTAAAAGGGGCACTTTGAGAATAAGAGTTCACTTTTTGAATAATAAGAATTATATGACATGATGGGATTTTAGAGACACTTAGACGGAGCATGGAAAAAAATGGTTGGAAACCACTGACATAGAAGATTCTTAAGTATAGTAATAAAGAAGAATTTGATCCTATATGTAAACTGGAATGTATTGGTATGATAAAAAGATGGAAATAACATAATAGAAATTATGAAAAATTATATTAAAAGAATGCTTGAACATTTAAAAATATAACACATTAAACATTTAAATCAAGCTGACATCTTCCTGCAGCAACTAATCATATGACAATACATAGTTGGAAAATATTAATAATCCATTTTAACAGATGTTTTCCTTGTCTGCTATCTTTGGACAGTTATATAGTATGATGGTTGAGTCTATTTCATGCACTGATTGATAAAAATGTGGATTGGTCATATGATTAATTTACTTGTGATACGGATTCTTAAACAAAATAATATCTTTCAATATATTTGAATCTCTTCATTAACAGTAATCTTTTTTTGTCACAGACTTCAGAACTCTATTTTAATTCAAACTGTTTGAACTTAAATCATTATATCAAATAATATTCGCTATTGAAATTTACTATGTTGATTTAAAAAAAAACAACAAGTCAATTACTACACATATTTTCATCCCCAGAGAAGAGATAACATTAATAACAAATATGATATTTTTACAAAAATGTAGTTCATATTCCAATAAATCACAACTAAGATTATTTTATTCTTACTAAATTTATCTGTAATAACAGAAAAATATAAATAAAAGTATTTAGTGGAAAAATAAGTTAATAGTAAAGTTAATAATAATCTAAAAATATTTTATATTAAAGACATTACAACAATATATATATATATATATATTTAATAACTAACTGCTGAACTTAATAAAAATCAATGTTTAATAAAGGTTAAGAACATGAATAAATACAATGTTATATATGTACAAATTTTGATATTTTATAAACGATGAGATAAAAATTATTATAATAGATAAGCAAACATTTTAAAATATTAATCTTTATTTGTTTGTCCCATGAAAAATATACTTACTGTATATATATATGGGTCAAATATCCAATATAAAAAATTATTTGTCCACATTTAGATTGATTATTTTTCAGACGCTCATTGCTAAGGTTTACAGCCTTGTTAAAACTATTATTGATTATTATATTAAATACATTCACTTTCCGATTAAAAATAGATTTAATAATAAAAGATTTAATCAGTAGTTTAATATAATCAAATGTTCATAAATGGTTAACATTGGCAGCATTTTTCCAAAGCTAATAATTTCTTTAATGTAATATACTTTACTATAGCTTTTTACAACACTATCAGCTAATAATGTTTCATAACACCACCCAGTATAAATAATTATCTTCTAGAGTTATCTCAAAATAAAAGTTTGAAATAAGAGTTTGAAAGCAAAGGGTAAGTTAATATGACAAAACTATTCATTTCATCGTTTATTTCATTCACTGATTTTTCAAAATTGCTATTATCATTCCACTCTCAATAGATTTGAACTACTATTATTGATATATAAAATATGTTAGCAGTGCATTTTTTTTGAAAAGCAGAATTTGAGAAAGCTCTGATGAAGACTGCTGGACAGTCAAAACTGTCAGGAAAATAAAGAAGTTTTAAAAAATATTTGCAGTGAAAGAAGCTATTATAAGCAATATATATGGATATATGTTAGCAGTGGTTATATTGAGTACAATCTCCTGTCCACTTAACCAGTTTGTTATTATTTGAATACCATCATTATATTAAAAGTAAAATAATTGAATAATTCATTGCTTGGAGTTCATAAAAAGTTCAAACATTGGAAATGATAGTTGGAGCCATAATTCATGAACTTTGACCTCTAGAGTCTTACCCTCTACTACTTTTACTATGATTTAGTTCTTATACTACTATCATACTTTGCATACAAGATTTTATTTGTTAAACTCTCTGCTCAAAGATAAGTTCAAAATTCAAACATAAATCTTTGAAATAGTATTATTTATGATCATATATTAGTTACTCACTATGGCATCCTACTCAGAATTTACTGATCTCTGCACAGGGTCAAAAATTAAACATTTCTGAATTAAAGTTAAGACTGCATATGATCTTGAATATGATATGAACTTCCCAACACTTAATTATTTTCTTTATTTTGTAGACTTTATTTTATTCACAAAATACTAAAATATTGATAATTATATTCATAATATAAATAATACTAATTTAATTATTTTTGATTTGGAATTTTTTATTTTTATTTTTTAGAAATAAACAATGCATGCATTATGCATACATAAAATATTTGCATGATGTAGGATATTTTTTAAAATAATCACTTGATATAATATCTTTTCATCATAATATGAATTAAGATTAAACCACTAAACATCACGTGTTCACCATTCTTTATGCTTACACAAGCTGTTTACACAGAGGCTAAACTTTCCATACAGTAGCATCATTCAGTGCAAGCCAAAGTAATCAATGGATGCATGAAGGTTTGTGCAGAAAATCCCTTTCTAGTGCCTACTCATCCAGTATCCCCAGAGTAGTTTCTAGCTTATGGTTTGTATCAGTGAGGGACATGGATCTGAGAGCACTGACTAGGCGCAGTGTTCTCAGATTCAAAGCTTCTCACTAATGAAAGCCATAACCTAGAAACTAGTCTGGGGATATTAGATGAATAGGCACTAGATAGGGATTTTATATGCAAACCTTCCTGCATCTGTTGATTACTCTGGCTTGCACTGAGTGGTGTTACTGTATAGAGAGTTTAGCCTCTGTGTATGAATCAAAATTATTAAAAATAACTGTTGGCAGGTTAGATTTGATATTATTTATGTTTTGTGGTCAGTATCATTCTGTTTCCTAAAAGTTGAAAAAATGTTATTTTGTTTCACTTCAGCTAGTTTCTCATTTTACAATCTTTTGGAGAGTAATTTGTCTGTTCTAAGTGTTATATCATCTGTACAACATCCTTATTAGCCAAAACTACATGCAAATAAAACAATACATCATATTATTAACATTTTACTTTAACATATTTTCTAAATCTTCCCAAATCATTTATTTCATTGCTTTTACCATTACAAACACCATTTATTCTCTTGAGATGTGAAACCCTCAAATGATATTGAGGTAGCATGTATCAGTAATCCCATACCAAAAGATAGTATATGCCAGTAACACTGTAAACATCATTAATTTAGAAATCCTGCTGTTATTATATTTCCTTCATATTATCATCCTAGCTTTTAACACCATTAATCGTGAAAATCTATAATCTTTCCAGAACATCTAGCTACTTACTCTAAGATAATCATTATTAATACAATCATTATTAATGAAAATTTCTACAGATCTCACTTTCCATCTATCATCTATTTTATCATTATTATTATAAGTGCCATTTATTTTTTTAAGGTCCTAATCATCTTTTCACAATACCTACTTTTTATGATCATCATTACATTCTAAATAAAACATTACCCGAATCTTCTAGATGAATAAAAATGTGCAAATTCAATGATTCTTATGGACAATAACCAGAAACTAGTCTAGAGATTTGGTTGGCATTATCACTTAACACCTATTGATGACTCACACTTGTAATATGTGGCTCTGGTGAGGAGAAACAAAGTGTGTTATTCATGCAAACTTTATCCTCTTTAATGCTATTTATTACTTCTCTTGTTACACACTGATTATTAAGATGACGAAATAATGTTTGAGAACTAAAATATCGAAGAGAATGCAACAGTTTCATCCAGATTACGTTTTTTTTTTTTAAATAAAAAAAACCATAACACTATATATAATCAAGTATTTTTACTTCATAAATAATAACTCAAAACAATATCATTATTACTATTCGAAAAGAATTAATCATATAATAATTTGCTCAGAATGTCATACGACGTCAGAGCATTCTGTTTGTAAATTGGGTGTTTAAAAGTTCTATTCAGTTACACTCAGTCAAGTTTATTTCATTTACGTTACTCAGCTGAGAATCGATCCTCGAACCTTTAACACACCGAGTCTATTATTCTTATAGCGTTTAATCGCATGGAGCGTTACTATTACTTAGTTCCTAAAAATGGCGTATATCTTTTCAGACCATGTTATGGCACCTTTATTATTTGTTACTTTTAATCAATGCATTTACTACTCTGAATATAAAAAAAAAAAAATCATCTAATTTCATTTTTGTATCGCCCCCCCCCCCTCAATTGCTCTTTCGCAAAAAATTTTGTAATCTATTTATATCTCTAGTATACACTAAACTCATAATAATATCATTATAATATTTAAGTAAAGTAATAACAGAATTAAATAAAATACTAAAATTATATGAATGAATAATACAATTTAATAATTAAATTAAAGATAAAAATTATAATAAAGAATTATCCTTTCATTTGTCCTATTTCTTATGTAAATAATAGAAGAGTTGCCCCTTATTTTTTTTTCCTTTTATAATAAATACAGCAAATGGCAAGCTGCAGTTAGAGTAATATTTCTGCCTGATTGGTTCATAATAATTTGGCTAGCAACTGGGGAGACCTACAGACAATTTTTATGAAAAAATTGAAGTGAAATGCTTTGTTGCTTGTGTTATTAAATATTGCCTCATTTCATAATGTGCTAAGTGAATCGCTTAGGGTTTTACCTCTTAATTGCTCCAACACCATTTTAGCATGTGCACCTCACCTTGATACAAAACATTCTGATTTATTTGCTAAAAATTTCCAGTTGGATTAACGCAAGCAATTATAGGGTGACCATTAAGTTCAGCTTTCTCAATATTGATCACACATTCCAGACTTTTTTCTTTTTTTTTTTTCGCAACTTGTCTTTTTTGAACAACTATAAACGGATTTAGATTCTAAAATATTTGTTACAAACTTGAAATCCTCAGAAATAGCTTTTCTTTTTTTTTTATCAAATATATTTACCACTATTATATATATATATATTAAAAAATAACGCTTAAGACCTAAAATCTATCATTTATTTTGACTATTTGCTATTTAAATCAGTATACAACTGAAAGCATCAAAGATTAATTAATATGAAACGCGTGTGCGTAGAAGGAAATATGTGAGACGACCGATTAAAATCTTATTTATATTTTTCAATCTAGATCAAACTTAATTTAGATTTATTTCACCACCCCCCTCCCCAGCTTACAACAGGAAATATTAAAAAAGTATATATATATATATCGGTGATGCAAATTCTATAGAAAAATCTATGATTATATATTACAATAACGTTAAACCTGATTTTAAAAAAATATTTAATGGATCGCTAGAATGATAAGATAGGAGAAGCGGCTGAATATTTTTTTAATTTTATTCACTATTTAATGAAAATTTTCTACCACGACTTCGTCTACCTTACCTTGTCAACAACTTGGGCTTCTCATTAGACTCAAACTAGTTAAATGTGTTTTAAACACTCACACCCCTCCAAATTGTTTTCTTGTAGAATTATAAATAGTGGCATATTTATTTACTGATCAATGGTTAAAAGAGGGTTAGCTATAGGTTAATCATAATTAAAAAAAAGGCCAGGCTTGCTAGTAAATTTTCAGCTTACATTGAAAAAAATAAATAATAATAAACCATATGTTAATATATCTGTAAATAAAAAAGATATTCCTTATTAAGAATAATAGCTGATAATGAAATAATTAAATCTACAATATTCTCTTATTGTTATGTATGCAACATGTAAAGATTTTGATATAGTAATGTTCAAAAACTTAATTCTGTTATCAACCAGTGGTTGCCAATTTGAAAATGTAAACCCATTTAAATATCTCAATAGCCATGAGGACATAGGAAAAAAATTATTCCCAAATAATATAAATATTAAAGAAAGTACTACACCATAAATATAAAATGAAGAAAGAACATGATATCAGCAAAAACCAATAATATCCTCTTTTCTTCCATAGCGTAAGCTTGTGGTTAAAACACCTGTAGAGGTCCCTACTATCGCATTTTATACACATATTATCGAGGTTATAGCCTCAGTAAATATTACTTACGTAATCAATGTGCGTTTAATAAATTTATAATTATAAATAGTTATAGAAACTACACTTATAAGCTAGCATCATCATCAATACCCAAAAATAATAAATTCAACAGTCAACAATCATCTCTTGTGACTGGATTTAAAAGAGATACACTACAATCAGGCTAATTATCTAGCCACTTCCAAACTTAGGACAAAATATAGCACAACTGGATGCATATATTTAAGTGCTAAAATATCGATCCTAAAATAATAAAAAATACTGCTGAAATATTGAAACATACTGACCATCATCAGTGCTCTGATCACATGGTATCATCAATGTACTGTCCCACTATAACTTAATTTCAAACAGAAAACAAAATGCAGTGAATGGACTTTAAAGGTGACACCTTTGCAACAAGATAACTCTCAGAATGTCCAAACATATAACTAACCACTATGCTTTCTAAAGCTAGCTGACTATCATAGGACTCTGGGACTTATAATTATAAACAAAAGAAAGATAAACTTATTCTACTTTATTTTAAATATTTTTACTGGGATAATTTAAAAAATTATAAAACACATTGCTGTTATAAAATCAAGTCTAACATACTACCAATTCATAGAACAAATAGCTGGGTGAATAAACATGTTAATGCTAGCATATTTTTAACAATTATTTAATAAACTAACTGACTAATAATTTTAAAAAAAATTAAAAAAATGACATGATCATATAATTTAAATGTATACATATTTATCAAAAAATATAATTTCATATAAAAAACTGGCTAACCAGTTCATTTTAATTTTTTTCACTAATTAAATTACTCAAGCTTTACTTTCATTAAGTTATTTCATTTTAAATAACAAAAGAGATAAGAAAATTTTAAATTAGGCATCAACTCTTTGTATAAATTTAGAGGGAAAATCAAGTGAATAAAAAACATTTCAAAAGAAAATGTTAATTTAATAAAAATTATTCAATATGATAAATTATTATTTATATTAAAAAAATTTATTTACTGAAGATAAAAGTTTTAAATGAGCTAAAACTCTTATAATTTTGGACAATAAATCAAATAAAAATGTTTCATAGGAGAATATTAAATTAAAATAAAATTATTTCTTTTTATCAATTATTATTGTTATACAATTTTTATCTATAAATTAAGATATAATGTGCACATTAAATGCCTTTTATCCTAGCTTATTTGTGAGTCTTTTTGGCAGTTACAATTTACAGGTTTCTATGTAGGTTTTTTCATGAATGTTTCTCCATTCTAGGCTAATTTATATGGTCAAATTTTCTCCAGTTTGCAATAGAATATTTTCAGGCTAACACACAGAAAGAATTTATTTTTTCATTCTAATAATTTTTCAAGTCAGGCTAAACAGACATTCATAATCTTGGATGGAGACAAGTTAAGGATATTCTCCTTCTTTACATTACATGGTAGTAGATGGTGTTTAGTTTTTTGCTAAACTTAATACATATTTGTCTTTATTTTAAAAAAAACATTTTAAACAGCTGAGCTCCAGCATCTGTTTAATAGCTGAGTTAAGAGTCACTGCTACTGCTCTCTTTAATAACTAAGCCAAGAATCCCTCTACTCTTCTCAATAGCTAGACCAAAACACTTCTACTATCTTCTTCAGTAGATGGATCAAGGCTATTTTACTACTATTTTCAGCAGCTAGATCAATACCAACTTCTTCTTACAAGACACTGAAATCTACTAATTTACCACTCTCCAATTTTTGCAACAATCTATATCAAACCAATCAGAATTCATCTCCCACATTACCAAATTAAACACTGATCAATTAAGTCTATTTTTACAATAAATATTGTTCTGTTATTTCCCACTTTTCATTTTATTTTTGGCAAAGCAAGTCAAAAAAAATTCCTCAATACAGATTTTGATCTTATGCCAAAAATAAGTGAATCCTTTAATTACCTTTCATTTGGAGAGATAAAAAGAAAAGAAAGAAACAATTCTAATTGAAATAAAATTTAATTTAAAATATTACAACTTTATTCTTTTTTTTTTTTCAAAAAAATACTACTCTCTTAAAAAATTAAAATTTTCACTCAGTACTTTTTCAAAAACTAAAATTGAACTGATAATTATAATTACTGAAGAGGTGAACAAAAAAATTATTTACTGTATTTGATTTTATATTTTTCTCTCTTTTTTACAAATATTTACAACACATTAAAATAATTTAATTCACATTATTATTATTAAAAAAAATAATGTTTGGGAACTAGCATTATTTTTAAAAAAAAACATTAATATTTGATATTATAAAAACATATAAAAAAACTTAAACCTATCATTTTCCCCTTAATTACATAATATAATTTTAGAAGCTTATAATATTGGTATGGCCAGAGTTGGCCACTGTTTACAATATTCTCCCTTAAAATGATGAGATAATGAAATGGGGATGGACATTTTCATTTTTCATTATTTTAAATTTAGATATTAATTTTTACATAATAGCTGGATCATGTATGTTTCAACTACATTTTTTATAGATCATTAAAAGCTTTAGTATTTTATCTTTATTTTTAGCCAATTTTTTTCTTATTTAGAGGAGATATACTGAGGATATATTAGTATACCTCACCTTCCTCAAACTGCATCAAGGTTTTTCCGCTTCAGAAGTCTTTTTAACAAATTAAAAGATAGGGTATTTCATAACAGTGAAATTAGTGCAACTAAACTAACTGCATATAGGTATTATTTTACCAAATTTATTGTATAGAAAAAAGACATGGACATTTTATTATCATAAAAAAGCAACTAAAAAGTTGTTTCCTTTATTGATACTTTATAAAATTTTAAAAATATAATGGCAAGATAAAAAAACTGCTTGATATGTTATTCAATTTTCTGAATCCATTATTGCAAAATCACATTTTCATTTATTTGGATATGTAAAATATTACAATACATCCTAAAAAATGTTATATGATGAACTTGAGTAAAATACATCTTTAGAGACCTACTCCTACTCATTTTTTTATTAATACTAAAAGGAAGTTTATTAATATGGATAAATTCATTACATTGAAATCTCGTTACAAGTAATAATGAGACAATTATTTTTGATCAACAAAAATAAAATACACTCAACATCTTGAACAAAATGAAAAAAAAAAAAAATACATGATTTTTTTTAGAAATGTTTGCCTAAAACTTACAGTAATGCAGGCAATGTAACTAAGCTCAACATAGCTGCAATTCTGGCTGAAGGTGCTAAAGCCTGATCTCTGATTTTCATTTTACCCAATTTGTTACAGAAAAGAAAGAGTAGTTTACGAGATGTAGGATTGAAGCAAAAATGATACCTCACAAACCATAGTGCAAAAAATACAAAGGGGAATATTCTGATATTATGTAAAAGCCCTCTAGTTATGCCATTGATAAGGCAGAAAGGAAGGAAAGTGAGAATGTGTAATTGAACAAATGAGATTGCAATGTATCTTTAATGCAGAACAACTATGAAGAAATTGTTGAATAGTTTCTTCTTCATTATAGCATAATTGGCAAAAGGCATCTATGTTAGCACAGGTAAATCTTCATGCTAAAACGTTATTTGTAGGAAATGCATTCAGATTTATTTTAATTAAAAAAATACAGATATTTGGGTTCACGATATCAATGTTTAAATTTTTGAAGAATATATTTATTTGTAAAGTTTAGAATAGGTTTTACATCTTGATTTAGTAAATTATAGACATAACCAATACAAATTTTTTTCTTTAAAGATTGTATGAGTTATTGGAGTAAGTTATCTGGGAATTTACTCTTTATTGGTGGAGAGTATCTATTGGGAGTGACAGATATGAATTTTTGAGTGTAAGGGAAAATGTCAAGGATCCTGATGAATTCATTTATTTATTACCCTTTGAATAAAAAACACAGAAATGTAATGCAAAGAGAGCCCATTAATCTTTGAAGGTTTTTGCATAGTTCTTATACTGACAGCAACTGTTTTTCTACCCCAGATCAGTTTAGTGCATAAGGAGTTAATTTTTCTAATAAATACTTTAGTGAATTTAATAAGAGGAGAATAGTAAATAGTGTTAGAGAAAATAAGCATGTTAATAAAATAAATGTTTGCATGGATTGAAAAGTAGGTGTAACAAAAAAGAATTTAAGGTAGTTTCTTTAGGAGTTTGTTCTGAAAAGAGTTTCTAATATTATTGATTGAAAGATGTATAGGATGGCCAAGTAATTTATGAGAAAATACTGTGAAAACAGAAATAATGGTTTTCCCAGCTAGAATATTCCAGGTAGATGATTTAGTCATATTGAAGACCAGAGAATATTTATTAATATATTGCTCAAGTAGAGTAATTAGTTGTGGTATGTATTGTTTAGAAGGAAGAATAATTACACAACCATTTATATAAAGAATATGTTTGGCAGGTTAATTGACAGATTGTACATAGACACCAGTAACATTGTTTTCAATTTGAATAAAAGGAGGATTAATATATGTAATAAAAAACAAAGCATTTAAAAGAGATCCTTGAGGTATTGGAATTACAAGAAGTTAAACAAGGTATTTTTTTTACCATTTAGAGTTATATGCATTTCTCTATTAGAGACAAGGTTAGTTAGAATATATAGAATTTATTTAGGAATGTGGTGTTGCTTGAGTAGTCCAAGCACTTAGTTATTGGAACTGAATCAAAATCTGATTTGATGTCCAGCTGTATTGCAACAGGACCAGCTTTCCTAGATTGCCTAACTTGATCAATAATTACACTGGAGAACATAACTGCAGCAGTAGTGAAAGTTTATTTTTTATCAAATTGGTAAACAGAACTGTTGGGGAACAGAATAAGTTGAATAATTATATCCTTGATTAGACCTTCAATAGTTTTAATTAGTAATGTGTTATGGTGATTGGTCAAATTATTGAAAGAGGATGATATAATATTTTCTTTTAAAAATGGTACCAATGAGATTAGGTATAACTGATCGGTTTTGTGAATTTCTGCAGATAAGTGTTTTAAAAGATTGTAAATGATATGGATGGTAAAATGGCTAAGATATGTACACAAAAAAATTATGGATTGCATGAAAATCTGGATGAGTAGTAGCTGGGGTGGAATTTAATTTGGGTGCAATTTGAAATTTATAATTTTCATAATTGGCATCAAATGCTTATATTAGATGCATCAAGGGATTGAAATTTCTTTTTGAAATGTTAAAAAAGATGTGGCAACATATTTTCTCCAGTGATTAAGTTGTGAATTTTTAATAATAAAAGAGGGGGTAAACTTGTTAGTTCCATAGCTTAGGGTCCAGTGTAGATATTCTTTGGACTAACTGTAGCATTGTCCACAAATAGTGGAAAGATAGTCAGCTAATACTTTGGGGGTATTTTTAAATTCTTGTTTCAGATTTAATATGGAAGATATTGCATCAAGGTCACATGATGCAACATGTAATTTTTGTTTAATTATATCTAGTTTTGGAACATTGAGATCTGGAGATTTTTTTGTGTTCCATTGGATTAAGTGTCATGATGTTAATTTTTTAAATATATACTTAAGGGACTTAAACTCAAACTTAAGCTCCTTATAGTTATGTTCTCCATGTTATACAACTGATCATATTTATCTTTTTCACATTGTGGTCATGTGTATCAGTTGTTTAAGATGGAATGCATAACTTAGGAAATTTGAAAGTCTGAGTTCAAATCCCTTATAATTACATTAAATTTAATATAGGCAATATACTTATATTTGAATATTGTGCATGTCTCAGACAAGATAGCTTCAAGAGTAGTTGATTTTAGTAGTACACTTACTATATTACTAGAGAAAAGGACAGGAAAAATTTTAAGATTGACTTTGAGTTCTGTATGGAGGGCAAAATCAGAGAAAGAGATGGGAATTAGAGAAGGTTGAATAATAATATGGAGTCAGGTGAGTAAAAAATATGAATTAGAAAGGAATTTTTTTGTATAGAAGGAAGTAGAGTTTGAATAGAAATCTGGAGACAAGATCAGCAAAGACATGTTGAATTCTACTATTAGAATTATTGAATAAAGGTTCATACTTCGATTAATGTTTGTTTGATTAATTATTTGCATTATTTAATTCTCTTTTGTTGTATAGATAGAATGCAATTACATTAATGGTAAAGATGGTAGGTATAAAGGTAATTATACTCATATATTGGTCAAGATAAAGAATTTTGAAAGATAAGAATGGGGACTTGTGAAAAATTAAAACCCCACACCAGCTGCAAAGATGTTCGACTGAAACAATTTTAAAAAACCTAATTTACCAAGATATTTTATAGAGAGTCTATTTTAGTACTTGCTGTGTGTTTAGACTCTGTGAATAATAAGATGTGTCATATAAACTGTGTGATACAATTCTTAATTGTAGATAGTCTCTTAGGAGAATTGATTTTCCTAACATTAGCTGTTGTAATTTTTAATATGCATGAAGAATGGTAGGAAAAAAAAGTGAAGGATGTGGAATTAGTCAGATAAGTAATATCTATTAGTTATGATGAAGGGATGAGAGAGTATAGCCTGAGAAATATAATTTTTTAATTCTAAGAAATGTAACTGTAAAATTTCTAGACATACATGATCTGTTTGTAGTTTGGCTTTGAAAAATATAAGGCAGATGGTATATTTCATAGATGGTTGTTTGAAAACTAAAGCTTGATAATATTCTTCTGGTACTTTTGCATAGTTTTATTAGACAGTAGGAAATTTTACAGTTTTTGAGACTGGATGACTAAAGTTCCAATGGAATTTAAGATATAATTATTTTTTATTAGGTTCATTCATTGTGAGAAAATCATTTCTAGGAGTTCACTTGTGTCCTGCTAAGAAAATCTGTTGTTCAGTAGTAAAAGAGCATAGTGAATTAGAACTAAGTCTAGTTCAATGCTTAGGAATTAGTGATGCTATATTTTGTCATGAGGACGAGGATACAGAATTAGTATTCTTGCTGATAGCAGTAGTCTTGAGTTTTTTATTCTGCTTTGTCACACATTTCTTTTTGGTTTTGACAATTTTGAATTCACCTTCTACATCATCAGATGAGAATGAAGTGGTATGGTTGTTATCTGGGCATCATCTATCTTTGTATCAATAGAGGTATCCTCTTAATCAGAATTTTTTTTACTGGAAAAGTTATTATGAAATTGTTTTAGTAGAAAGTACTGCATCCATAAGTGGTTGATTATCTAAATCACTAAAGCTTTTTAAATTATTGGAGATGTGATGTGATGTACTGTAGCTTCTCCTTAAACAGAGTCAAGAATCTCTCAACAATTATGCCCAGAGAAACCTGTAACTCACTTTACTTTCCATTCCCCAGTCTAAGTTTTCCCATATTCTGCTCCATCCCATTTCCACAACATAATCTTTGTCAACTCTATGGCCTTTATATCTAAATCCCCTTATTTTTTCCCAAACCCAGCATAAAAACCAATAATCCACTTTCTGTATAATCATTTTTTCATATTTATTCTTCCATAACTTTATTATATGTGTCCTTTCTGTTTTCAAGCATTTACATTCAATTAACAGATGCCTAATATTTTCTATTCCTTCCTTACATAATTTACAGACTAAATCACCCATATTTTTCCACTTACATGTATACTCTTGTTGCTAAAGATCCTGTTCGAGCCTTAAACAAAAAACTGCTTTCCTTACTATTATCATATATTAACTCGCACCTAATATTGTTTATTTCTATGTATATTTAAACTCTTTTTACTCTCCATACTAGTTCTCCATCTCTCTAACTCCCTATTCTTTATTAGTAAATCTATTCTTTTATCCCACTCCTTACCACTATAACACTCAACAATCCTCCTAACACAATCATCTCATCTTTTTTACAAATATACTGATCTAAATTCTTTATCCAAATCTTTTGCATACCACATTTACTGTATTTGTTTCTCAGAACTAATAAGAGAAGGCATTGAGATCTGGGAACATTGGTGAGTCCTAATATTATTTATGCACATTGTTTTCAAAAGCGATTAGGACAGTATTTAATAATATAATCCCTATGTTTGCAATAAAAAGACTTAGGTAGTATTCTTTTGAAGGTAATAATGAGACGAATCAGTAGACTAGTGTTGAATACTGATTTTTTTTTCTCATATGTCATAGCATCGGCCGGGACGCGAACTTGCAAGGCGGATGCGATGACCTCTCGGCTGCTCTTTTCTAATAGATATTTAAAATTGGGAGATTTTACAATAATTATTGAGAAGGAGTGAAAATCTCTAAAGTCTACACAGCAGTTTTTAATTTGGTCTTCTAGAGAAATGCTTCTATTAGCATCAATGTAACAAATTATTTTGACATATAGAAATTTAATGTGTTCTTGAAAAATATTTTTCTGTGCTAAATTACAAAACTCTAAAATGAGGTATAATTATTTGGATGGTTTAAAATTTTGTATAACATATTCCACAGGTTTTTTTCCTCATGTGTCACAGCGTCAGCCAGGATGCGAACCTGCTAACCCGGGACAACTGCTTGTAAAGCAGCCGTTGCTGACCTTTGGACCACCAATGCTTGATACTTTTGAGTTAGTAAACTATAGAACTCATCTGTGAGAAATTTTATTATTGATTTGTTGAAATTTGTCACATCTAAAATCAGAGTTTCATTATTCTTAAATTTATGGAAATATTTTACAATTAACATTGGTATTGTGTCAAGCATTGTTAGCTGAGAGGTCAGCATAGCCGCCTTGCAAGCAAGCAGTTGGTTGCAGACGGTTGTTGCAGGTTCGCCTCCCAGCCGATGCTATGGCATATGAAAAAAAAACCATTGGTATTGTTAAATTAAATCTATGAGTTATATTTCTGTAAACTTGAGCAGTTATTTCATTTCAATTAAGTTGATTTATATTTGACATTTGATATTGTTCTTTATTGCCTAGATTTAAAATATCACTAATATTTTGCCCATTTAGTTTAATCATTTCAAAATCTTTGTCATTACTACTTTAAAAAAAAGACTTGCATATATATCTTTAAATTCTTGAATATTTTCAGTAATTAAAACGTTAGACTGATTTAGGTTTACTTAATCATAACTTAAATTAATATTTTTATCAACTGATTTATTATTAAAGATTTATCTTCAATAGACTTATACTTAATTACAATAGAACAGGTTTTAGTTTGAATGATTTCAGGTAGAATAGTAGACATATTGGAAGCAGTTTTCCTTTTCATAGTATTCTCAAGAATAGACTTAGGTTTTTGTAGAAAATTTTTTTTCCCCCAAATTTCAATGATTATTAATAGAAAGAGCTTCAACTTTTAAAATGTCGGACATTTTGAAAATGTGATAATTCGACACTATTTTAAGCTTAAATTTAACGCTGAGAAGAGCTTAAGTATAAAGTACAATTACTTCTATTCACTAGTATAGTTTTTTCACATCTTTTTTCTAAGTTAATCATCATAAATATTCCTGTTTATTACAAGCTGAAATGACATGAAACTAGTGGGAAAATACTATTTAGAGACTCAGGAATACTACTACTACTATTACTATTACTGCTACTGCTGCTTCTATTATTATTATCATTGCTGCT